>OU862935.1:5698207-6298207 GCA_917880885.1 Limnephilus marmoratus
ATTAATTTTATTTTATAAATATATATTTTTTTTCTTTCAAAATTTAATTACTGGGAATAACCAAAATAATTAGAAATTCGACAGTCAAAGACGACTTAGTAACAAATGTAAGAAATCCCATATAATTTAATATAATCCTTGTAGACCACTTCTCTTTCCCCTCTCGCATATTTTGTGTACATAAACCGTAGATTATGAATAATTTGTACCAGTCTGAAGATGGCTTTAATAGGCTGAAACCGGTTACGGTCAATTAAATTAAAGTGGAAATAAGTTTCATATTTGTTCTATATATAGATTACACGTTTAATATTTCGCTTTCTTAACTTAAGTAGTGTATAGTACAGTATATAGGACCACATCTCAAAAGCCTCTAGTCTCCGTTTATCTCTTTCGGATAGGCACCATGTTTCGCAGCCGTACATCAAGATACTCCATACATAGGTCTTGATGAGGAGTATTCTCAGTTTCAGGTCTATATTATTCGATTCTATTATTTTAGACCTTTTATTGAATGCAAGCCTAGCCTGGTATATACGGCTGTTGACCTCGCTCTTAGACCGACCGTCCCATGTTATTTTGCTCCCGAGGTAGACAAACTCCTTGGTGTTCTTTAGTGATGAGATTTAAGATGATTTTTGAGACGTGGTCCTATAGAAGACTACTAGGAATTTCCTGGAGAGACCACATCAGAAATGAGGAGGTTCTCCAAAGAATCGAAGGAGGAAGGCACCTGCTCAGGAGCTTGTCCGAAAGGCGCGCAAGATGGATCGGCCATGCAATAAGACAAGAAGGCCTCTTGCATGCCATAATGGAGGGTATGACCGAGGGGACAAACGCTAGGGGACGCTTACGCCGAGAGTACCTATAGGACCTGCTGGTGGACGTGCGCTGCTTATCATATGCAGACTTTAAAAGAGCCGCACAAGACAGGGAAGAGTGGAAAAAACGAATAGATGAAATTGCTGCAAACCAATCCCAGGATTGAAACCAGAGAGAGAGTACAGTAGTAATAGTAATATTTTAAATTTTGTTCTAACAATTTAAGTTTAAATAGTTTTTTAACGTATTTATATTCTTCTCCATTTTTAGTGACCAATACTCCTCGTGACCAATACTTCTCTTGCCACTTTCAGTCTTGACAGTATTTGTGTACAATTTATTGTGTTGTCTAGTATAATGTTCGTGTACTTGTGACGTTTTTATAAATGTTGTTAATCTTGATTAACAACATTTACTTACTTACTCGTGTACTTGTGACGTTTTTATAAATGTTGTTAATGAGTGGAAGGGGATGCATGGACCAGATTTTCTCATTGCGTATGCTCACTGAAAAGTTTCTTGCAAAAAAACAGAAACTCTTCTGTGCATTTGTAGATCTACAAAAAGCATACGACCGAGTTGACAGGAAAAAGCTATGGAAGGTATTGTCCAAGTATGGAGTGAATAAGTATCTCATACAGGCAATTGCGTCTCTGTATGAGGGAAGCGTTGCATGTGTTAGGGTGAACGGCGATTTTACGGGGTGGTTTGACATCACAAAAGGTGTTAAACAAGGCTGCGTAATGTCGCCGTGGTTATTCAATCTATATATGGATAATTGTATGCAAGAATTGAAAGAGATGGGATTGGGTGCGAAATTGAGTAATCTAGAAGTATGTTGCCTGTTGTATGCTGATGATGCGGTGCTGATATCTAACAGTATGGAAGATCTACAGTCTCTCGTGTCAAGAATGAACGAAGTATGCATGAAGAATGAGTTAATGATGAATGTAAGTAAGTCTAAAGTCATGGTGTTTGAAAGAGAGAGTACGAAAACAGTATGCAATATAGTTGTGAATGATGAATACTTGGAGCAGGTGGATGAGTTTGTTTATTTGGGAAGTATGTTTACGAGAGATGGGAAGGCTGATAGAGATATTGAAAGAAGGGTGAATGCAGGTAACTCTATTAATGGAGGACTGAACGCCGTTGGCAGCAACAAAAAACTGTCCAAAGACGCGAAACTAGCCGTCCATAATGGATTACTGGTACCTACCCTGATGTATGGCAGTGAGGCATGGAACTGGCAGAGGAAGGATGAAAGTAGACTGAACGCTGTAGAAATGAGATCCCTGAGGCGTATGTGTGGTAAAACCATGTATGATCGTGTGAGAAATGTGGAAATCCGCAAAGAATGCAAGGCTGATGTAAGCGTGATGAGTAAGATCAAGAAAGGAACGCTTCGATGGTTTGGGCATGTAGAGCGAATGAACGAGGAAAGGAGTGTAAGGAGAATATATGACGCAAATGTGAATGGTAGAAGAAGTCGAGGACGCCCAAGAAAGACATGGCACGACCAAGTGAATCAGATACTTGAGTCGGGCCATGTCAAGAGTCAGAATAATAGAAGAGAATGTATGAGACGTTGCATGAATGTAAACGAGGCAAGGAATGTGTGCCAAGACCGGGATGTTTGGCGGTCCGTCCTCTCTGCCTACCCCTGCGGGGAAACGGCGTGATGGTTAGTTAGTTAGTTAGTTTTTGTTAATCTTCTAAACTCTAAAGAGTTCGAAGTTTATTGCAAAATCGTGTGTTTTTTTTTTTAAATTTGTCTTTTTATAAGCCAGGAAAAAATACAGTTTCAGGTAAAACCGTGTAAAATCATCGGCTTGCGAACTTTTTTCGGATTAAATTTTCATTTATAATATCGAAAATTAAGTTTTTTGTGGCCGGATTATATCTTAATATTTGTGACCGAGCTTCTCAAAGTAAAAAAAAACCAAGTGTGCAGTTCACATGCGGTAGAAGTGAAACCTTCAGAAACCTAAGTAGACAAGAGTGGGGAGGCTAAAAAGACTGATTAGAGTGATTATCTCATTCTTTCGCAGACTAAATCCTATGTATGTATGTATTGCTCTCTTTTTAGTGTCGCTTTTTCGCTTCATCGAGTTTCAAATCACAAATCAAGAGCCATCCTTTGAAAAGTCATTAAAAGTGATGAAAAAAATTGGTTAAATAGGTTACTTTAGGTTAGGTCAGGGGTCGGAATTTGCGGCTCTTTGCCTAGGCTTCTGCGTCTCTTCAGACATCAATTGCAATTTCACCTCTACTCAACCAGCCTTATTTTTGCATTCCGAACACAAAACTGGTTTTAATTTAATAAGAAATCTATGCATAATTCTTGAATCTTGATGAATCTTCAAGGCTCTCAAAGAACGATTCTACATTTAGTTTCGAACTAATTTAGACCTCCAATGTCCCTGCATACGTTGTTAGTAAGCAGTATGCAAGTGCTTAGCGGGAAATACAAGATACAATATGTGTTAGTTTGACAAAATATAGACAAGATAAAGGGACAGGTTGGTGAAAGTCCACGAGGTGGCAAGCACTGGGTGATTGTATCCAGCATAAGTCTGATATTCATTTTAGATAACATGAAGCAAATCGTAATTATGGTTCTACCCATAGACATATGAATATTAATAGACCAGAACATAAAGGTGAGGGGAAGAAACCAACTACAGCGGGGCGCAGAGCGGGAAGATGAATTCGGTGATATGTCGTATATAATTCGTCAATATATATAATTCGTCAATAACTCAATCTGAGAGTATATGGGCATCTCGCATTATAATATCACCATTTAGTTCTTAAAAGTAAACTCTGCTTTTTAATGAATAGACCTTTTTACATGGGAGCGCGAATCGCTCGCCGCGAAATGAACAAATTTACAAATTCCAAATACTGCAAAGTAAAGTTCGCCTATTTTCATAGTCCAATATTTTGTTGACGTATTTAGTTAAGACATTTTTACAAATGTTTCATAATTTACTTACCCCACAAAACAGCGACGAGCACACGCCATGTGTCTCGAGTGATAGTGTGTGTTACAAAAACGACCATATTATGTGATCTGAATAAGCTTATAATAAAGTAAAATAATGCTTTCCTATGGAATGTAATACGACAATTGGGTTTATTCTCTTTTTCACTTCTATTTTTACACGTTTTCAAAACACAAGCCACTATTTTTGCCGTGTTATTTCGTCAAATACACCGATGAGTGCTCGACGCTGGCTCGCAGAAGAATGATGAAATCACATTTTTTAGATTCACGCGAAGCCATACTTGATCCCAGCCGGTTCCAATGGAACCGGTATGGGGAGGGGGAAATAATACGCTTTTATCGCTTAGGGCAGGTCTATTAATATTCATATGTCCATGGTTCCACCACATTTACCACAGTAGGATTACAACCCCCCTCCCCCCGCCCCGTTATAATATGGCTCTCTGATATATTTGTTATCCTGTTTCTTTGACAAATTGGCTCTTCTCACTTGAAAGTTTGCCGACGATTATGTAGGTTATGGACTATTTTCCATTTTTTATGACTTTTCAAAGGGGAGCCATTTTTAAAACTTTTTAAAGTTTGCATTAAAAATTTTATGTTTAAAAAATTACGTAATTTTCAATTTGGGAGGCGGGAATGGGTACCGCCTCCCCGGAAACCTTTATTGGATTACCAACACCTCTGCTATAGGGGTCGTCCATTAATCACGTGAGGCTCCAAAGGGGGGGGGGGGGGGTTCGGAAAAATATCACGACGGGGGGGGTAAAATGAGATATCACGTGTTTATTTTTCGTGATAATATTCTGAAAATTTCAAAATACTTTGTACTAAAAAAAATACACGTGATTTTGGGGGGGGGGGGGGTTAGTCTAAAACCTCACCACATCACCAGGGGGGGGGGGGTTAAAAAGTTGCTAAAAAACATCACGTGATTAATGGACGACCCCATAGGTCACCAGGGCCGTAGCTAGGAGGGGGCATTAGGGGGCAATGCCCTACCTTAAAATACCTGTGCCCTACCTTAAGAAATACTATCGACTATGTAAACTATACTAGTAAACTATTTGTTCATTGTTTGACATGATTGAAAAAAAATACTTCCTATTAGGGTAACGTAGCGACACTAACTAAACAGCTTCGAATTAACCAAAGAATCATATTATATCAATTTTTTATTCTGCCCATAGATGGAATTGAAGTAAGTGGTGAGAGGCTGTGCGCGTATTGCAATCACTGCTTTGGGGGAATTCCCAAACAGTTGGGGATGTTATTCAACGGTTGAGTCATAAATAAACCAATCCCTAGATCGATATTTTCGGGCCTTCTCCATACTAAACGGTTTGTCATCAGATCAAGCACTTGCATACTGCTCGCTAACAACGTATGCAGGGACAATAGGGGTCTAGTTTTAGTTAATTATAATTGGAGGGTCGTTCTATAAAAAATAAGAGTTCTTGTTAAATAGAAACCTTCTCTTACTTACACCGAGCGGGTATGAGGTGGATAACCTCCAATTCACTTCGAATAAGAGAACGTTTTCCTTCAAAATATGTCAGCAGATGAATCCAAAACTGGAAATTTACATTCTGATCACAAAACTGGTTTTAAATTAAGGGTGAATCTGCTTGCGCGTCCACAGATTTAATTAGTATTACTCTCATATAATGCGTAGTATGGTTTTCCTACGAATTACGAATTTTGTGGAATGGTTTGAAATAAAAATTTCAACTCCACTCGAAATATTAGAACGGTTTTCTTCGAAATGTGTCAGCAGATTAATCCGCTACTGGAATTTTGACAGATCATTCGGAAAATGAAACTGGTTTTAACCCAGGATTTAATCTGCTAAGTCCTCAGCTTAAGCTCAGATACTACACCCAGAACAAGAAAATGGTTTTCCTCTTACTTTTGTACTTGGAACACATGGATGGTTTGATGATCCATTGGATTTGACGATCCATGAAACTTTCTTAGAATTGTCGCGCATCGCCCACGGACCTCTCTCAATCATTCTCACCGAATATTAGTGAATGAGATTTTGATTGTGTAGAGTGGATTGATATGTTTGTGTAAAAAATGACTGGCGAAGGACCTTGATTTTGTGTTACTATCACTGCTTGAAATGATAAAATACATGTGGCATAGAAAGGAAAGGACTCACCGAAAAGGGTAAAAGAACTTGTTGGGTGGCAATGCACTTGTCTGCTTCCTCTCCCATCCAACAGGCACAAACAGCAATAGGCGTGAGTTGGTTTATTTTATAGTACATGGCGCAGTTATTTTTAATGGCGATTCACCGATAGCAGAGCACAATGGCTATGTTGCGGCGGGAGTTTATTACAGACTGACTGTGGGTAAGCTTGACGGGTAGGCATTAGGGATAGGTAGGAAAAGAATTTGCAACAATATTAATACCAATCCCAAGCAGTGACAGTATGTATGCGTGCTATGTAGATATGTGTATGCGTATGTATGTGTATGGGCGTAACCAATTAGTCAAAAAATCCAAGCCCAAAACAAAATTCGACCCGGACGGTGTTGCCAGTCGCTGCAGTTATCAAGATGACATTATTATGCATTCATTTGAAGAAAGGGGATTCCCCAGGTTTGTCACAGAATAAGTAATGAAAAATTCCGTGCCCATTTCAATCGGTCTGAATCATATATATGCTAAAATTTTAACAAGATATTATTATTATTTATTGTGAAATTTTGCCGCCCCTTAAAAGTGCCGCCCGTAGCGCCCCCCCCCCTGACCCAGATCAGATCATTTTACTTGCGCCCTACCTGTAATTACCGCTGCCCTATCTTAAATTCAACTCTAGCTACGGCCCTGTAGTTCACCCCAAGTGGTTCGCTACGTTTGGTGATTTAGCAGAGGTGCCCGGGTTCATGAGATGAGGTTTGTCTAGGTCTTGGAGGTGGATGACCAGGACACACTGAACCCCAGATTCCTACCCACCCCTTAAACCCTTTTCCTTTCCAGAACTCTACTCTCATTCCTTTCCTTAAAAAAAGCCTCAACACAGCATCCCCAAAGATGACATAGGCCCTCAGGGAAATTATTTTCCTCAGGGCCTCCCGTGTGGAGCTCATGTAAAAAAAATCACCATTCCAAAAAGTTTTTAGCTTTCTGATACATTCACAAATATTCCATTTATTTTGATTTTAATGCAAAGCGAAAATATTCTTACCTACTGACAGAATATGGTCGAGGCCTCAGGGGTTAAGAAAACTTCAATATTAGTGAATTCCGGTCCATTCTCAGAATGACGCGTTTTTCATTTATCATGACTCGTGACGCATTTATCTCTCGAATTATGGAAATCTTGTGGATCTTATGCCACGGACACACTTGCTCATTTGAAGCCATAGAGTTATATAAAAGTTAAAAAATTATTTGGCTTTATATTAATACGGCGCTTACTGCATGACGTCAAGAGTGCATGCATACCTATAATCAAACGTGGAAAAAATATTAAAAAGTTAGTGAAAAAAATATAAAAATATTTCTAGATTGACTACGTGATAAAAACCTCAGCCCCCCGCCCCCCATTGCGACCTAGCGTGGTATTTTGAAGATCCCCCCCCCCTAAATGGGTCGCGTAGTATGGGTACGTTTCCTTATTTGTAAAAATGTCAATATAGCCCGCTGGGGAGACGAAAAAACCTTGTTTTTGGTGATTTATCATGGGTATCACGAATATATTTGGTACACAAGGTTACTAAAATGCCCACAATCATGGACATATGAATATATCTAGACCTGACCTAAGTGATAAAAGCGTATTATTTCCCCCTCCCCATACCGGTTCCATGGAGCCGGCTGGGCTTACGAGAGCCTCGCTTGAATCTAAAAAATGTGACGTCATCATTCTTGTCCTGACCAGCGCCGAGCTCACATCGTACATTTTACGAAATAACATGGCAAAAATGAGAGCTTGTGCTATACATGCTATACCCTAAAATATGCGGACATAACGAATGTAGGCGGTTCTCCGTGAGCTCGTCGCTGGTTACAGGGGTAAGTAAATTATTAAACATTTGTAAAAGTGTCTTAACTAAATACGGTAACAAAATATTCCTCTGTGAAAATCGGCGAACTTTACTTTTCCGCATTTGGACTACGCAAATATGTTAATAACGTGGCGAGCAATTCGCGCTCCCATGTAAAAAGGTCAATTCATTCAAAAGCAGATT
This sequence comes from Limnephilus marmoratus, assembly GCA_917880885.1. Lineage (NCBI taxonomy): Eukaryota > Metazoa > Arthropoda > Insecta > Trichoptera > Limnephilidae > Limnephilus > Limnephilus marmoratus. The sequence goes on from OU862935.1 coordinate 5,706,240, forward strand.
TTGCTTTTAAGAACTAAATGGTGATATTATAATGCGAGATGCCTATATACTGTCAAGATTGTTTTTTTAACGAATCACAGTCATCTTTCCCACCTTCTCCCCCCCATAGTTTGTTTTTACCCCTCATCTGTATCTTCTCGTCTATTAAATTTGGATGTCTATGCCCACATTAGATTTCCAAATTCCCGAAAAGTACCTTTTTAGCATTTTGAAATTAGCATTTTTATTTTTATTATTTAGTCATTTTCGGATTTGTTGACTTCTTGGAACCAAATCAACCATTTTATTTTCTTTCATTAGAAGATTCTTAGATAGCGTTGCAAGCAATAAGATTATTTTGTTTAGTTCTTGGTGAATGGAACTGACTCCATTTGACATGAGCATACCTACTCATTAAAGAGAATGTGTTTTGTTCGATTGTTGGCTTTGAGCATGCTCATTCATGAGAAAGCTCAAACCAAGTCTTTTATGTGCAAATGTATACAGTTGTTTTATGAGTAAATGTGTACATAAATGAGCGTGCTCATCTTCTTCTTCTTCAATGGCGCTACAGCCCATTTCGACCCTTGGCCTCCTTCAAAATAAGTCTCCACATCCACTGTCCTCGGCCGTCGTCTTCCAATCTGCAACATGGAGTAATCCTCTTGCATCCTTCCTGACATCATCCTCCCATCTCAGCCTAGGTCTGCCCGCCTTTCGTTTACCTCCCGGGTGTCCTGTCTTCTTCGACTTCAGTGTTCCCGCCTCACATCCATAGGCCAAGATCGTCCTAATAATTGTTTTATATAAGGTTATTTTGGTTTTTTTATGGACACTCGTGTGCTTGGCATTCGATGCACATGTCCTGCCCATCTTAATCTTTGGATCCTTAAATGGGTGGAGAGTCTGGGAGCTTTGTATCTATTACTTAAATCTAAGATTAAGGGGGCTTGGTATTTCTAGGAGCTTGGTATCTATTACTTAAATCTAAGGTACTTAAATCTAAGATTCTTCGAAGTACCTTTCTTTCGAAGATGTCCAGTGTTCCGCTGACTTAATAATTGTTTTATATAAGGTTATTTTGGTTTTCCTATGGACACTCGTGTGCTTGGCATTCGGTGCACATGTCCGGCCCATCTCAATCTTTGGAGCCTTAAATGGGTGGAGAGCCTGGGAGCTTGGTAAATATCATAGAGCTCATTATTGTGGCGGATTCTCCATGCCTCTCCCTCTCGCACCGCTCCTAAGATTCTTCGAAGTATTTCTTTCGAAGATGTCCAGCTGTTTCGCTGACTTTGCTGTCAGTGTTCCCGCCTCACATCCATAGGCCAAGACCGTTCTGATAATTGTTTTATATAAGGTTATTTTGGTTTTCCTATGAACGTTTCGGGATTTGAACACTGGCAGCAACGCGAAGTAAGTGTTGTTAGCGGCTGTAATGCGCTTTTTTACTTCTACTGGGTCTTCATTGTCCTGCGTTATGATGGAGCCCAGGTAGGTAAACTCTACCCAGGTAGGTAAAGCGTGCTCATAAGCCGGGTTATTAATGATCATGTGTGTCAGTATCATTATGTATGGAAAAAGACTGGAGCGTACCAGAATTACTTCGTAATCACAGTTAAAGCGCAAGTCATTAGGTCATTATTCACTTTTATCTATGCTTTATTAACGGTTTATATTTTCAGTACAATTAGATTACATCTGTACTGTAATTAAATTATCTTGATGTAAAATTCCTGAAATTAAGACGAACGTCGTTTAAAGATAACAGTCGTTTAAAGGTAACATCGTTTTGAACCAATCTCTACATATTATAAATTAAAGTTCTCCGCCGCGTCTTTCTGTTTGTCTGTTCGCGATAAACTCAAAAACTACTGAACGATTTTCATGCGGTTTTCACCAAGAGATTGAGTGATTCATGTGGAAGGTTTAGGTTTATAATTTGTCAAGGTTTTGTATAAATTGGTTTAAATATAAAGGAGAATGTCTGTATGTGGTGGTGGATTTGATTTGTATGCAAATCTACAGTTATATGCCGAGGTTGATGAAAATTTGTACCTGTGATCTTAAAAACAAGAGGAAGGTCATTGTACATTTAATTTCGAAAAATCTGTGTAAAGCTCGGGCATCGCTGGGAACTTCAGCTATTTCCACAATGTTTTCGTATTTGCAGTAATGTGGATTCCAAGCATTGCTTCCATATTCAAGTTTACTTCTGACGTGCACTTTTATAATTATCGTGACGTTTCACGGTTACGGCACTGTGACGGCAAAAAAGGCAATAAACATACCTTCCTTATCGCTATAATGCTGCAGCTCTTTCTTATACATTAAATAATGGTGAGACACAAAAAATACGTGTGACTGTTTCCTCCAAAGTACCTACTAGTTTTTTGCGACGAGAATTTTCTTTATACGTGTGAGGAAGCTGTATGATATATGTTTCTTTTGTGAGGGTGCAGACATGCGTTCAGCGTTTGTATCATTTTCGACTGTTGTTATTTAATGTGTGAGGAATAGCTTCAGCATTATATGTTTAAGAACAAACGCAAAACCATCAGCGCATTGACATTTGACGTTTTTGAATTTTTGGAATTCACTCACACTTCAATATTATCCTTGTAACTATATTCCATACTTTCAAAATTATCGTTACGGCAATTAATATTGGTAGGGGTGTCACGGCCGATACCGAGACACGAAAAGATGACTGTAAATCCTTTTTTGTTTTGTGATGAGTAAATACCAATAATTGTGTTTTGAAATCTGATCGTGGGAAGTAGGAAATGAGAGGAAGTCTCTTACCTTTGACGGCGTATTATTGCGATTCAGGATCGATCCTGGCTCCAAACACTGACACAACACCAGACTTCTACGACACGACAGTTTGATACAAATAAAAATTGTAATCTTGCTATTATTTGCGATATTTTTCACGAGAGCAATGTGACCCATGTCACGATCAAAATTCAACTGCTCCAAGTGGGTAAGGTAAACTTGGGCGACAATATTGTGCAATTATTTCCTCTTGTAGGTAGGACCATCTTCTTCTTTTCCTGGTAGAGACTTTTGAGGAAAGGAGGAAGAGAAAGGAATGCATGATTGATGAAGGACTTGAGGAAAATGGATTTAGTTTTCTAAAAGACTGTTTCAGAACCAAACAAGGGGTCTACGGAGACGTCACGGTGCGGTGTGTGAGAGAGATAGGTACAAGAAAATAATGACTTTTATTTTGGAGGAGACAGACCTACGTACATTGTGTATCTCATCTTTTGAAAGATTTGCAGCATTATTGTGGGAATGTATGTTTATTGCCTGTTATTTCCGTCACGGTAATTATAAAAGTGCACAATGAGTTAGAATTGATTGAGGATCTTTTAAATGTTCTGTGAATAAATTTCATAATTTTTTCACTCAATGTCGTTAATATTATGTAGGTACATTAATTAATATGAATTTACAATCAATTCCTAGATCTCTTACGGAAGAAACCTTTTTAAGAATAGTATTATTAATAATAAAGGAAAAAATCCTTTATAATTCTTTCGAGTAAAGTTAAGTGTTACATTTTTCAATATTTAAGTGCATGTCACTGACAGTACACCAGTTATAGACCATGTCGAGGTCATTTTGAAGCAGTTGTTGATCAAAAACAGACTTAATTTTACAATTTTTTTTAATAAGTCAGGTACGCCTCATACGTCATGTCTGGTAATGTTTTATTATCGTGAAATAAGCTTATGGGTCCGAGTGGTTAAGATCATCGGCCAAAAAAAGCATATTCGCAGTTTAATTTTGAACCAAGGTCATTTATGAACATTAGAAAAAGCAGAGGGCCAAGATTTGAGCCCTGTAGTACACCAGAACTATAGGGGATGATTTGAATCGATTAATAAAATATAATTTTCAAGTAAATTGAGTATTGGGAATTTATTAGGTTATTTTTAGAAAATCAGGCGCTACATTGTTTCAGTTTCGATAAACAGCGGTTTATTGCTATTTTTATAGTTTCATGTAAATAAAAATAACAATGTTGATACTATAAATTTGTTATTCTTTAAAATATATCTTTATCTTTACTAAGTATAAAATGAAGTCGCTCACATTGTATGTGCGCTTAGATATTTTAAACTACAAAATGGATTTTCATGCGGTATTCACCAATAGCTAGAGTGATTCATGAAGAAGGTTTTTAGGTATATCATTTGTCAAGGTTTTGTGTAAATTGGTTGAATCTTTATCTTTACTAAGTATAAAATGAAGTCGCTTACGCTGTACGTGCGCTTAGATCTTTTAAACTACGCAACGGATTTTCATGTGGTTTTCATCAATAGATAGAGTGATCCATAAGGAAGGTTTTTTTAGTATATATGTAATTTGTCAAGGTTTTGTGTATATTGGTTGAAATACATAATATATCTGGCCAAGCGGCAGCGGCCGACGGGCAGGGGGCAGCGTGGTGTGGATTTGATTTAACAGATGGCGTTGGTTATAAAGGTTTCATTAGCCACAGGAACGTGCCGCCGGGTCTGCTAGTTAATAATAAAGGAAAAAATTCTTTATAATTCTTTCGAGTAAAGTTAAGTGTAACATTTTTCAATTGTTAAGTGCATGTCACTGACTGTCAGTACACCAGTTATAGACCATGTCGAGGTCATTTTGAAGCAATTGATGATCGAAAACAGACTTAATTCTACGAATTTTTTTAATAAGTCAGATACGCCTCATACGTCATGTTTGGTAATGTTTTATTATCGTGAAAACAAGCTTATGGGTCCGAGTGCTTAAGATCATCGGCGAAAAAAAGCATATTCGCAGTTTAATTTTGAACCAAGGTCATTTATGAACATTAGAAAAAGCAGAGGGCCAAGATTTGATTCCTGTGGTACACAAAGTATCATTTTCGAGTAAATTGAGTCGGGGAATTTTATAGGTAATTTTTTTTTAAATCGGTCGCTGCATGGTTTCAGTTTCGATAAACCGGCTTTTATTGTTTTTTTTTACAGTTTCACGTAAAAAAAATAACAATGTAAATACTATAAATTTGTTATCATTTATAATACTCGTAAAATAATGGGTTTGCCGCTAGGTGCCCCATTTGATTGGGAGAACTGTCAAATCTCTGACTGATTTCGACGCCATTTGAGACAATTTAATTTTCGTCTAACTAACTAACTAACTAACCATCACGCCGTTTCCCCGCAGGGGTAGGCAGAGAGGACGGACCGCCAAACATCCCGGTCTTGGCACACATTCCTTGCCTCGTTTACATTCATATAACGTCTCATACATTCTCTTCTATTATTCTGACTCTTGACATGACCCGACTCAAGTATCTGATTCACTTGGTCGTGCCATGTCTTTCTTGGGCGTCCTCGACTTCTTCTACCAATTTTCGTCAATGTCATAATAATGCCGTCAACTTTTTGTTGTGTTCCAAATCTCTAATTATCACCCGATCAGTATACTCTCATGTTTTGGGAAAATTCTCGAATCCATCGAAGCATTTTTACCCATTTAAGCCCTCAGCATGGATTCGTTTGCAAAAGATCATTGAAAATGAAATACGACAAATTTAATTGAATACTTATGTTGATTTTTTAAGTACTAATTTTGATAAAAGAACACAAATAGACGCAGTCTATACTGATTTGAAGGCATTCGAAAAAGTTAGTCATCCTCTTCTGATCCAAAAGCTAAAAGGATAGCTTTCCACGGCAATCTCCTGAGATGGATTATATCTTATACTAGCTGGTTCCCGGCATGCGTTGCTATGCCATTTAATAAAGAAATTTTTTCTCCCTGCGTGTCCTTTCCCATTCGTCCCGTTCCCCTTCCGCCTCCCCTTCCTCTCCCGCGTTTCTTCACCTTCCCTTTCCCCACTACACTCCCTGGTTCCTCTCCCTCCCACTCCCTCAAATCCCCTACCCGAGTTCCCTTCCCCCTCCCGCATTTCATACATTCAGTCCCGGTACATTCAGTTTTCAAACAGCTCGCGTTCCACCTATTACAATTTTTTTAATACTAATTTCATTATGCCAGAGCTCACCGCTTCTTTTATACAAACCTTGTCCTGACAATAAAGAACACAAAGCAAAAAGAATTATCCAATTTGGTGGAGTCGTTCGTTAGTTATGCGCGTACATACATTTTGGCAATTCATTTTTATTTATATAGATTTCACACAGGAGTCGGTATGTACAAGTTAATAGTTATGAGTCCTCTCCCAAGCTAGTCACATCCGGTGTTCCTCAAGGATCCCATATAGGACCACTACTCTTTATTATATTCGTAAATGATCTCACCGCACAACTTTTTTGTAAATGTTTATTAAGTATATCCGGATGATTTAAAAAATCTTCATCCATTGAATTCACAATAAGACTGCGAAACTTTACAAAAAGACCTACTTACGTTGTCTCAATGGTGTATAGATAATACCACGGAATTAAATATTAGCAAATGTAATATCATTTCTGTCTACGAAAAATGTCTGTAAAATTGATTACCCTAACATGATCTGTGATGAAATCCTGAAACCAGTAGACTTCATTAGAGATTTGGGAATCTTACTTGACTCGAAGATAACATTCATAAACTATTACCAACACTTATTGTTGTCAATCAGGCCAATAGAATGTTCGGCTTTATCACTAGAATCACCCAATCGTTTAAGAACCTGAGAATTCAGAATCTTGTACTACTCATATGTAAGAAGTATCTTAGAGTACGGCTCCGTCATTTGGTCCCCACTAGGGATGGGTAAGTTCTGCATTTTTCCGGAGTCCTCCGAGACGTACTTCCTTTTAAAAGTACTTGAGTTCTTGGAGCAGGTCCCGGGAGCCACTCCCGACTCGCGAATGGCCCGAGCGCGCAAAAGAATTCGACTGCGCCACCTACTCCGACTTGCACATGTGGCTTGGACCGTGACTCACGGGTTTGACGAGTGCGAACTGCCACCGTGCCGTGCCGCGCCGCCACCCGACTGTGGCTCGGCCCGCCGAGTTCCGGCTACAAGTACTGTGCCGGGTTCTTTGGGAGTAGTCGATTTGAAAAGGGAGTAGGAGCCGCTTCGAACCTGCCAGGGGCAGCTGCCCCCCCCTGCCCGTACCTCGCTACGCCCTTGCAGCTTACCCATAATTACTTATAATTGGGGATGCCGAAGTCTCACTGGCTCCACGGTTGGGAGCAGTTGAGGCTCTTGTGTACATTCACTTAAAAAAAAAAGAAAATATTTTTTTATAACATTAGAGAGGAAAAATATTTCTCTGAATATATGTAGCTATCCTGGGGAAACTACATAGCATGGTTTTTTTATTATTATTTATTTTTGGGGTGTTAGGCTGTGTTACGCTAACTCCTTCTTTAGCCAACGTTTCGGACAGTGTTGCAGTGTCCATCATCATGGCAGATGTGTGGATACTGTAATGCTGTCGAAAACGTTGGCTAAAGAAGGAGGTAGCACAACACGGCATAACTCCCCAAAAATAAATATCGAAAATACTTTTGGCCGTGAAAATTTAAAATCATATCTACATAGGACAGATATATAATTTTTTTATATACTATAAATAAACACATTATCTGGTAAGACGTTACAATTTACAAACACATCATTTAAAAAAAAAAAAAAAAACAAGTAAGTTATTACGAAAATAGTGTCGATTGTTTTACCCATGACATTCCCATCCCATGGGCTGCAAAGAAAATGATTTTTGATTAATTATATTACTTAAGGTGGTTTTAATGTTGATATTATTGTATTGCAGATCTCGCCTAGTGGACCACGCGTACAGGATGTACTTCAAGAAGCAGACTTACTACAGGGTGTCCAATTTAGACAGCAGAATAGAAAATGCCGACCATAGGTAAGTTCCTTACTAGATTCATGTTTTAGGACTGTATTTTTCCTTTTATTTGACTGGCATACAAATAAATATTGTTTCATTGATTCAATCCAATATTGAATTTCTTTGCCTTTCTTGAGAGCATTGAGTTTTTATAGGGACAAAACTATTTTTTTTACATTAACCCCACACAGTAGGCCCGGTCATCTTTGGGGATGCTGTGTGGACGGTCTTTTTAATGAAAGGAAGGAGAAAAAGTTCTCGTAAGGAAAAGATATGTGAGTGGGTAGTAATCTAGGGGTCCATGTGAATCCATCACTCTCACTGTGTTGCAAGACAATGGATCAAGAGAGACCAGCTGGAGAGGTCAAAGGGTCTTTCTAAACCGGCCTCTCCCAATTCAGCCTGCCACGCAGGTGATGGTTAGGGCTCATCCGCTGCTAAGGCCTGAATACACCTCACCCGTTGAGGGCACTCCTGCTAAGTCACCAAATGTAGCAAACCACCTGGGTTACCAATGGCAGAGGTATTGGTTATCCAATAAATAGTTCCTGGTGCGGCGGTACTCATACCCGTCTCCCAAATTTACCATGTGTACAGGTGCAAACCAATAAATAATAATTCATCTTAATATTTTAAAGTATGACTTGCAAAAAGTGTTTTTCCTAAAATAATTAAATTAGCACCAACTATGAATTACCATTATTTTGCCTCCCCGGTGATTGAAACAGTTTGTCATTGTAATTAAATGGATGCAAAGAGTTTTTAAAAACAACGTTAAAAATACATTTATTCTTGGTGAATCTTATATCACCGCGAATATAGGTAAAGGCATAAAAATGGCTTGGCGAACTGAATTGAACTTGGACTCTAGAAATTCACGGACTCTAGACGGGAAACAGGCTAAAGCAGCCAAATAAAGGGTTGGCTCAAATAATAGCGGCCCAAGAACAGAGCCCTGTGGTACACCACATGTTATCTATCTCAATTAGTTAGTTTTGATTTTTTGGACTAAATATGCATATAATATAAAGTAAAATAGTTACTCAACTCTACAAAACAAACAAAAGACAAAATAACTCGCTCACCCACATTCGAGCTCTCATTCTTGCAACCCTGTCACACTCTTTCAAACTCATGTGCACTACATTTAGCGAAGATAGTAACAGCCTGTTTGTTTTTTTGTAGATTGACCGATGATGTGTGCGTGTTCGCTTCATCCTGTGCTCACCTCTACAGTCACCTGACCAAGCCCTGCTTCGACCTGCTACTTATCGCAATCACCATGGCCAGATTTTCACACAAGATGAAGGCGAACATCATTGCCGGTGAGTCCAACATCTTCAGTTTTAATGCTTCTGTTTTGCTGGGTTCATTTTTGGCACTTTGCCTGACCACTGGACCAGCTGTATCAACAAAATTGGATAAACGGTGTATTCATTCTGTACGAGATTGTTATTATTATTAATTCCGTGAAGCGATCATGTTGTAGAGAATATTTCAATTTTTTTTCTTTTTTTTTATTAATGTCAATTTTTTTATTAATTATTCTATAATTTTGACATGCGTCAAAAGATAGTTGAATAACTCTCTGTAAGTGACGTTAAAACGTTGATGGTCAATGCAGAATCATTAAACAGTTGCTCTCTTGATTGGCGCGTTCTGATAGGCAGAAGTCCTCACTTTCAGAGCTTAAAAAAATGCACAGGTTCTCCTTCTGTTAATTTAAGTTCGGTTAAGAACAAGGATGGATATAGGAATGTACAGTATTATATTCTCCCATGTACAGTACAGGTAATGCATAAACCTCTTTTATACTATTGCTAAGGTTTTGTTCTGATGGGGCCCAAATAATGGAGCTATATTCCAGGATACTGCTAACAAATGCTTCATCTGTTCTCCATATTGTGATTCCATTAAACGATCTCGCAATGTCCCAAACACGATTGGTGATCGATAAATCAATTAGCATGCACTTCCTAAGCCCCAAGTTCAAGAAGCTGGTCAGCGAAGAGGCGCATTCCTCCACCTCTTGTCCTTACCTTAATGTATTGTTGTGTTTCAAGGTCCCCTATTCGCTGTGTGCGTGGTAGCCGTCACGGGGAACATAATGCGTGTTCTCAGCCCCAAGTTTGGGCAGCTGGTCAGTGAGGAGGCGCAGAGGCACGGCTATTTGAGACACATCCACTCCAGGATCATAGCACACGCCGAGGAAATTGCCTTCTACGGAGGGCACAAGGTACAGTACGATAAATAGATAAACATCTCTTTCATCCAATGTCATGTACATTTTAGTTTAGGTTAATTAGTTGGATATAATAGTGGTCCAAGAACAGAGCCCTGTGGTACACCACAGGTTATTTTTCTCAGTTAGTTAGTTTTGATTTTTTTATATAGTAATAATATGTACTAGCAGTTAAAAAACTGTTCTGCAGATTTTTGCTGCTAGACCCTGCGGGTGGTTTTTGGTTCGGCTTTGCTTAGTTTGAGTGTTGGTGACAATTTTATAAATCCGACAGGAACTGGTTCCAAAAATGGTTCGGTGGCCGGTTCCTCTGATCCACTGGGATCCAGTGACTGCTAGTCACCGTGACAAAGTAACTGCGACAGGCAATGACGTCATATATAATATATAGACATGTGGTATTATTATTTACAAATGCCAGTTACCTTAATAATCACATTATCGTCAATTTCTCCGTATTCAGAGAGATTCACGAAATTACAAATTCAATAGTTTGCCTGTCCAAATTAACCAAACTGTAAATCCAAATTACGCCTGCTAGCTGATGCTCCTCACGCTTGCTGTTAACGTAAGTGGCGTCATCTTTTGGCATTGCTATTTGGTTCCGTTACAAAAGTAAAATTGTATTCAAAATCCACATAAGAAAATGGTTTTACGTAAGGCGCAGCTTCAAAGTTGTATTCTTAGTTGTATTCTTAAATTTCAACCGTGCAGTCACTAGGCTAACTGTTTTTTTTTTTTTTTTACATTAGCTCCACACAGGAGGCACCAAGGCCTATGTCATCTGTGAGGATGCTGTGTGGAGGGTTTTTTAAAGGAAAGGAAGGAGAAGAAGATATGGGAAGGAAAAGGGTATGAGGGGTAGGTAGGAATCTGGGGGTCAGTGTGGCCAGGAGTGACGGACGTATGAATCTATTCCTCACACTGCGGTGCAAGGCGAAGGGTCGGGAGAATCCGGCTGGAGAGGTCAAAAGGCTTCCCTCAATCAGTCTCCTCCGATCCAGCCCACCACGCAGTGGTTGGGCAAATATATCCGCCACCAAGACCTAGACATATCTCATTCCATGAACCTGGGCATCCCTGCTAAGTCACCAAATGTAGCGAACCATTTGGGGTGACCTGTGGCAGGAGTGTTGGTTGTCCCATAAATGGTTCCCGGGGCGGCGGTACCCATACCCGCCTTCCAAATTGTTTGATAGTAATGCACAGTAAAATGGGGAACTATCATCAAATGTTATATTTTTTTACGTTAGCTTAGGTTGGATTAGTTGGAAATAATAGTAATAATAGTACAAGAACAGAGCCCTGTGGTACACCTCCCCCCAACTTAGAGGGGGGGGGGAGAGAGAGAAAACAATTAAAAGTGTTATGCTAACCTGCTACTGCTAGAAATACTATTTCATTACCTTTTCTTATTTTCTAGTATCTTATACCATTATACCAATCATTCTAATTTAGGGAGGAATGCAGATCCCGCCAATGTCAGGGAATTTAATAAAAATGCACTTTCTAGATGAGAAAAGTGTGGAGAAGTTGAATAAAAAAGAAATTAAGGTGCGCTCGGTAAAATTGAGGGAGATACAGCCGTTTAAAGTATGAATAAAATGTCACTTCCTGAACCGATACTACGCCATTGCCAATGTTTGGTTTATGCCGAAAATGATGTTTTTACGGCGTTTTAAGTGGAGAACTTTAATCTGGAAGGTGAAAGAAAGCGCGGAAAGCAATAAAAATTGAATAAGTAATTAATTTGTAATTGCGTTAAGTAAAATTTCACTTCGCCAATCAACACTATTGACAGCCCACCCGCCATCTATAATGTTGGTATCCCTGACCTGATGCAAACAACAGCTAGACTGTAGCCGACTTCGTGAGATACATGAGGCGCGTAATTATGAAATTTGTCTAGCGGGCTTTTTTTCAACGATTTTTTAAACTGTCTTTCACCTTCCAAATTAAAGTAACCTAACCTAAGACTACGCTAAACATGGTTTGTGCCCCTTTATAACGCCTACTCGCGTCAACGCAAGAAAAACATCCCAGTTTTCAAATAGTTTAGTGGCTACGCTAGGTTTGTGTAACATGGTTTGTGATTCTGGCGTACAATCTCACAAGACGAAAGCTAATTTTAATTTTACGTAATCGAAATTTAGAATGAAATATTTTCCACTGTGCATATTAACCGTTGCCAGCGATCTCCAAATTGTTTGATAGTAATGCACAGTAAAATGGGGAACTATCATCAAATGTTATATTTTTTTACGTTAGCTTAGGTTGGATTAGTTGGAAATAATAGTAATAATAGTACAAGAACAGAGCCCTGTGGTACACCACAGTTTATCTTTCTCAGATAGTTAGTTTTGATTTGTACAAAATGGTAACTGAATAAAACAGACCAGTGACAAAACCATGAAGAGAAGTTTAATAAATTAAAATGTGTTTTGTCTGTGTCAGGTGGAACTACGCCAGCTGTTCTCGGCGTACGACGGGCTGGTGTGCCAAATGAACGTGATCTTCGGGCAGAAGTTGTGGTTCGTCATGCTGGAGCAGTTCTTCATGAAGTATGTGTGGAGTGGCACCGGAATGGTCATGGTCTCCCTGCCCATCCTCATGGGCACCAGTGAAGGTACTAAAACTATTTTACTTTTTTAAAATATGAATACCGCACAAGAGTCCCAACTGCTCCCGTCTGCAGCCAGTGAGACTATGGCATCCCCAATTGGGGTATGTTGTGAGACGGGAGAGATAAAGGTGGGGAAGTACCTGGCTATTCAGACCTGGTCACCAAACATGGCTAAAGCCATTTCAATTCTGAATGGTGGTCTTACACCAGGACGATACTGAATGTATCTTCCACTCTGGAACGTGCCACAAATATACTATACATTATTTTTAAATGATATAATTGTGAAATAACACAAATTAATCAAATGAAATTTATTTGCCCACGCCGGAATTCGATCCCGTTACCTTCTGATTGCGAGTCAAGAGCCTTACATCTCAATGACGCTGGTCATCAATGACCTAAAAGGAGTGCCCTATTCTTAGTGTGAGTTTGGCCAGGTCTTGGTGGCGAATGCGATTTTTTTTTTTTTAATTAGCTCCATACTGGAGGCTTTGAAGAAAACAATTTCTCTCGGGGTCAATGTCTTCTTACAGCATGCTGTGTAGAGGGTTTTTTAGGAAAAGGGAAGTTCTTTAGGAAGTTCTGAAAAGGAAAAAGGTATGAGGGGTGGGTAGAAATCTGGGGTAAAAATAGAAAGGTGGGTAAAAATCTGTCTCCAGGAATGACGGACATATGAATCCAACCCTCCCACTGCGATACAAGACGATGGGTCGAGAATATCCGGCTGGAGAGGTAAAATGTCTCCATCAACCGGTCTCTCCCGTTCCGGCAAGCCACACAGTAGGTGGGCAAATGCATCCGTCGCCAAGACCCAGACAAACCTCACCAAATGTTGCGAACCACTTGCGAATCTTGGGGGTAAACTATGGCAGGGGTGTTGGTTATCACTATTATGTTGGCTTCCCAAATTGACCAATTGCGCGGCGGGCCGGATCGGGAGAAGCCGGTTGAGGGAGACTCTTTCTACCTCCAGGTTTCACCTCTTCATGACCCATCACCTTGCAACTTAAAAAAAAATTATTATTACATTGAAAATCGCAAAATGTTTTAACAATTGCTTAAGGGAACGTACCCAAACTACGTGACCAACTTTTTGCAATTTTTAACCCCCCCCCCCCCGGTGACCAAAATTCTAAGGAACCCGTCGCTCATTTGTATGGAGCGTGACCTTTTGAAGACCCCCCCCCCCCCCCTAAAAGTGTCACGTAGTATGGGTACGTTCCCTTAACTTATATGTAGTAAATCTTTACATAGTATAAAATGAAGTAGCTCCCACTGTTGGTGCGCTTAGATCTTTTAAACTATGCAGCAGATTTTCATGCGGTTTTCACCAATAGATAGAGTGATACATGAGGAAGGTTTTTAGGTATATGACATGTCAAGGTTTTGTGTAAATTTTTTATATGAATACCGCACAAGAGTCCCAACTGCTCCCGTCTGAAGCCAGTGAGACTATAGCATTCCCAATTGGGGTATGTTGTGAAGCTGAAGGTAGTGGGAGGGGAAGGACATAGGGAAGAGGAAGGTGGGGAAGTACCTGGCTATTCAGATCTGGTCACCAAACACGGCTAATGCCATTTCAAGCAACGTTTCAATTCTGAATGGTGGTCTTACACCAGGGCGATACTGAGAGTATCTTCCACTCTGGAATGTGCCGCAAATATACTATATATTATTTTAAATGAATAAATTTTGGAATAATTCAAATTAATCAAAATTGGTTGAAATATATAAATAAAGGGAGCAGGCTGGCAAGCGGGCAGCGGGCTGGCATGCGGCGGTGTGGATTTGATATGTATGCAATGGCTTTGTCTGTAGATGGCGTTGTGTTTTGTTAGCCACAGCAACGTGTGGCGGGGTCTGCTAGTAATAGATATTATAACAGTATTCACATCATAGTGAATAACTTTTACGGAAACGAATTACAATGAGTTTAATTTGAGGGAAAAAAACTGTGAAGCTAAATACGTCATTGCTACATAGTAATGAAGAAAAAAAGAGTTGCAGACGTGACTTATCGTGTCAATATTATTAACATAAGTGCTTTATCTAATAACTTATAACGCTTAAGCGAGAAATAAAGATTTCCCTGTTTAACAAAAAATTCAGCTTGCAAAAATTGTCGATTTAAGACCTGACTAGACATTGTCGGATGAATGCTAAAGTCGCGAATCTGCAAAAAACATCATTCGGAGTTATTAAGGTTAGAATCGATTTATATTTTTACTAAACCAGCTTAACTCTTCAGGCCACGGCCATATTCAATCAGTACGTCTGAATATTTCCGCTGTGCATTAAAATTCAAATAAATTGTATATTTGTGAATGTATCTGAAAAATAAAACCTGTTTATGAAAGGTGATATGCTTTCAAATTTTATTATTAGAACAAACCATGTAATTTTTTAAAAAGTTTTAAAAATGGCACACCTTACTTTTTTTTAGCTAAAGTTGCTGATAATTAAAAAAAACACACACACACACACACTAGAACTGGGCATTGACGATAATTCTATCCAACGCCAACGTCGTTGTATAGAATTATCGTTGGTGATTTCAACTGTTGAAAATAACTGTTGAAAAGTTGATTCACTTTCATGTACCTACCATTAGATCAAGGTTCCCTAGTATGTATTATTGTGACAATTATACATCTGTCGCTGGATATAATTCTGTTATAAATAGAATACTCACCATTGGTAATTTTTATGCCAATGTTGCTGATATTTTTCATATTTCCTTATTAAAATACAAGGCTCTACTTATCAAGCATTTCAGCCTTACGTATTGTAACGAGGTTACTTCATAACAAGTTATTCTTTTTATTTCACTGTTCCTTTTGAAGTTTTCATTACTTGTTAGAAATTTTTTCTCTTATTATAAGAAATTTAAAAAAAAAAAATCTTTCTTCACTGTACTATGACTGTTTAAATATAATAATAATACATGTTTGTAAATGGCACTTTGTGCCGTAAATTTTAAATAAATAAATAAATAAAATAACGTCGACGTTGACGCAACTATGTACAATCAAACATCAAACTAAACGTACAGGAGATTGACACGATACTAATAAAAAAACAAACAAAAAATAGATCAAAATCGTATTGGGGAACCTCTTTTAACGGGTGGTTTCCCGTATCATTGATGTATTATTATTATCTCTATGCCCCACACACGTAATAATAATCCTATAATAACGTTGAAAGTTGAAACCGTTGGAAGACGTTGTATCGGTGTTTAAAACATTACCATGTTGAAATATGAGAGACATTGAAGATATATTTTGCTTGTCACTGAAAAATTCGCTTGTTGCTTGGCTCTACGGATCGGCGGTGTCAGATGGGAAAATCCAAAAAAAGTGTAGTATGTTACATTATTAAAATACCATTTCAAAATAGGTATAATATCGTTCACGAAGTGTGATCTCTTAACCCTTTTGATTTAACAGGCCAACACTGTTGAAAAACGTAGCTGTTAGGCGACCGACATTGATAATTATCAAAAGGTTATTTTTTGCTTGTCGTTGATAAATTTGATTGTCCCCTGGCATTGTGTATCGGCCGTATTGGATGGGAAAAAAAATGTGCAGTAGGTATGTACATTACCAAAAGACCATTTTGAAATATCGAGTAATGTTGTTCACAAAGTGCAAAGTCTTAACCCTTTTTATTTATTAGGCAGTTGAATCGTTGACTGCGTTGAATAATATTCGCATGTAGGTATAATAATAATAATAATTTGGCTAATTTATATAGCGCCGTTTTCGTGGAAAATCACCTCAAGGGCGCTGTAACATTTCAATAATATTTCAACTATTGGCGCTAATTATTATCAACATCGTTGGATGTTGAACCAATATAACTATTGTTTCCAACGGCTAGTTATATATTGATACAGCACTAACACACATATATTTTCTTAGATAAAACTATACCTATATATATAAAATCTAAAAATTTTTGTATGTCCGCTATGCGTTTGCTAAACCGTTCATCCGATTGCGATGAAACTTTGGGGATTTGATGTGCGCAGGCCTGCGATGGTTTCTGTATGCAATAGTGAGTTCTGGCATCATGAAATTATGCGTTGCTAAACTTTTCATCCAATTGCGATGAAACTTTGGGGATTTGATGTGTGCATGCCCGCGATGGTTTCTGTATACGATAGTGAACTCTGGCATCATGGAAAAGGGGAACTTGGAAGGGTGCGGAGGGGAGGGGTAGGAGGGGAACTTGGGAGCGGGGAGGGGAATTATAAGCCGCCCGCAGGGCCTAGCAGTGAAAATCTGCGGAGCAGAAAAACGTTTTTTTTTTTTCATGTAATTTTTTTTTAATATTCACAAAGTTTCATAATTTCTTTCAAATTGCTGTTTGATTTCATAAAGTTGTACATTTGAATTATTTTGTGGTTAATTTTTAGATTTTAATGTATAGCGTGGTGTTTTCTCTCTCCAATACTGTTTAAATCATATTTCTCACTGCGATAGTAAGGGAGATACAATGATTTATGAGTTGTTCCGAAAAGCGAACAAGTTAGCCTTAGGAGATAACCCCTCATGGTTAGAAATATGATCTAAATGGTATTAGAAAGAGAAAATACCACGCTTTACAATCCAATCTAAAAATTAACAACAAAATAATTAAAACGTACATCTCCAAACCAAAATTGCAGTCGGAAACCAAAGTTTCCGACTGCAATTTCAAAAAAATTATGAAATGCAAAAAAGTAAAGTGACGATAACGTTTATAATACATAACCAACACCTCCTCTGCCATAGGTCACTCCAAGTGGTTCGCTATGTTTTTTTTTAATTTTTTATTCTTTGCGGAGACGGTTTACGACTAGCTACTGTGAGCACTTAGGCTACAGGCCCATTGTGCTATCTCCCATTTTGCCTTGTGACTTAGCGGGGGTGCCCGGGTTCTTGTGGTGAGATTTGTCCGTGTCTTGGCGGCGGATGCGTCTGCTCACCAACTGCATGGTGAGCAGACCTGATCGGGAGAGAATGGTTGAGTGAGTCCCTTTGACTTCTCTAGCCGTACTATCAGAACATCGCCTTGCATCGCAGTGGGAGGGATGGATTCATACATCCGTCACTCCTGGACACACTGACCCTCAGATTCCTACCCACCCATAATACCCTTTTCCTTCCCAGAACTTCCTCTCCTTCCTTTCCTAAAAAGACCAACCACAAAGCATCCCCAAAGATGACACATGACACATTCCCAAAGGGGAATTATGAGTCGAGCTAATGTTATAAAACAAAAAAATTTACCGTTTTTTGGATTTTATTGCAAAGTGAAAATATTTTAACCTTCTGAAAAAATATGCCCGAGGCGTGAGGGGTTAAAAAATTTAATCGAGTTCCACGAATTAAACACAAAAAAAAATTATAATTTTCTATACGCATTGTTGGCATCACACACAAAGGCTTTATAATTCATTTTGTATCCCATCTTATGACGTAGGTTGACAAGAAAAACATACAAAGTCCAAAATTAACAAAATTGAAGCAATCATCTCTGTTATTATTGCTGGCTTTAGGTTAAAGTTCAATTCTTATTATAGTCATTATTTCTTTGGTTATCATTCAATGATTATTTTTTATCTCGATAAGTTTTTAGTCAAATCGTCTTGATTCATGTAAACCAGGGTTTCCCAACCAGTGGTCCGCAAGAGGGTAGAAGATGGTCCGCGGGACAACATTTAGTTTATCATTAGGGAACGTACCCATACTACGTGACCAATTTTTTGCAATTTTTAACCCCCCCCCCCCCGGTGACTAAAATCCTAAGCAAACCGCCGCTCATTTGTACCAAGCGTGACATTTTGAAGACCCCCCCCCCGAAGCGGTCATGTAGTATGGGTATTATTGTGCCTTGTGGTCAGTGGCCATTATGATATTCCGTTTCGCCCCACCCCATCCTACCCCGTTCTACCCCCTCCGTTGTGGTAAATATTCTTCTAGAACCCGTCCCATCCTATCCCATTCCGCCACTTCTGCGCTGTGGTAAATATTCTGCTAGAATCCGTCCCATCTTTTTTTATTTTATTTTATTTTTTTTTATTAATTATTGAGTTAGTTTATACTACATGCATATAAACTAATAAGCACAATGTAACATTTCATTTGATAAATTTAAATATTTTTACAGTAAGCATAACATTTCTTTTTAAATACGTTCATTCTTTCTTCATTCTTCATACTTTCATGCATTTCATCATACATCTTTAGTCCTCTGTACATTAGGCTGTTCTGTGATTTTGATTTCGTCATTTGTGGCAATCGAACTCTGTTTATATTTCTTGTTTCGTAATTATGAATGTCTCTATTAAAAACAATTTCATCCTTAAAAGTATTTTGGCATTTGGTTATCTTATCCCATTCCGCCCCCTCCGTTGAGGTAAATATTCTTCTAGAACCTGTCCCACCCTATCCCATTCCGCCCCCTTCGTTGAGGTAAATATTCTGCTAGGTGTCCTACCCTATTAAATCCTGCCCCTCCCCATGAAAGTTTTGAAAACACGAATTTTGGCTTCATAAAAAATTGGTCCGTTCCGGGGGGGGGGGGGGGGGGGTGACTATTCTGGCGCACTGCTTATGGTCCCTGTCGGAAAAATAAACGTACAAGTGGTCCTGGGTCAGAAAAAGGTTGGGAACCACTGATGTAAACATTTGGTTTTTTGGATTTATCTTTGAAAAAAATTTAACCACATCGATCATCGGCCGCATTGATTAAGACGGGTCCAGAGCTCAAACATTTGCCTCTATTTGCCGTGAAAGTCCATCAAACATCACATCAACATTTTTTGTTTTCTGTCTCCTCCGTTTGTTAAAACACTAAACACGGTTGAAAGATTGGTGCGAAGTTCGCGCGATCACACAAAATTTGGCTTGTGGCATTTGTGGTGTGCGATAAGGACGTGTCGATGCTTAAGCAATGAGCACTTAACGTTTGATGTTTTTGGCGTTTATATCAATGTTAAAATGCGTTCTGATGAAAAGGAGATGCATCAGGTAGAAAACACGGATATCTTATTTATCAGGAAAGATTTCCGACCACCATCTAAAGTTACCATTAAGAATTTAGAGTGCGTAAATATTTACATCAAAAACAGAATAATTATTATAAATATTTGATATTATATCATAATTTTATTATCAAATATTTTTATTATTATATTATATTTAGGTATAATAATATTTTAAACTCGTGATTATGCCCGCTCATTGCATATAACCACAAAAGGCCGTTCCGTTAATTCTCCATACACGTCCGCATTGCGCGGCATCTGTCAAAAAAATTAATTATTCCCCCCCCCGCCGGCCCCCGCCTGCCTTCCCACTTCACCCGGGATGCAATGTTTAGGAAATGTTTTCCGTCTAACATGGGAAGCTCGGAACACAACAAAAATTGTCAATATTTATGATGTTCATGACAAACATTGGATTTTGTTATGGAACTGTCCAGGCAAATTTCAAACCTATAGACCCGACTTTAGTCAGACATCTATCTATCTATATAAATAAAAATGAATCCCCGAAATGTATGTATGCGCATAACATCCGAACGACTGCACCAAATTGGATAATTCTTTTTTGTTGTGTTCGTTATTGTCAGGACAAGGTTTGTGTGAAATTACTGGTGAGCTCTGGCTTTATGAAATTTGCAATAGGTAGGAAAACTGAATGCACCGGGACTGAGTGTATGGAATGCGGGAGGGGAAAGGGGGAAGGGAACTCAAGTAGGGGGTTCGCGAGAGAGGGGGGAGGGGAACCAGGGAGGGGGGAGGGGAACTCGGGAGGGGGTTCACGGGACGGGGGAAGGGGTGGAATGGAGTGGGAAGAGGGAAGGTGGAGGAGGCGGAGTGGGAACGCGAGGGGGGAAGGGGACGCGGGAGAGGTAGGGGAGGTGGAAGGAGAACGGGATGAATGGGAAAGGACACGCAGGTAGAAACAAATTATTTATTAAATGGCATAGCAACGCATGCCGGGTACCAGCTAGTTTCCAATAAATCGAAATTTTTTAAATAATTTTTTTTTTACATTAACTCCACACTGTAAAAGTGGACCCTATGTCATCAGAAATGCTGTGTGGAGGAGAGGAAGGAATAAACATTGGTCTTGAAGAGACTCCTGTTGTAGGAAGGAGGAAACACAGAGGCCGGCAAATCGTTCCACAGTCGAGCTGTTGAACTCAAGAACGAGTCGTAGAAACAACCCGTTCTCATGTGATAAATGTCAAATCAGGTACATACATATGTTGGGCACGCGTTTTGTGTGTTTCCCGACTATGCACCGGTGCTGAAGGGATCAATGACGCTAGTTCCTCGGAGCATTTTTCATTGTAATACCGGTAGAACAAGGGCAGCATTCCCACCTGACTGTGCTCTAAAGATTGCAATCCGTTTGTTATGATGGGAGAATCTATCAAACAGACCACCCGTTTCTGAGCAGAGTCGAGGGTTTTTTTTCAAGTATTTTAGAGTTCTAAACCAGAGGTGGCTGCCAAATTCAACTGTGGAGCGCTCTTGAGTTGAGCATGTGTAAAAGTGTACCCTCTATCTGGTAAAATACTAAAAATTTGTACTTAATTAAATAAAATTTTGATGTTTTCTGGGTTACTAGTACTGGACCGTTATGCCTCCCGGTTATTGTTATTTTATAGCATATTTTTTTAAGTGAAAAACTCGATGAAACGGAAAATAGCAACACTAAAAAGAGACAAACACATAGGTACATGTATAGAATTTAGCCTGTGAGAGAATGAGATAGTATAATCGGTCTCCTTCATTGTGCAGTGCTTCGTACCCTATCGGTCTCCTATTTGTGCGGCGCTTCATAGCCTCCCCACCCTTGTCTACTTTAGTTTTCTGAAGGTTTCGCTTCTGACGCATGTGAATTGCACACTCTTTATTAACCCCTCAGAAAATCGCCAATGTGCACTTTTAATGTCTTTAACGAAATGACATTTTACGAAAACTTTGAATTATTACCGCTTCACAAATAAAGCTCTATAAATGAAACATTTCTGAACGTAGCCGAATAGTAAAAACTGTTTTAGACAGGTTACAAAATAAGCTTTCGAATTATTATATTACAAATAATTATTAATGTTTGTAAATATTAAAATTTAGAATGCAAACATTAAAAAAATGTGAAAATGACTCACGTGATATTTTTATGTGAAAACGGTACTAAAATCACAGATTATGTAAACAACAATACTTATTCTATTGTATAAATATTGTGTAATAAACACTTTTGATAAAATAAAATAAAACTTATTCTATTGTGTAATAAACACTTTTGTCACCTCACTTTTTTATCATTTCATATAAAAATATTTAATAAAAATTAACAATGTCGGGCGCCCGTAGGAAATTTGGCGGGATAAATTATGTGTCAGATTGTGCGTCTGACAGAATGTTATTTTTATGTATTTCTATGGACAACTTGAATAGAGATGTGCAGCATGATTCACTATCGACCTTTCACTTTTTATTTTACGGATGTAACTAAAACAATAACGGAGTTATAACGGTTTCTATGGAGACACACGCGCTGACGTGTAAACACGCTTATTGTATTATGTATTATTTTAAAGCATATATCTGCTTACGTTGCGGAGGGGCTAACACAATGTTATGTTCATAATAAAAGACAACCGACATCATACCGTTGGAAATGCATACTTATAAGTGCAGGCACATTTTACAACATAATCAGTTTGTAACAAAAATACAAATAAAAATACAATGTTAAATATGGACTCGCGATCCAATTCGACAATATTCTTTTTATGTTGTTTTGTTTTATTTTATGATCTTCTTAAAGTCGAGTCTCCTGCGACAAAATGTTTTCAAAACATCCGACAAAAACAAAAACATTGGAGCAGAACTATAATGCTTTTGAAGTGTAAACTTCTTTAGCACCGTTGTGATTTGAAACTCGATAAAACGAAAAAGTGACATTAACTTTTTCGACGCGATCGTAACAACAGTTGATACGGCAAAAGCCATGCCTCACTCGCGCCCGTATCAGCCCTTGTTACGCTAACTTCGACTGCCGATATCACAGCGCTACTATGTCACAGTATTTTTTCCCGCTCGCTAGGGCATTTGTGTAACTATCACGATGCTGACATCTTCAGGCATATTTCGAAAGTAAAATTGTATTTCGTAAAAAACATCTATAATCAAGTGAATGTATCCTCGTACCTTTGAATGCAAAGTTCTCAATTTACTCCACAGATGGCGCTAGTAGTTTGCGCAGGCGCTCCATGCGATTCCGACTGACCAAATTGGACAAGCATCGATAACATTTATTATCGAGATCGCGCGTATTCGCACACGTTTGTTTATGTTGTGAAAGTGTGATTTTGAATTTACATAAAAATTTTATTAATTTTAGTGTCATCAGAAGTTTTAGAACTTGTTTATACAAATTAATTATGAGGTACCACTTGTGTCTATCAACGCAGTGTCCTGAGTACACGCACGCGGATAAATGGCGCCGTCTTTAAGATAATATGGGGTACGTTTTTTACGTTTTTTGTTTTTTATAAACATCTAGGAGTGTTTACAGACGACGATTTGGTTTCAAATTGTAGATAATAATCTCATCTGTTTATATAGTATGATAAATCATGCCATAATATGCTGTAATTTGACATAAAATAGGTTGGATAGGTATTTGAAATATGACATATACATGTCCCGCGTATGGGTATTGAAAAAACGGAGTAGTTCAACGCGGGGAAAAGGTTAAATAGAGACAAATCTATAATCTGTAGGATTTAGCCTGCGAGAGAATAATCAGTCTCCTCTTTGTGATCTACTTTAGGTTTCTGAAGGTTTTACTTCTACCGCGTGTGAACTGCATTTTTTATGTTCATTGTTTCATTTTATGATTTGGGAGGCGGGTATGGGTACCGCCGCCCCGGGAACCATTTATTGGACAACCAACACCCCTGCCACAGGTCACCCCAAATAGTTAGCTACGTTTTGTGACTTAGCAGGGGTGCCCGGGTTCATGGGATGAGGTTTGTCTAGGTCTTGGTGGCGGATACGTTTACTCAACCACTGCGTGGCGGGCTGGATCGGAGAAGACTGATTGAGGGAGGCCTTTTGACCTCTCCAGCCGGATTCTGCCGACCCTTCGCCTTGCACCGCGGTGTGAGGAATAGATTCATACTCTGTCACTCCTGGCCACACTGATCCCCAGATTCCTACCCACCCCTCATACCTTTTTCCTTCCCATATCTTCTTCTCCTTCCTTTCCCTTAAAAAACCCTCCACACAGCATCCTCAAAGATGACATAGGCCCCTAGAGAAATTATTTTCCTCGGTGCCTCCTGTGTGGAGCTAATGTAAAAAAAAAAACCTTCTTCTGGGTCTAACATAAACAAAAACATTGGGTTGAGGCCACAACTTTTTTTGTTTTCCATCGACCAGGAAAACAAAAACATTGTGGCCCTGCCCCATTGTTGAATATTTTGAAAACATTTTGTCGCTGGAGACCTCCAGAAGCAAAATTTGAATAATAAATAATTAATACTTATTTTATTGTATTTAATAATAAATTATTGTAAAATAAATTTTATTTTGGATTCATTCAGTACACCATTACACAGGAAAAGATTTACTTATATCTGTGTTTGTTAATACTAATTTTAATATAATAATGGTAGATACTTTCAGTATCGCCCCGGTGAAAGACCGCTATTGGGAATCGAAATGTTGCTGAAAATGTCAAATCTGTACCAAACACCAAATCAAAGCGGTATTTCAACCAAGTTTTTTTTCATCACTTTCCTTCAGGCTAATTTGTTTGCTTTTCGGAACACCTCATTTAGGTCTCTTAGAAATTGTTGTATCTCACGTACTATCACGGTTAGAAATAAGATCTGAACAGTGTTAGAAAGAGAAAACATCACGCTATGTATTCAAATCTAAAAATTAATAACAAAATAATTAAAAAGTAAACCTAGACCTAAACGTAAATGAAACTTTGGAAATTTTTTATTAATTACTAGCTGAACCCGACCACGCTTCGCTGTGGCTTTGTCTGATTTTAATTATTAGAGGAGTTAACACAAAAATTGTGTAGCAGCTGTGCATTTTCCAAGAAGACACATTGCTTAATTGAATATCTGCTGTGACTATGCTGTAGTGTAGAATATAAGGGAAGAAAAAAAAAACATTCGTAAATTTTTTAAAATTATTTATTTATTCAGACCTTAAATGCTTTTACAATATCACTTTATTATAGATTAGCACCTATTAGCGTCAGCAATTCTTTGTAGTTGATCATTTCTGCGTTGCAAAACGATATCGCTAGGATGAAATTCTTCTCCAACCATGACAATTCCAACTTCATTAATTGTTGGCGCATTATATCGTCTGACATGCTCACTTGCTGGTGTTTGATCAGCTTGAGATCAATTGCATTTTTGAACATTCGAATTAAATTATTGTTATCATGTAACATTTTTTGCAACGACTCAACAATATGCCTTTTGACTTTAGTAGAGATTTGACAGCGTGCATTCAACTGATCATTTTGATCTGTAATGAAATATATTTGTAGAAATTTATGTTGATTAGTGTGAAAAGGAAGCAAAGAGCCAGCTTTATGGTATTCCCTGAATTTTAAACGTCGGCATAAAATTTTCTGTTATAACGTTAGCGCCAAATGAAGTCATCTGAAAACATGAATTGTATTTTCTAATATTTTTGAGGAAATGTTTTGAATCATCAGTAATTGCTTGCAACTTTTCAACTAAATTTATCAATGGTGCTATTGGCTGATCAATTTCAGCCAATAGCACCAATAGCTTCACTTTGCCACTCGCACAACACATTCCTTGAGTTTCTCCTTTAAATTTCATCGCTTTGCAGTGTGGACAAACTTTATCCATTTTACTGATTTGAACAAATTAACATTGTATTGGTATTGTATTGAATATCTGGTTCGTATGAAAAAGCAATTCGATGGTACGAAGCATGGTTATTCAAAAGTTGCACTTGCATTCGTCTTCGGCGTTGATCTATTTCTTCTTGACGTTGTTGATATGAATGTGCTGCTCGTCTTCTTCGCGCTTCTACTCGTAAGCTTTTAAGTCTTTCTTCCCGACGATTCGCCAGTTCTTCTGCTCGCCTCTGAATAATTCTAACTCGAACATGCTCATTATCGTCTAAACGTTCTTGATCAGTGCGGTTTGATCTTCTCTGACGATCTGCGTTTGCGCGTCGAGTACGGCAGCCTATGTTTGAATGTGAGCGAGGCACCCCACGAATGGTGATCAACTTTGAAAAAACTTACACATCAATCAACTGGTCACAGTTACACTTTTTTGACCCTTTGGAAATTTGTCATATATAATTCGATTTGTTAATCTGATTTTTTGTAGGTTTTGCAAAGTTACGAACTGACATTCAGTACAATTATGAGTAAATTTTAGACGCACAGAGAAAACAAAAAATACCGCACAAGAGTCCCAACTGCTCCCGTCTGGAGCCAGTGGGACTATGGCATCCCCAATTGGGGTATGTTGTGAGGCTGAAGGTAGTGGGGAGGGGAAGGAGATAGGGAAGAGGAAGGTGGGGAAGTACCTGGCTATTCAGATCTGGTTACCAAACACGGCTAAAGCCATTTCAAGCAATGTTTCAATTCCGAATGGTGGTCTTACACCAGGGCGATACAGAGTATCTTCCACTCTGGAACTTGCCGCAAATATACTACATATTATTTTAAATGAATAAAATGTGAAATTACACAAATTAATCAAACAAAATTTATTTGCCACGCCGGGATTCGATCCCGCGACCTTCGGAGTGCGAGTCAAGAGCCTTACCGCTGGACTATGCCGGCCGTCAAATGTTTTTTTATGTTTGCATTAAAAATTTTTATATTTCCAAAAGTTATATCTTTATTTCGAATTATAAAGGTAGAAAGCTTTTTTCATAAACTTTCAAACACAATTTTTATTTTTTGGATGCATTCGGAAATACTCCATTTATTTGGAGTTTATTGCGATGCCGAAATATTTTTACCTTCCGACAAAGTAGGCTCGAGGCCGAGTGGTTAATGACTTTTCAAATTATTGTACATTGTTGAGTTGTCCGATCTCCTTCCCCTCCCCACTATATATATAGATACCATAGTCTCACTGGCTCCAGAGTGTTGGGACAAGAATGGCCAGCGTGGTTCAGCGGTAAGGCTTTTGCCTTGCAATCTGAAAGGTCGCGGGATCGAATTCCGGCGTGGGCAAATAATATATAATATATTTGCGGCACGTTCCAGAGTGGTAGATACTCCCAGTATCGCCTGGTGTAAGACCACCATTCAGAATTGAAACGTTGCTTGAAATGGCTTTAGCCGTGCACCATCCTCTTCCTCATCTCCTTCCCCTCCCCACTACCTTCAGCCTCACAACATATCCCAATTGGGGATGCCATAGTCTCACTGCGTTCACACGGGAGCAGTTGGGACTCTTGTGCGGTATTCATCTAAAAAAAAAAATCACATTTTTAAAAAGCCACTAACTTCTCAATCAGGAAATAAAAAGGATAATAAAACGTGCTTGATTTAATCTGGTTTCAAGGTAAAAATGAAGTACTTTTGCACTGATATTATATGTTTGTTTATGTTTATCTGTGCTAATTTTAACAAGAAAACTTTATGATTATAATTAGTTGACTTGCACTGACCGTTGAAGCGTACATTGTTGTAACGTTGCGCCATAATAACTTTATCATTGATTGATAACCCCATTTATTTATATACTGATTCCCGGCATGCGGTGCTATGCCATTTAATAAATAAAATTGTTTTTCCCTGCGTGTCCTTTCCCATTCTTCGCGTCCCCATTCTGTCCCCGCTTCCTCTCCCGCGTCCCCTCCCCCTCTCGCGTTCCCACTTCGCCTCCTCCACCTTCCCTCTTCCCACTCCACTCCCCCCTTCCTTTGTCCCGCGAATCCCCCTCCGGAGTTTCCCTCCCCCTTCCTCCTCCCCCCTCACGCGTTCCAAACATTCATTTCCGGTACATTCAGCTTACAAATACCTCGCGTGCCACCTATTGCAATTTTTTTATACAAATTTCATAATGCCAGAGCTCACCAGTAGTTTTATACAAACCTTGTCCTGAAAATAACGAACACAGAAAAAAAAGAATTATCCTATTTGGTGCAGTCGTTTGGAAGTTATGCGCGTACATACATTTCGGCGATTCATTTTTATTTGTATAGATTTATTTCTCAATGATGTTTTTTTGACAATGTGTATTTAGAAAAAAAGCAAAAATCGAAAACATCAGCCTTTTTAAGGAAAAGAAGGAGAGAAAGTTCTGGGAAGGAAAAGGGTATTAGGGGTGGGTAGGAATCTGGAGTGACGGATGTATGAATCCATCCCTCCCATTGCGGTGCAAGGTGATTTTCCGAGAAAGTACGGCTGGAGAAGTCAAAGGGACTCCTTCAACCACTCTCTCCCGATTCGGCCTGCAGACACATCCGCCGCCAAAACACACACAAACCTCACCCCGGCTAAGCCACCAAATGTAACGAACCACCTATGGCAGAGGTCCGAAGGTCGCGGGATCGAATCCTGGCGTGGGCAAATAAATTTTATTTGATTAATAGTATATTTGCGGCGCGTTCCAGAGTGGTAGATACTCTTAGTATCGCCCTGGTGTAAGACCACCATTCAGAATTGAAACTTTGCTTGAAATGGCTTTAGCCGTGTTTGGTGACCAGATCTGAATAGCCAGGTACTTCCACACCTTCCTCTTCCTCCCTCCTTCGCCTCCCTACTACCTTCAGCCTCACAACATATCCCAATTGGGGATGCCATAGTCTCACTGGCTCCAGACGGGAGCAGCTGAGACTCTTGTGAGGTATTCATGTAAAAAAATTACAATTCCAATAAATGGTTCCCGGGGCGGCGGCACCCATACCCGCCTCCCAAATTGTAAATACAATCCACTTGCAACCATTTCTCAATATAACCACTGTCACAATGCAACCACTGTCAACTTAACTGAACCTTTATGTATTTTCCTTCCAGCCAAGGACAGAGATGGCGCCATCAGTGAGAGATCCCAATACCTGACTACCTCCAGAAACCTCCTCAACTCTGCAGCAGATGCTGTGGAAAGATTGATGTCCAGCTACAAGGTAAAAATATTATTATTTTTGATGAGGAGAGTAACAATTTATAGTTCGTCCAGATTTGAGGTTATGGTTGACTTCTTAATTTGACAGGAAAAATATCATTAACCCCTCGAATGTCTCGAATATTAAGCTCCCATGTGTTGTTTGAAGAATATCCAATCCTTTTCAAATATCCAATGATTGATACGGGATTTAAAGAGAGATTTAGAATTATGTGACTTTATATCGACACTCAAAGCATTATACATTTTAGGAGCGATATACCAGAATTGTCGTTGAGCGAAAGAAGTTTGAGTTTTAGGGACCACGCAACCCAGGTTTGCTAAGAAGCGTGTGTGTGCTTGATGTTGTGGGGCCACCAATAGATTATTTTGGCATATATAACATATGCTTATCTTAGTAAATCCCTGTTGAATATCTAAGACTCTGATTTTTGCAAAGAGTTCATTTGACGGGTGGGTAGGTTGACATTTAAATATAATTCTCAGAATTAGTTTTTGATCTAAAATAATTGGTCTAATAATGGATTCAGCACAACCACCCCATCCCACTATACCATATGTTGCTATGGATTGGAAAAGGGTAATCGTATCGTATTAAGTATCGTATTCAAAATTCAAAAGTTCCGTCGAATACTGTCTCAAGGCCGACTAAAGTAGGAGGCCTGGGCACCAGTCGAATTTTGAGGTGACAAATAGCTATAATGAACAACGATAGTTTGCAAATGGCGCTGATTGTTATTGTATTTGTTGTTTCTGCTGATTTGTATGTTGTTTTACCGCAGGCAAGTAAATAAAGAATCATTAGATTATTATAATAAAAAGTAAATTTTACTTAGCGACGGCATGGCATTGACTTTGTAATTTGGCTGTTGCGCATCCAGACCTGTACTTTAGTAGGCCTTGAGTTCTCTAATGATGCATAAAATCTTTGGGCGGAAAGCAATTGTATTATTTTTATAATCGATAATAATAAGTAATTTGCATGTATTTACAAATGAAATGTTATTCCTTCGCTTTTACGACTGTTTACCGTGTAATGGAAACATTTTCTCATCACACAGGAGGGAATTTTGGCGCTTTTTAATGCAATTTACTTACTAGTAGGACACGACCTTACTCGACGCGTGGCATTTTAGTACTAAAGTACTAGAAATCGAGTACTCTACAATTGTCTTGATGTTGGCTTCCCATTTTGAGATTTCTACCTCGCGTCTAAAGTATATAACGTCTTTGCCTTCACCACTGAATTAATTTTGTACCAAAAATTGAAAACCTACATTGTTGTACTAAATCTATTGTAACTTTTGAACCATATATATATCATTCATTTAAAAAACAAATAACGAAATGGATCCTTACACATGAATACATTACAATTTTAACACCCATTCACTCTACACTCTATCAATTTAATCACCTTTCAGACAAAACATAATATATCTCTATTTTCTAAATTAGCAGCATGTATGTGCAAGATTAATTAGTATGATCTATATCTAACAACTCCTCCAATTTCTCATTTTATAATAATTCTCTAACTTCTCCATTTTCTTCTTGTAACCCAATCTAACTATAAGTATATCATTCTCTTATTATAGAAGATCTGTGTGCATAGTATTAAGAGCAGGCAAAACATAAAATATCTTTATTTACAATCTAAGCAGCATTATATGTATAAGACTGATTACTTTGAACTATATATATCAATAATTCCGTAATGTACTAAAAATAACTTATCTTTTCCAATAATTCTTTAACTTCTTCACCTTATTCTTGTAATCCAATATAACTACATAAACTCTCTTATTGTAGGAGAATTTGTGTGGATAGTATCAATTAGTGAAAAATTTCAACCTATACTAATGAATGTATATTCGCAAACTGTAAACTTCACCCGCCATAACACAGGGTCATCCCTAGCATGGAGGGTGAAATACCACAAAAAACTATATGTACTCTCGATAATTCATGTATTAAATAAATAAATAAATAAATATATTCAGCAAATTATTTTTAAAAAATTTGTTTACATATTGAATTAAGGTAAAGAAAAACATAAAAATATATTTTTTTAAATATGTGTAAATAAGGATTCAAATATAACCGTCTCTTTTTTCGTAAGTTTTTTTCCACATTTTTATTCAAAAAGTTACAAAATAACATAATATTCATAAATCGAACAATAATAATTTTTGTTTTTTACATACATGTATACTAATAACTAATAAAATAATTTGGTATAATAGTCCTCAAAGCAATCAGAGACATTCAGGGTCACTACCAAAAGCCTACAAGCATTTGCAATTTTGAAGAAATTAAATGGCGGCTGGCTGCATACAAAACTTGGAACACAAATATCAAGGAAAAAACATAAGAAACATTATTTTCAATTCCACGAAATGAATGATTAATTACCTACAGAGTGCTACGTGGGTTTTCTCGCCAAGTGGCAAAACCATGTATACATTTCATAAACAACTCAGAGTATTATAATACTGACCAGGTACTCACAGATTTTATCCTAAAGGAAGCGCCAATTCTGGACGGGATATGGATCCCGTCCAGAATATCTGTGGATCCCATTAATGCTCAGGGGTGGATCGTAAACCACGATATGTGTCATGATCCAAAGGAGTGGTATGCAAGGTACATAATTTAAAATACGGAGATTGTGAGATCAAACATATAATTTAAAAAAAATATCAATCATGGGTCGAGGCCTCACTCGACAAAGGTTATAAATAATATATTTGACTTACCCCCATGGAACGACCTTTTTTTTCTATGAGTTCTATCGCTAGCTAACTAATAAATGACCGTCTAGTACAGGGTTTCCCAACCAGTGGTCCGCGGACCACTAGTGGTCCGCGAGAGGCTAGAAGATGGTCCGCGATGGACCGCCGGTCAATAAACGAGCCAGCTCTCGGGCGGTCCCTGGTCGAGAAGTCTGAATAAAAAAAATCGGGCCAATATTCAGTTTATCATTATTGTACCTTGTGGTCAGTGGCCATTATGGTATTCTGTTTCGCCCCACCCCATCCTACCCCGTTCTACCCACTCCGTTGTTGTAAATATTCTGCTAGAACCCGTCCCACCCTATCCCATTCCGCCCCCTTCATTGTGATAAATATTCTGCTAGAACCCGTCCCACTATCCCATTCTGCCCCCTCCGTTGTGGTAAATAATCTGCTAGAACCCGTCCAACCCTATCCCATTACGCTTCTCCCGTTGTGCAATCCGTCACGGGTGCCACCCATGCTAGCCTACGCCACTGACCACAAGCAGTGGTTATAGGGCAGATAACGTGTTAACCCCCCCCCCCCCCCCATTAATGTTGGCAAACCCAAATTTCGACTTCATAAAAAATTGGTCCGGGGGGGGGGGGGGGTGGTCCCTGTTGAAAAAATAAACGTACAAGTGGTCCTGGGTCAAAAAAAGGTTGGCAACCACTGGTCTAGTAGCTGCAAGGCTCAGGCAGCATTTCCTCGTGCAGGATCCGGGAAGCCATCACCGAAGCCGGGACATGGAGTCAGTTCCGCCATCTAAAGGAGATCATCAAGCGGCCTTTCACCGCGTTCAAAATTAGCAAGAGACCCCGCCGGGGGGGTGTTTTCCGATGATTTAGGTTTGGCATGTAGTAATGCCGCCCTCGGGCCAGACGAGTGTCAAGGTCGGCGGAAAATTACATTCCCGCCACAAAGAACAGCGAATAACATCGCGGGCAAACAGTACACAGATCAACAATCAATTCGGGGCTCTGTCCCAAGTAAGATCGGACGTATTTAGCATGGATTTAATCTTTCAGGCTCTGACAACGCATGGCCGCCGTACAAGTTTCCTTTCTTTTGAAGGAATCACAGTTAATCCTACCAAGGGGTTTCCAAATTACCGATCACACATAACGTACTCGTTATAACTTTAAACGCCCGGCATTATCTATGTAAAAAGGAATTTTTCCCGTACAAACTGAAATTTCACAATAAAACTCCGTTGACTGTCGCGTGTCTTGGTCTCGGGGCCCAACTCTCCGAAACCTACCCACGCAAAAAGTTTCGTATTGCCGCGGAACTGATCCAGGTGTCGCCTCCGGTCGTAGATAAAATCAGAGCTGGGACTCTAATAAATAATAAACTAGTTTCTACCTAATGATGATTTCGACAGATAGAGACGTTAGGATGCAGTACAAATGATAAAGATGTTAATAATTATATTTAACCCCTTGTTTGCCGGGGTAATTGGGGTTGGTTGTCCACCAATTAGCGTTCGCAAAAAACGGCAGCCATGACACCCAATGACATTTCGTGTCCAGCGATTCTGACAGTGTCCTTGAGAAATTTAGAACAATAGAAAGGTCAAAATCGTAATTAAAGGAATTTTTCCCGCGCATGCGCAAGAACTGCGCACATTCCCGCACTCCGGTAAATTATTAATATAAATTATTTGGAGTGACCTGGTGCATCGCGGTTTTCTCTATGGTAAAGGGCGATAATAAAGCAAGCGATTCTGACCGTGTTCTTCATACACTTTCTTTATACATAAGGGTCAAAATCGCGTGTAAAGTCTCACGACACGCCGGCGCACGAGCGGCAAATAAGAGGTTAAAGGAATAAGGATTTGTATTGCATCATAACTAGAGGTTTTGGCATTTAAAATTTTATTAAAAAATGTCACTGTCATGCTCGTTTTTTCGTTTTTTGGCGGACCTTCTCTAGCCTGTCAGCACTCCGGGATTTGTGGTTAAGTACCTGAGTTGCACACCCGGCAGGCTGCCGGGGTTTGTGGCCAATGGGTTAAAATATATTTTATTTTCTATTCCGATTTCCAAAAGTCGTCATAGTACTACTGTATTTATTTACAGCAGGGTTTCCCAAACTTTTTCTGCAATGGAACACTTTGCAAACCCGTAAATTTTGACGGAACACTTAGGTTATTTTTAGATTGTGTAATTTCTAAAAGTAAAAATTAAAAAAAAGGTTATTAAACATATCAAAGTGATCCAGAAGTTAATCATTAAAGTAATCCTAAAGAAACCCTCCATTTATCCAACAGAAACGCTTTTCGCCGATTTCACGGTGCCCCGAGTAGAGAATATCTTCAAGAAAAATGCAATTATCCAAATTTACAAAGATAATATCATCAAAAAATTTGAAACCCATCAATCAAAAAGATATCAAGACAACTTCAAAATACCAAAATTTAATACCAAACTAATGCAAAACAATTATATCTATTTAGGAATAAAGTTTTTCAACAACCTTCCGATTGAAATAAAAAAAACCAAAGACATCAATAAACTGAAAATCAAACTGAAGCTACACTTCATCAGGAATAATTAACTTACTAATTACCTGTTTTTCTCTTTCTTTCTTTATATTATCAATCTATATTCATCTCTATTTTATTTAGACTTTTCGAATTTCTCTTAAGTGCACAATATTTTAGTATGTAACCATTGTAACCATATCCCATGGATGTACACCTACACTTAGATAATCCAGAAGTTTCAATTTCCATTATATACTTACCATTGCATAATGTTATTCTATTTCTGTAATAATTAGTGTAACTCGCTCATCAAGCACAAGAACCAGTTTCTTCTTTGGTGAGATTGCAATTTTAAATAATAATTTGTGTACCGATATGTAATATATATAAAACCACTGTACTATATATCTATATTAAATAAATAAAAAAAAAAAAAAAAAATATTATTTATTTACTACCTATATAAAAAATGGAATGTAAACAAAACAAAATGGAATAAATAAAGCACCTAATGACTTTGACGATTTTGAGTCCGTGAACTGCATATTTTCTTGATATCAGACAAAATATTGGTAAGTCGGATTCTAATATCTAATGTGGCGTTGAGCCTGTTCCTGCACTTTGACTTGGTTGCAGCATAATTAGAAAATCCCGCTTCTCATAAATAGGTTGTAAAAACGGAAGTAAAACAATAATAGCTTGTTTTGATAAATTGGGGTACCTAACCTACCCTTCTGACAAACTCACCCAGAAATCAATTAGATTTTCATACTCACTTGCGCTAAGACCTACTGATTTAGCTGTCACAGAAAATAGATTCCAAACCCAGGAATCGTCCTGACCAGTTTTCGAAAAATATGGCAAGAGTTGTTTTCAAGTTATGTACATATTCTTGAAATTCTTTGGAAACCCCTTCAAATACGTTAAAATTTAATTCATTCAGACATTCGTGTATGACTGCCGTGGTCTAGGGGTAAGGCTCTTGACTCACAATCCGAAGGTCGCGAGATCGAATCCCAGAGTGCGCAATTAAATTTCATTTGATTAATTTGTGTTATTTCACAATTAATTCATGTAAAAATAATATTTAGTAGGTATATTTGCAGCACGTTCCAGAGTCGAATATACTCTCAGTATTTCCCTGGCGCAAGACCACCATTCAGAATTGAAACGTTACTTGAAATGGCTTTAGCCGTGTTTGGTGACCAGATCTGAATAGCCAGGTACTTCCCAATCTTCATCTTCTCCATCTCCTTTCCCTACCCACTACCGTCAGCCTCTTAACTTACCCCAATTGGGGATGCCGTAGTCTCACTGGCTCCAAACGGTAGCAGTTGGAACTCTTGAGAAGTATTAACATTAAAAAAATAAAAGACAAATCAGAATGATTGGAATGAACTGATGAAATCCAAAAATGTAATTTTTTTTAATTTTTTCACGAAAATCAAAATTTGCGCGTTTATATTTCGACTAATTGCTAACGAGGATGTAGTAAGATTGATTGATTTTTACATTTCTGTATTTTCAGGTAAAGTCGATTTCGATAAAAATATGATTGGGTTCCTTGGAAACTGAAATTTCGTGAAACACATGCAGATCCGTTATCCCGTTGTTATTGTTTCCACATCGCACAGACGTTCTTATTTGGCTCTCATCAAAGTATTACACAGCACAGTTATAAATTTCAGAGACTTTGTTTTGTTTGTAAAATGAAGACTTACTGCAATAACAGCATAAACGGCTCTTTAAACTTCCATAAAGCTTAGTCTCTGTACCTGAAAGGATCTAGTTCTAATGCCTAACTTAAGAACTAATTTATTGTGAATAATTTCAGTAGTGTTGAAATATGGATATGTGTATATTAATTAAAATAAATTCTTCCGACAAATCGTCACGGAAGCGTCGTTCAGGTTCCGCGGAACCCTGGGGTTCCGCGGAACACAGTTTGGGAAACCCTGATTTACAGGAAAGTCTCATATGAATTATTTTTATTGTGAAAACCGCTTATAACAGGAAAATATTTAAAAAAAAATGAAGAATATTTTCGTATATCTTCATAACATTACATTAATATACTAGAGAGTACCCGGCATGCGTTGCAACACCACTCAAAGAAAGTTTTTTTGTTTTTGTTATTTATTTTTGGGGTGTTTTTTTTTTTTTTTTACATGAATACCGCACAAGAGTCCCAACTGCTCCCTTCTGGAGCCAGTGAGGCTATGGCATCCCCAATTGGGGTATGTTGTGAGGCTGAAGGTATTGGGGAGGGGAAGAGGATAGGGAAGAGGAAGGTGGGGAAGTACCTGACAGGTTTTGAGTATGTGTGAGTAAGATTAAGTTAGGTTAAGTTAGATTAAGTAGATTAAGTTAGATTAAGTTAGATTAATTTAGACTCAGGATGTTACGTAGATTACTAAATACATAAGGTAAATGTATTATTGGGGGGCAAGAATTCCAATAATCCATGCGCTTGATAGCTGCAAGACGAGTTGTTATCTAGCCTCCTACATAGTTAAGTAAATTAAAATACGTACATATAAAAAGATATTTTATTTTATTTGATTTATTGGGGGGCTAGAATTCCAACAATCCATGCGCTTGATAGCTGCAAGACGAGTGGTTATCTAGCCCCCTACATACTTAAGTAAATTAGAATACGTACATATAAAAAGATATTTTATTTTATTTAATTTATCGGGGGGCTAGAATTCCAATAATCCATGCGCTTGATAGCTGCAAGACGAGTTGTTATCTAGCCTCCTAAGTTAAGTAAATTCTAATGTAAAATCCAAGCTAATTTGTACAGCGCTCTTGAGGCGATTTTTCGCAAAAACAGCGCTATATAAGTTGTCCAATTTATTATTATTATTATTATTATTATTCAGATCTGGTCACCAAACACGGCTAATGCCATTTTAAGCAACATTTCAATTCTGAATGGTGGTCTTGCACCAGGGCGATACTGGGAGTATCTTCCACTCTGAAACATGCCGCAAATGTACTATATATTATTTTAAATGAATAAATTGTGAAATAACACAAATTAATCAAATAAAATTTATTTGCCGCGCCGGGATTCGATCTTGGACCTTCGGTTTGCTAGTCAAGAGCCTTACCGCTGGACTACGCCGGCAGATGTGTCACTGTCCTGATGATGGACACTGTAACGCTGTCCGAAACGTTGGCTAAAGGAGGAGATATCACAACAAGGCATAACACCCCAAAAATAAATAACAAAAATGCTTTTGGCCGTGAAAATCTAAAATCATATCCATAGTTTTTGTGTTTTAATTCTGTTTTATTGAAGTGCTTTTGAATACACAAATTTTTTAAATTTCCGTCTGAATAAATCAGAAGGTTTTTCGACACGTGAGCAGGTCACCTACAGCTGTCCGTGTGAGAAGTATGGATTTCCAAATTTAATCTCTGCTATCCCCTACCGCTACTATGTCTCCTTTGGATCCTTCCCTTGGGGGTGAGAGACGAGTGAGGAGCAACTCGTCTCTCACCACTCCACTGCGTGTCCTTTACCTTTACACTTAAAAAATAAACTTTATCATTCAATTACATTTCTCGCTTACAAAAGGGTTTGGTTATTAAATTAGGTTTGAATATGATTTCGAAGGAAGCGACCAATAATTTCTTGACACTGTCTATGCATAGTGTGAATATCTGGGGCTCCGTGGTAAACTATTGCATGTCATATTAAATGTTGTCAAAAAAATTTTGATAATTGTTTGTTTTGTCCAGGAAATCGTGACCCTTGCTGGCTACACCCACCGCGTGGCGTCAATGCTTGTGGTGTTTGAAGATGTGGCCGAAGGAAAGTATATCAAGACAGCTCTGGATCAGGCCTCGCCCAAGATGAACAGTATCAGCGGGAAGGATGACTTCAAGGTGGACTTCGCCAATGGGCAGCCCATCGCTAAAGGTACGTCTGAAGGGTGAAGATTGATGGTGAAGACTGAAGACTTAAGTGTGAAGACTGAAGTGTGGAGACTGATGCACGAAGACTGAAGTGTGACGACTGATGCATGAAGACTGAAGTGTGATGACTGATGTGTAAAGACTGAAGTGTAAAGACTGACGTGTGAAAACTTAATTGTGACAACTGATTTGTGAAGACTGAAGTATGATGACTGATGTGTGAAGACTGAAGTGTAAAGACTGACGTGTGAAGACTTAAGTGTGACAACTGATTTGTGAAGCCTGAAGTACGATGACTGATGTGTGATGACTGACGAGTGAAGACTTTAAGTATTAGTGTGACGACTGATTAGTGAAGATTGAAGTGTGATGGCTGAAGTGTGATGGCTGAAGTGTGATGACTGATTTGTGAATACTGAAGTGCGACGACTGATGTGTGGAGTTTGAAGTTTGAAGGCTGAAGTGTGACAACTGATATGCGAAGACTGAAGTTTAAAGACTGACGTGTGAAGACTTAAGTGTGACAACTGATTTGTGAAGACTGAAGTACGATGACTGAGTGGGATGACTGACGAGTGAAGACTTAAGTATTAGTGTGATGACTGATTAGTGAAGATTGAAGTGTGATGGCTGAAGTGTGACGACTGATTCGTGAATCCTGAAGAGCGACGACTGATGTGTGGAGACTGAAGTGTGAAGACTGAAGTGTGACGACTGATGCATAAAAACTGAAGTGTGACGACTGATGTGTGAAGACTGAAGTGTAAAGACTGACGTGTGAAGACTTAAGTGTGACAACTAATTTGTGAAGACTGAAGTATGATGATGTGTGATGACTGAGGAGTGAAGACTCAGTATTAGTGTGACGACAGATTAGTGAAGGTTGAAGTGTGATGGCTGAAGTGTGACGACTGATTCGTGAATCCTGAAGAGCGACGACTGATGTGTGGAGACTGAAGTGTGAAGACTGATATGCGAAGACCGAAGTGTAAAGACTGACGTGTGGAGACTTAAATGTGACGACTGATTTGTGGAGACTGATATATGAAAATTAAAATATGATGACTGAAGTGTAAAGTTGTGTTGTGTGTAAAGTGTTCAAATTCAGAATGAACAATATTTTTTTTCATATTTTTGGCTGTTACCTTTTTAACCCCTCAGAAAATCGCCAATATGACCGCGCCCAACATTGTTAATTTTTATTAAATATTTTTATGTGAAAACGGTACTAAAATCACAGATTATGTTAACTACAATACTTATTCTATTGTATAAATGTGTAATAAACACTTTTGTCACCTCACTTTTTTATCATTTCATATAAAAAAATAAAAATTAACAATGTTGGGCGCGGTCGACCCGCCCGTAGGAAATTTGGCGGGATAAATTATGTGTCAGACTGCGCGTCTGACAGAATGTTCTTTTTATGTATTTCTATGGACAACTTGAATAGAGATGTGCAGCGTGATTCACTATCGACATTTCACTTTTTATTTTAGGGATGTAACTAAAACAATAACGGAGTTATAACGGTTTCTATGGAGACACACGCGCTGACGTATAAACACGCTTATTGTACTTGACTGCTGTTGTATTTTTAACGCATATATCTGCTTACGTTGCGGAGGGGTTAAATTATCACAAAGTTCTAAAGAAATGGTTTGTAATCTAGATAGAATATCTGATTTATTTTTTTTTACTTGTTCTTTTTCATATTTTTGTTTAGATTATTAGCATTGTCTTCTTCTTCAATAATATAAATATCCCTCAGGACTTACTTCAAATTTGCAGGGCCTATCTATGTCAAACGTTGTGATGAGGATTTTTTAGGGAAAGAAAGGATTAATCCAATTGAAAGGGGGAGGATACGCAGAGGCCGGCCGGTTTCATATTAATAATGATTCATGACCTTTCTTGTTTATATTATCTGTGATATAACCTCTCCTAATGATGTGCCACCTATTGTCTGTTGCAGGAAAGATCACGTACCACGACGACCTGTCTATTGACCTGATCGACGTGCCTATCGTGACGCCCAACTGCGACGTGATGGTCTGCAAGATGAACCTGCACATAGAGCCCGGCCAGCACCTCATCATCACCGGACCCAATGGTTGCGGCAAGTCCAGGTAAACCCCACTTCGTTAATAAGTGACCAGCTCAGGTACGGGGACTCCCCAAAGCCAGAGTTAAGTTAGCCTCTCAAAAGCTGGGCGTACTGTACAGGGCCCGCAGATACTGCAGATAACACACAATTGCTAACCCTGTACAAATCGCATGTTTGAATTTGGTATCCCCACAGAAAAAAGTCACTCGGAGTCAAATCGGGGGAGCAAGGGGGCCATGGAATATCCCCCCGCAAAGAGATCAGGTGACCTGGAAAGAACTCTTACAAAATTTCGCATGAATGATGGACAACATGGGCCATGGCTTCATCTTGTTGAAACCAGAATGCTTGTGTCATGCTCCTCGCCATATTCTTTCATTTTGGGATGCCTAAGGTTCTCCAACATCTCACAATGGCGAGACGAAGTCACGATAATGATTAATCCTTCGTCGCTAGTGCAGAAAACAGTGCCGAGGGATACAGCAGTTTCGATTGCAATGCAAGCATCTCTACGTTTCACAAAATCTTATGGGTTCAATTCCCGTGCATGCATCATCCTTTCAGTCCTTTCTGCCCCACCCTGTATTATCTGGTAAACAGAAAACAATTGTTTTCTTTTTATATCAATATTTGACCAGAACTCATGAAGGTAATTTTCGCGCAGTTTTCTAAATACCATCCCACAGTCAACAGGTTAAAAACTAATTTAAAAATTTTTTTTTTACGTTAACTCCACGCAGGAGGCCCTGAGGAAAATAATTTCCCTCAGGGCCTATGTCATCTGGGATTCTGTGTGGAGGGTCTTTTTGAGGAGAGGAAGGAATGAACATTGGTCTTGAAGAGACCCGTGTTGTAGGAAGGAGGAAACACAGAGGCCGGCAAATCATTCCACAGCCGAGCTGTTGAACACAAGAACGAGTCGAAGAAACGACCCATTCTCATGTGGCAAATGTCAACCGTGTACAAATGTTGGGCATGCGTTTGGGCAAATGTTTGGCGTGTTTCCCGACTATGCACCGGTGTCGAAGGGATCAATGATGCTAGTTCCTCGGAGCATCTTCCATTGCAATACCGGTAGAACAAGGATAGCATTCCCACCCGACGCCTGCGCTCTAAAGATTGCAATCCGTCTTGGCGCACTTGTGATTTGTACAGGGTTAGCAGTTGTGTACTATTAAAGTATCTGCGGGCCCTGTACAGTACGCCCAGTTTCTGTGAGGCTAACTTTACTCTGGCTTCGATGGAGCCCCGATACCTGAGCTGGTCACTTAGGGTTACACCAAGCATTTCGATGGAGGGCCTGTTGGGAAGATTGCTTCCGTTGAAAGAGACTAGATTTTCATTTCGATCCCTTTTAGACGTAATCAGACAAGATTGGGTCTTTAAAACATTAAATTCAACGAGATTATTTTTACCCCAAGAGAAAACACTCTCGAGGTAACCGTCCATTCTTTGCTTCAAAGCTCTACGAGCTGTTGGAGTTTGTGAGCCCTTTGGGGGCTTGTCAAACAAAAAGCTATCATGAACTGTACTGTCATCCGCGTAACAGTGAATTGGTGCACATGACAAAAGGTCGTTGATGTGCAACAAAAACAAAGTCGGAGACAGAACCTATCCCTGCAGGACGCCAGCATTTATTGAGTGTGAGGAAGAGGTGAAACTATCGACTACCGTCTGAATCGACCTCTCCCTCAAGAAGTCGGCAATCCACGTACACAAGGATGCGGGAAGTCCTTAAGAATGCAGTAAATAATGCTCTTAAAAAGAATAATGTAAGTGAATGAATGAATTGAGATATTTGTTTGTTTCAGTCTGTTCCGCATAGTGTCGGGACTCTGGCCAGTGTACGACGGAGAACTGAAGATCCCCAGGAACTATGCAGAGGAGCAAGAGGCGGCTGGAACCGACATCGCCATACCCATAGGTCTGCAGACTGAGGAGGTCATGAGACCAACCCTCTTCTACATCCCACAGAGGTAATATATCCTACATTTCTAACTGGTAGTTCTATAGCACAGGGATATGACGTGGGTGAAGACTAAAGTGTGATGAATGATGTGTGAATGTGTGATTCTGAGACATCAAGTCTCAGAATCGGGGAATTTTGATAAGCCAGGGGGGCAAACACATACTCCACCAAGACCCAGACTAGGGATGTCGAAAGTGAAAAAAAATATCGATATATTTATTAAAATATCAATATCAACGTCGATATATATCGAGGAAAAAATATCGATATATCGGTCAAAAATTTTCAAGAGATTTTGTGTTTTAAAATAATAGTGTATTCAGCTAAATATTATCAATAGCAATTTTTGTACACAATTTGCTTTTTTTAATGTACAAAAATCTCAATAAAAATGAAGGTATTTTTATCACTATTCATTTTTATTACGTAATAATTAAAAAAAATACCAAAAACTGAAAAGCTGTCTATGCATACAAAGTTTGTATGCGTCTCAGTAACAATCAAAGACTTCGATTCGTTGGAAGTTATAAAAATCGTATATTTGTCACTCGTACGCAGCTTGCTGGAATACAATTCCATAGTTTGGTCCCCATATTATCAAATTCATATAAGAAATATCGAAAGAGTGCAGCACAAATTTTTAAGATTTATTAACTTCAAGTTACACATACCTATTCAACACATTAACTACACATCTTTACTAAATACACTTAAATTGCATTCCTTAGAAAACAGAAGAAAAATAAACGACCTAACTTTTTTGTTTAAAATTATTCACTCCGAATTAGATTGTTGCGAACTCCTGCATCTCATCGACTTTAAGGTACCAACTCGAGCGACAAGGCAAAACATATTATTCTGCAACAATAATTCTCTAACCAACTATCACACACATGCATCAATTTCTCGACTTCACACACTAGGGAACAAATACACCTCAAATATCGATGTATTTAATATAAGTTTACCGTTATTCAAGAAATATCTGAACAATATTTTTATGTAGAATATTTTGATATCTAAGGAGCATCACCTAGGGTCTATTGCATATATTTGTGTATTTCTATATTAATCTACAAGGAATGTAAAAACTTGTTAACGTTTTCTTTTTATGTATCTTGCATTTTGTCATGTATTATTCATGACATTTAATCAGTCACCTGTAAATTTTGTAATTACTAACATACCTACTAGTTTATTTCTATGTCATTTACAACTTAGAAACTTTCTCTTTTATTGTAATGCACTATCATTCCTAAATTTATCTGTATGATGTTTACCTACTAGTTATATTTTTATAGTTTATCTTTTTTATTCAAAAAAACTGTCTCTGTATTATAAACTTGTCATGTAAAAGCCCATCAGGGCGTTGAAAATTAAAAAATAAAAATAAATAAAATAAAATAAATTCTATTGGCATATTAATCTGTCAAAAAGGACTTCGTGTTTGGAACAAGGTATAGTCAATAATCATAGACAATTGGGAACCAACACACAGGAGTGGCTTAGAAAAAAATGGCGAAAAATAGCATACATTTCTATGTATGTACCTACACACATGAGATAGTAGTATTGGTGATCACAAATACTAATGCAAAGACAATAGATGTGTAAGCTATTAATAGTTAAAATTTCAACCGCCAGATGTCATGACCCAATACAGTTACTTTTTTCCGTTCGTTCCTATACGGTTTTGGATTCTAGTGACTTTAAATACATTAATTTAAAACAATTTTCGATCTTGGATATTTTGTATCGATATATCGATATATCGGCTAAAAATTACGATATGTTGAATTAAAAATATCGATACTTTTTCAACAAGCCTAGCCCAGACAAACTTCACCCCCTGAACCTGGGCACCCATGCTAAGTTACCAAACATAGCGAACCACTTGGGAGTGACCTATGGCAGGGGTTTTGGTTATTCAATAATTGGTGGAACCCATACCCGTCTCCCAAATTGAGAAAGCATAGGTAAGCACAGTGGCGGCTCGAGCACTTCTTTGATGGTGTGGATCGACATTTTTTACGTACTGTACCGTAATCTCACCACCCGTAGAATATAATATAAGATTTCTCAAAAAAAAAAATTTGATGGTCCCATCATGCTAATTGGATCTCTAAACACGAAATAATATAAAATGTCTAAAGATATGTACCAATTTACAATAAAGTATAATTAAAATAATGCTTTATCTTGCAAGATTATTATCAAACATAATTTGAACCGCCGCCCAAAACTATGCAAATAAATGTTTCAGTACTTTGCGTGGGGATTTATTTTACGATCCCCACGGTATGTGTAATTCACATACGACTGCGCATGCATGGTTCTCGCATATTGCGTACGATCGCGAAATAAACGCAAGGAATGAACCAAAATGCTTTAACCCCTCCGAAAATCGCCATTTAAGCACTTTAACTGTCTCTAACGAAATGACATTTTACGAAAACTTTTTGTTATTACCGCTTCACAATTAAAGCTCTATAAATGAAACATTTCTGAACGTAGCCGAATAGTAAAAACTGTTTTAGAAAGGTTACAAAATAAGCTTTCAAATTATTATATTACAAATAAATATTAGCATTTGTAAATATTAAAATTTAGAACACAAACATTAAAAATAGGTTAAAAATGACTGACGTGATGTTTTTATGTGAAAACGGTACTAAAATCACAGATT
The DNA here is from genome assembly GCA_917880885.1 of Limnephilus marmoratus. Classification (NCBI taxonomy): domain Eukaryota; kingdom Metazoa; phylum Arthropoda; class Insecta; order Trichoptera; family Limnephilidae; genus Limnephilus; species Limnephilus marmoratus. The sequence continues at coordinate 5,751,067 of OU862935.1, forward strand.
ATGTAAACAACAATACTTATTCTATTGTATATATGCGTAATAAACACTTTTGTTACTTCACTTTTTTATCATTTCATATAAAAATATTTAATAAAAATTTAAAATGTGGAGCGCGGTGGAGCCGCTGGTAGTAAAATTTGAGCAGGTAAATATTGTTGTCAATTACGCGACTGACAGCTGATTCTTGTTATGTATTTCTATGGAGAACTTGATAGTGATGTACACATGTACAGCTTGATCTACTATCGACCTTTTACTTTTTGTGTTAGGGATGTAACTAATATTAATTAACTAATATTAATGTATTAACTAACTAATATTAATTAACTAATATTAGTATTAATTAACTAATATTAATGTATTAACTAATATTAATGTAACTAAAAAAACTATTTCTGAAAAAATAAGAAAATACACAGATTTAGGAAATGAGATTAAAAGAATTTGGCATTCTCGGACTATAAAAATATTGCCATTTGTTATTTCGGCCACTGGCATAATACCTAGGAATCTGATTCAAAATTTAAGCATATTATATTTGTCAAAGAATTTGTATATAAAAATGCAAAAATCAGTCATTTTAAATACATGTAGGATTACAAAGGATTTTTTAAATATTTATATTGAGGGATCGGTAGGATTTATAGGTTCAATTAGAAATGCCACAGAGCCGAACCCTCTGATATGAAAATATCTGGAGTCGGTGAATTATATTCCCATTTGGTCTCTAGTAGGTTGACATGTTGTTCTTGTATTTATAATACTTATATAGTGCAATTGCATAGCGTGGGTTGACTAGATGATCATTTGGGGAAGTGTGTGAAAGGGTTTAGTTTTTCCTTTTTTTTTTTTTTTTTTTTTTTTTTTTTTTTTTTTTTTTTTTTTTTTTTTTTTTTGGGGAAAATTTAACCCGGACATTTAAATCTGGTGCATAAAATTGTAACTAATATTAACTAATGTAACAATAACGTAGTTAGAACAATTTCTATGGAGACACACGCGCTGACGTATAAACACGCTTATTGTACTTGAGTGCTGTCGTATTTCTAACGCTTATATCTGCTTACGTTGCGGAGGGGTTAAGGGACCGCTCAGATTGTCCCCCAAGTGCGCAATAGGTTCTGCGCACTGAAAAATGGACTCTGATAGTTCGTGCGCTGGTCGGTTTTCATTTCGCTCCCGCTGGTCAGCCTGGGTTGTCGCCGTGTCGCATTAAAATGATCCGGAAAATTTTTTTGTATTTTATTTCTGCAAATGTTAATTACTTTTATGTTTACATAAAGAATTAATTTATTTTGGTGAAGACAAAGCATCAACTATGCTATTAAGTATTTCTTTTAGTTGGTCCCCATTGTCCCCCTGTGAAGAACGCCACTGGGTAAGCACATTGAAGATGCATCCGAAAATAATCCTTTTCTTGTTCCTAGGCCCTACATGTCCATCGGCACTCTCCTGGACCAGGTGATCTACCCGGAGACTCCTGAGGAGTTTGCGGGGCGCGCGGGGGGCGAGGAGAAGGTGCGCTCCATCCTGTCGCTGGTCTCCCTGGCGCACGTGCTACAGCGTGAGGGACTGCACGCCATGCGAGACTGGAGGAACACCCTCAGCGGTGGAGAGAAGCAGCGCATGGCTATGGCTAGACTGTTCTACCACAGGTATGTTATATGATTACTTATTGTGAGAGCATGACAAGTTTTAGGATGTTTAGCCAAATTTTTTTTCAAATTTATTGAAGAATTAAATTGTCATGTTCGACACTAATAATCTAAACAAACATATGAAAGAGAACAAGACACAGAAAAATTAAAAAGATAATGGTTGAGAGGTTCTGGTTCAAGTCCCAGTTGCGACCATTATCTTTTTCATTTTTCCGTGTCTTTATCTCTTTTATATGTTCGTTTAGATTTTTAGTGTTATCTTCTACTTCAATGATATATTACATTTATGGGAATAACCTTTAAAAGTTATAAAAAGAGAGTTGTTCTTATAAAAAGAAATGAATATTCATTTAGACTTTTATAAAAAGGTCAATATATGCTCCATACGAAAATAAAACGGATATATTTATCCGAGACGCTATCCAGGTTACAAACCAGTTCTTAGAACTATTGTTTCCAAAAAATGGGTAGTTGCCTAAAATACGGAAAAAATAGTTAAAAGATGAAGATAATATTGTTAATAGGCCACTTGCATGGACTTCATAACGACTTGGAAAAAATCGTGTGGATAGAGTTTTTTACTAAGATTACGAAAATGTTAGTAAAAAGTTATAGAAATGTACAGTTTTTTTTATTTTTAAATAAATAAATCCATTATTTGGGCTCGTGACGTCACTACATGAAAATGTCCCGTCGCCGAAAATGTTCCTATTAATTTTATAAAATTCCACACTGATTTATTTTTTTATATGGCATCACTTTGATTTCAGGCGAATTTTTGAATTCGTTCACTAGATTTATTGTTTGTTCTCTGCGAACTTATCATTTGGTTTGATTTTTTGACAGATGTTCTGAAGAGAACCCCGTACAATTAATGGGTACGGGGTTCTCTTCAGAACGTGAAGAGGATGTCGGTACATGTTTTAGAGGTATAATGATTATGGTGCTGATTTTAACAAAATAAAATTTTATAATATTCTTATTATTATTACAATTTACAAGTTCAAGTATATTACATTGAATTTAGTAATATAGACGCTGTACATTATAATGATTTATGATCAATAAGATGGATCAAGGAAAAAAATAATTATGAGATGTAATATTTTTGGTATGCCTCGTTATTCTCCTGTGCCATTCGTGTGGAAAACGTTCTTTTTTTTTTAAAATGATTTTCGGCTATGTAATTATTGTTATTTCTCACTTATAAAATTATGTCCCGTCTTTCCGGTTTATAAAAAATGGTCTGATTTTTCGGATTGAAATTTTCAAAAAATCCCCAGGGTTTCAAAAATACGATTAAAAAAAAAAAAAAATACAGGATGTCTTAGAATATTTGCCTAAACCGGAAAAAAATTTAAAAAAATGTGATGCAAGTGGCCTATTCTAAAATTTGACAAATATGACAGTTTGATGGAAGGTGACAATGGCTGAATTGGTAGAGGCACCTGTCCCGGTTAGACGAGAGGTTCAAGTTCTGGGTTCAAGTCCCAGTTGCGACCATTATCTTTTTCATTTTTTGGTGTCCTGTTCTCTTTCATATGTTCGTTTAGACTGCAGTGGTTCCCAAACTCTTTTGACCCACGGGTATTATCCTGGGGATCCCTAGGGGTCCATACGGACCACTGGTTTAGAGTATTAGTGTTATCTTTTACTTCAATGATATATTACATTGATGGGAATAACCTTCAAAATTTTTAAAAAGAGAGTTGTGCTTAACCAATTTTGACTAAATTTTATCAAATTTGATGATATTTTATTATTAAAACATTTTTCTGCCAAAATTTGCTCCTTTTATGCCTATAAACATTCATTAACAGACCACAGGCAGTCAAACGCGCAGACGGGACACCACGCACTTTTCTGACCCGTTTTTTTTTTGTTTTTTGACATTTTTCGACCAATTTTCATTACATTCAATCTAATTTTTACAATCACCTATAACAATATGTTGTGTTGTGTGAATTGTAGACCTGTGTACGCGCTCCTGGATGAATGCACCAGCGCAGTGTCTATGGACACGGAGATTACCCTGTATGAGTCAGCCATCAAGGAGGGAATCACTCTGCTTTCTATTACACACAGACCTAGTTTATGGTGAGTTCTAATATTGGTTATGGTTTGAGATTTTCCCGGTCAAAAGTATTATAGTGATTTATTTTTGGGGTGTTATGCCATGTTCGCTACCTACTTCTTTAGCCAATGTTTCAGACACCTTTGTAGTTTCCATGAATTTTATGAGGTATTTATTGTCAGGCTGAGAGGAATATCTTCCAAAAAGACTCTATAGAGTCTCCAATACATTACTCACTTTGACATTTCAACGAAGCCCTCGATGAACTTAGCCGAATTTGGAAGCGCATATCTACACATTGGTGCAACCTCGCGAGGAACCAGTCTCTCGGAGTCCGCGCGCACTATGCAACATGGACGCTTAAGTGGCAGCTGCTTTTGCAATGTGCAGTCTCGCTTATTATATATAACTCTTGAGGCGGCACATTTGGGAAGCGCCGCCCCAAGAACCATTTATTGGATAACCAACACCTCTGCCAAAGGTCACCCCAAGTGGTTCGCTGCGTTTGGTGACTTAACAGCGTGCCCAGGTTCATGGGGTGAGGTTTGTCCGGGTCTTGGCGGCGGATTCGTCTGCCCACCAGCTGCATGGCATGATCGAGAGAGAATGGTTGAGGGAGTCCCTTTGATTTCTCCAACTGTACTCTCTCGGAATATTGGCTTGTACCGCAGTGGGAGGGATGGATTCATACATCCGTCACTCCTGGACACACTGACCCCCGGATTCCTACCCACCACTCATACCCTTTTCCTTCTCAGAACTTCATCTCCTTCCTTTCCTAAAAACCCTCCACACAGCATCCCCAAAGAATAGACATAGGTCCTGAGAGGAATTATTTTCCTCAGGGCCCCCTGTGTGGAGCTAATGTAAAAAAAAGCGACATTTAGATTATTACAAACAATAACCGTTAGTTTTCAAACTGCTCCAACATTGAAAATGCGCAGTCCGACGTGCGTACGCTGCAGTGTGGCAACTCAATAAACATTGCCAGCATTTAAAAATTACTAGTAGTTCCTAGATGGAAACGCTGATAGAGATATTGAAAGAAGGGTAAATGCAGGTAACTCCATTAATAGAGGACTGAATGCCGTTGGCGCTAACAAAAAAACTGTCAAAAGAAGCGAAGCTAGCCAGTCCACAATGAAGTCCTGGTACCTACCCTGATGTATGGCAGTGAGGCATGGAACTGGCAGAGGAAGAATGAAAGTACACTGAATGCTGTTGAAATGAGATCTCTGAGGCGGATGTGTGGTAAAACCATGTATGATCGTGTGAGAAACGTTGAGACCTGCAAAGAATGCAAGGCTGATATAAGCGTAATGAGTAAGATTAAAAAATATCTATATATATAATGAATGAAAGAAGAAAAAAGTGTAATAAGAATATATGCGCCAATGTGAATGGTAGAAGAAGTCGGGGACGCCCAAGGCAGACATGGCACGATCAAGTGAGTCAGATACTTGAGACGGGCCATGTCAAGAGTCAGAATAATAGAAGAGTATGTGTGAATGTGAATGAGGCAAAGAGTGTGTGCCTAGACCGAGTTGTTTGGCGGTTTGTCCTGTCTGCCTACCCCTGCGGCATGATGGTTAGTTAGTTAGTTTACTGCATAGTTATTGCAAGCGACATTTAGATTATTACAAACAATAACGGTTAGTTTTTAAACTGCTCCATCATTGAAAATGACAGTCCGACGCGCATGCGCTGCAGTGTGGCAATTCAATAAAATTAAAAAAAAAACATTGTTTGGTAGAACCTACAGACAAGCCATCATGTGACAGCTTTGTGGGACTACATAAAACTTATTAATTTATAGAAATGTCAGTTTTACGAAAACTTTGTGTTATTACCGCTTCACAATTAAAGCTCTATAAATGAAACATTTCTGAACGTAACCAAATACTAAAAACTGTTTTAGAAAGGTTACAAAATAAGCTTTCAAATTATTATATTACAAATAAATATTAACATTTGTGAATATTAAAATTTAGAATGCAAACATAAAAAAATGTAAAAATGACTCGCGTGATGTTTTTATGTGAAAACGGTACTAAAATCATGGATTATGTAAAAAACAATACTTATTGTATTGTATAAATGTATAATAAACAATTTTGTCACCTCACTTTTTTATCATTTCATATAAAAATATTTAATAAAAATTAACAATGTCGAGCGGCCCGTAGGCGATTTGGCAGGAAAAATATCTGTCAATCGCGTCTGACAGAATAGGTCTTTTTATGTATTTCTATGGACAACTTAAATAGAGATGTACAGCTTGATCCACTATCGACCTTTTACTTTTTGTTTTAGAGATTTCACTAAAACAATAACGGAGTTAGAACGATTCCTATGGAGACATACGTGCTGACGTATAAACACGCTTATTGTACTTGACTGCTGTCATATTTTTAACGCATATATCTGCTTAAGTTGCGGAGGGGTTAAACTGCTCCATCATTGAAAATGTGCGGTTCGACGCGCATGCGCTTCAGTGTGGCAATTAAATAAACATTGCCAGCATTTAAAATCAAATTACTAGTATGTAATTTGATAAATATCTGAGATGGGACGAACACATTAACGCAACGGCCTCAAAAGTCAGAAAACTTACACATCTTCTTATAACCATCAGAAATATTCTCTCTGTTAAAGATTTGAAATCAATATACTATGCTATGTGTAATTCTTTACTCGAATATGCATCCCTAGGATGGGGTGGATGTGCCAAAACAATATTAGACTCCCTGGCTAAAGCTCAGAAATCAATACTAAGAGTCATCCTTAAAAAGCCATTCAGGTACCCCAGTGATGCATTATTCACGGAATTAAAAGTACTTGATGTTAGACAATTTTATATTAGAAAGATTATATTACATGCTCAAAAACAACGTCAGCACTTCCCGTCCATTGACCATCTTCACGACACTCGACTTTCAAGGAACAATCCAATAGTCCCAATAAAAATCACGACGTCCCTCGGCCAACGGCAATTTTCGTACTTAGGACCTAAATTATTTAATATCATTCCTAATGATTGGAAATCTAAAAGTGCAAATGTTTTGCGCAAATTGATCAACGACTGGCTCCTTGATTTAGGGAGGATCAAAAGCGAAGATATGTTGACCAATAAATAGTCTCATCATATAAAATAAAACAAAATTAAAAATATATTAGAAAAAAAAAAAAACAAAATAAAAAAAAAACACTCACTCATAGTTCCATTCATTACAAAAACACGTACTTATCATTTCAGAGCACAATTGTCTATTCTTTTATCAATACCCTTCCCATTTTTTCTACATTCAATTCCTGCGGAGATCTTTCTTTTTATTATACAAAATTACGTAAATTATAATTTTATACAAAATACGTACAAATATAATTATACAAAATTACGTACTATACGTAATATTACAAAAACACGTACTTACCACTTCAGAACATAATTGTCTACTATTTTATCAATACCCTTCCCATTGTTCTACATTCAACTCCTGCGGTGATCTTTCTTTTTATTATTACCATCTGGATTTTATTTACTTTACCGGTTTTATTTTATATTAAGTGCTCTAAGGGAAAATATCTTAGTAGGATGAAAAAATTAAGCAAGGAAAGGGAAATAAATACAATTGGTTATCAACCACTTTCTCATGTCACTATTTATACACTAACTTAAGACATATTTATATACAAATTGTTTTTATTCATTTGCTGCATCCTTTTCGAGTCACATTCTTTTTGAGTTTCTTTACCCGCTCGTAAAGTTGAGGGATACGTCACTCACGTTAATTATAATTATTTTTTGTAATCATGTTTAAACATCCACGTTAATTATAATATGGATTTTGTCATCACGCTTGAAGATTGTCTCGATTCTCAATTTTTGCAAGCGATTCACATGTCCAAACATTTATCTATTGTTAAACAAGCATTCGATACTAAATCTGTACTTTAAGACATTGTTTTTTTCTCTTCGCTTATTCTTTTTTTTATGAGTTCAAAATTGTAGTTATTAACTAAAGCTTCTACGAGGAATTCTATCGTAACACTTGTTTCATTCAATAAATAATATGTTTATTTTAAAATAAGGATATGTATCTTCTCACAAACTTATCCTTACCCAATTCTTTTTCTCTTTACTAGTTTTTTATTATAACTTTACCAATTTTCAACATCATTACATTACTAATAGTTCCATATGTTAACAATAGACTTCACTTAAAGTAAATATCCTCCATTGTCACCATGAAACAGGCAGCCGCCTAGTATGGTGATTCAATGTATCCAATTCTATGTAAATGTCTAATTATGTAACATGTATTTAAATAAATAAATAAATAAATAAATCAATGTAATATGAAATTATGATATGAACTAAATTTGTCAATTTGACTGGCCTAAAACAGGATCCATTCCTAGTTGGCTAGTCAAAGTTTCCACATATGTTTCATTGTATAATTTTATGCGAAATAATATTATTATTATACGCACCAGATTTAAATGTCCGGGTTAAATTTTCCCCACAGGAAAAACTAAACCCTTTCACACACTTCCCCAAATGATCATCTAGTCAACCCACGCTATGCAATTGCACTATATAAGTATTATAAATACAAAATAATACAAGAACAACATGTCAACCTACTAGAGACCAAATGGGAATATAATTCACCGACTCCAGATATTTTCATATCAGAGGGTTCGGCTCTGTGGCATTTCTAATTGAACCTATAAATCCTACTGATCCCTCAATATAAATATTTAAAAAATCTTTTGTAATCCTACATGTATTTAAAATTACTGATTTTTGCATTTTTATATACAAATTCTTTGACAAATCTAATATGCTTAAATTTTGAATCAGATTCCTAGGTATTATGCCAGTGGCCGAAATAACAAATGGTAATATTTTTGTAGTCCGAGAATGCCAAATTCTTTTAATCTCATTTCCTAAATCTGTGTATTTTCTAATTTTTTCAGAAACAGTTTTTTGAATATTACAGGAATTTGGAATAGCTACATCAATGATATAAGTTATTTTTATAATTTTGTCATGTAAAACTATATCAGGTCTATTATGACTAATTGTTCTGTCTGTTAGTATAGTTTTATCATAATATATTTTATAAAATTCATTTTCTATAAATGAATTTGGTTCATATTCATAATATGGTACTACATTACGGCAATCAATCAAGTTATGTTTAATTACCAAACTTTGGTGAATTATTTTTAAAACCTGATTGTGCCTAAATGTATACTCGGAAGGCGCTAATATAGAACATCCCGATATAATATGTTCTATAGTTTCCGGAAAAGCCAAACATTTTCTACGTAAATCATCAATTTGATTTATATCTTTGATTATATGCTTCCTATAATTTTTAGTATTAATGACTCTATCTTGAATGGCAAGCATAAATCCTTCTATTTCTGCGCTCAACTCTCCAATACCCAACCATTTGTTTGACGAAAGTTTGTCAACATACATTTGGTTGAGATAATTGAAGTGTTTTGCGTGAATAATTTTATTTGACCAGGAATCTAATAATTCCTGGTTAGTATTTATAAGAAGTTTATTATTATTAGTAGTTCCTAAATTAATATTAATTCTGTTTGTTCCAGGAAATATCACACACACATCCTGGAGTTTGATGGTGCGGGCAATTGGTCGTACAGGCCTCTATAACTAATATATTGACAAACACCTACATAGAGCTAATAAACTATTTAATGTTTAATATTAAACTTACATATTGATAAGTCTAAACTATACTTATTTTATAAAATGTGACTATTATTCTTATAGTTTGGAAATTAGTAACCGTATGTAAAATTAACACTGTAACTTTGTGTATATCGGTCGGGTTCATAGATAATAGAAACAAAGGGAGATGTTACGTATTTGAAGGCCGACTGTCCATGAAATATCTCTACATATTATAAATTAAGTATAAGTACACTTAAAACTCTTTACTGTTCGCTGGTTCGCCTTCACCTTGAATATGCTAGTGTCATTTGGTCTCCTTTCTATGCCGTCCACATTTGTCATATCGAATCCGTACAACATCGTTTCCTAAGAGGAATTGCTTCGAGGTTTGGTCTTGAAAGAAGCAAGTACTCATATGATGAAATTGAACACATTTTAAACATGTCTTCTTTAGAAAAACGTAGAAAGGACTCTGATCTAATTTGCATATTTAAAATTATCAACAGTATTACTGATACACCTGCGTTGTTACAACTCATCCAGTTTAACATCCCTTCCCGTAGACTTCGAAATAATGAATTGCTGTTCCTCAATCAACATTCTACTAATTATGGATACCATTCTCCCTTATCCAGAATGTCGAGACTTGTCAACGCAAGTCAAAGCATTGATTTTTTTGGTGTAAAACTAAATGACTTTCGCCAGTCGATACGCAATATTTAAATGCTTCTTCACGCTTTGACTTGTTGTGTCTCTATACTGTTGTGTACTTTTTATATTTTATATTGTCATTGCTATTAATTTATATGTGCTCTTCCTTCGCTGTCATCTCTGTTTTTTTATTCGTGTTATTATTATATTTTTAATGGACTGTTGTCAATAAATAAATTAAAATCCTCCGCAGCGTCTGTCTGTCTGTCTGTTCGCAATAAACTCAAAAACTACTGAACGGATTTTCTTGCGGTTTTCACCAATAGATAGAGTGATTCATGAGGAAGGTTTATGTATATAATTTTTTTTTCAATTATTTCTGGCTTTCACTCTTCAAGGGTGTTCTAGGCCTTCATTTAAAATAACAGAGGAAGGAAAGGTGAATTTATATATTAATTTTATTTAAATGTGCAAATTTCAGAATTATATGGAAGATTGGAGTCGAGTTCAGACTTAGAAGAGATGAAATGTTGAATGGAGAGGAGGCAATTTTAGATAAAATTTGATAGAAGAGAGGATATTTATTTAGAGAGGGACAACCAAAAAATATGTGATCTAAAGTTTCCACTTCTAGACCACAGAATGTACAATCTGAGGAGTCAATTTTAAAAAGTTGAGAAGGAACGGAACCATGTTCGATTTTCATTGGAATAAGTGAGGAAATTTCTTTTTTGTAAAAATGGGGGAATTTTTGAAACCACGGTTTTGATGGGATAGTCCTTTGTATTGAGGCGTAGCGGGCAGTGTAATTGCGCACGTATTGCGCGCGTGGTGCATTCAACATAGTTCATGATCCATATCCCTTGTTTCTATTATCTACGACAAAAAGCGCTGCGCTGTGGGATAGATTGCATTGAAAAGGCCAGCATTGTTAAGGTTACCCGTCTAACAATGACATTTTGAAGATATTATTATGAAATTTAATAATTTAAAATGTGTAAATAATTTAACCACTGGAGTGTTTCACAATATGATCAATTTCATTGAGTGCTAGAAAATTTTTAAGCGTTCGATTTGGGAATTTTCCACAATCATTAAAAAATCATACCTTCGAATTTTAATCCGGAGACCATAGATATATGAATATTACTAGACCTGCCCTAAGTGATAAAAGCGTATTATTTCCCCCTCCCCATACCAGTTCCATTGGAACTGGCTGGGATTGAGTATGGCTTCGCGAGAATCTAAAAAATGTGACGTCATCATTCTTTTGCGAGCCAGCGTCGAGCGCTCATCGGTGCATTTTACGAAATAGCACCGCAAAAAACATGGTTTGTGTTTTGAAAACGTGTAAATATATACTATCACTTGAGATACATGGCGTGTGCTCGTTGATGTTTACTGGGGTCAGTAAATTATGAAACATTTGTAAAAGCGTCCTAACTAAATACGGCAACAAAATATTAGAGTCTGAAAATAAGCAAACTTTACTTTGCTGTATTTAGACTTCGCAAATTTGTTTATTACGCGGCGAGCAATTGGCGCTCCCATGTAAAAAGGTCTATTCATTCATAGGCAGAGTTTACTTTTAAGAAATAAATAGTGATATTATAATGCGAATTGCCTTTATATTGTCATATTGAGTTATCGACGAATCACATATCTCCAAAGTCATCTTCCCGCTCTGCGCCCCGCTGTAGTTGTTGTCTATCCCTCACCTTTATGTTCTGGTCTAGTAATATTCATATGTCTATGACGGAGACCTTTAAACTGCTTATATTGTTAGAGAGCCAATTAATGCACCGTATTTTTACCATTATATGCATATTTTTAGGATTCATAAAAAAATTGTTAAAAAATCGTTAAATTTATAAAAGCGTGAATTCTGCATATTATTTGCTTTAAAATTGCCATACATGGCACATATTTGGAACAGTATTAAATATTATGACTTCTATATGATGTTGTCTATGACCTATTTGATAATCAAAGATATAAATTTAAACAAGCATTTTTTAATATGTAAACACAATATGATCAATGATTTGTAAGAAACAATATTCCAATAATTTCAGTTTGCGGAATGTCAACAACAAATATATAAAAAGGGATGAGAGACATCTCTTGTTAAACCGTGAAACTAATAAGTTACACTTTTCAATATTGCCACATTTAGGCTAGCGAGCGCACGCGGGCATTTGAAAATTTGCCAAAATGTGGCCTAAAAACGCTCCAGTGGAAATTAAGTAATATTTATGTATAATAAAACAATTATTTCAATAATTTTGACGAAAATTATTATAATTTTAATCCTTGAATTATCATTGTAATTTAATACATAATTCCTAACATAATACCTGATAATATTATAATGTTTTTGTGTGAAATTAAAACCAAAGAAACATTGTTTTGAAATTTAATTTGAAATTATGTTTTGTGTCAATGTTGCAATAGGGTGACATTAAAAATATTTAACCATTTATAAATGTGATTGAAGTTAAACTATATTTTTGTAATTTTTTTTTATTTTGAAAATAAATATTACATACCCATTTAATTAATAAACATTTAATGTTGTTTAAGATATTTTTTTATATCTAGGTAGTTTATTACCTTTGTATATAATATTTTTTTATTGAAATTATTTTGTGATCTTTTGTGATTGACGTTTTCTATCGAATTCCGCCATTTTGTTTACATATTATATTATCTATTTTACATTTTTATTTAAATGTATATATTTTTTAAATGTTTACTTTTTATTTCCTACAAAAATATTTTAAGGTGTTGTCGAAATTGGTTACAGAAATGTGAACTTTTAGAATTAAAAAATTATTCACATGTTCAAATTTAAATTTTTTAAAAATCTCTTTTTAAAAAAATAATCGCTCGTAGTATACACTAAATAATCTTGTAGATCATTTTTCAAAAATTAAATTCAATTTTCAAAGTTTTTTTTAATGGTTTGTTTTTGAACGACTTTTTACCCGCTAGGTGCTGCGTTATAAAATTGAGTGTATTTCATATTGTTTAGCAGCAGTTTAGGGAGAAACAATTTCTTTATTTATGTGGCATTGCAACGCATGCCGGGAACTCGCTAGTTGTAAATTTTATTTGTCAATATGGTTGGATAATCAAGAAATGTTCTTTTAATCAGTATTAGTTACATTAGTTCTCATATTGCAGAATCCCCGTATTTTCCATACAAATACCCTTCTTCTTCTTTGTGTGCCGTATCAGGTTCTCCCGACGTTGGCGATCACTCTTGAAAATGTCTCGCTGTCTTGCGCTGCCCGGAATAGCTCCTCCACACTTCTAATGCCGGTCCACTCTCGTATATTTCGCAGCCAAGACATTTGTCTTCTACCAGGCCCTCGGCGACCCTCTATCTTGCCTTTTTAATATTAAATGGAGCAAGTGATACTTCTCCCCTCGAAGTATATGACCCAGATATGAAATTTTCCAGATTTTTATTAATGTAAGCAGTTCTCTATCTGCTTTAGCCCACCTGAGAATTTCTGTGTTGGTGATCATGTCAGTCCATGGGACCTTGAGCATTCTCCGGTGAAGCCACATTTCAAAAGTCTCTAACCTGTTCATGGTATTTACTTTCAAGGTCCATGTTTCACATCCACACAGCAAGACTGACCACACAATAACATTTTAGCATTCTCTGCCTTAGTTTTAAGCTGATATCTTCATTGCAGAAGAGGGATTTCATTTTAATGAACGCAGTTCTTGCTACTTCAATTCTGCACCTAACTTCTACATCTGGGTCAAGAGTCTCCGTGAGAATACTGCCGAGGTATCTAAATCTTTCCAGTTTTTCGACATTGCAACCATTTTACTGTATCACTGATTCAGAGTGATCTAGTCGTCCAAATGTCATCCATTTAGTTTTATTGACGTTGATTGTTAGGCCCAGTTGCTCACCAGCATTATTAAGAAGATTTAATAGGTCTTGGAGGTAGATAAATACCCAATCAGTTTAAATGTGGGGAATTTCCCACGAATTGGCAACCCTGGTCCATAGATAAACAGTTAGATTGATGATTGAGGATGACCGCCTTCCATCTAGTGGATACTTTGGAACTTCTCAGAAAACGACCCATTGTAGAATCACACTTAACCTTTTTACCGCTTGACATATGAATACGCACGGCGGCCAAGAGGTTAAAATGATCATATAATTATTCAAATAAAATATCACTGAAGATATAAGCATATTAGGCGTGTGTCTGTGCTCAAATTTTCCTTACTTCTGAAGAAATTGATCAAATATAAAATATAAAAAACAAAATTATTTCTTGAATTTATAATCTATTTCATTAACCTCTCTGTGGCCTAGAAGTAGAAAGGTCTGCGTTTTAAATGAAAAAATATAAAAAAAACAGTGATAAAATAATTAAGGTATTAACCTGTTGAGGTCCCGGCTTTTTCCAGAAAAACACGGAAATTTCACGATCTTCAATTGAATGTTTTGTGGATTAAATTTAACCTATCGTATATTTTATTGACTGAAACACATTCCTAGAACAATAAACTATTTACCAAAATAACATTACTTGCGTAAATTACGTAAATTGATAGGTTTTATGATGTTTTATTCGAGGTACACGCATGTCACGCATCGGCAATGTGACGCGGCCGCCAAAATGACAGTTGGAGATGCCCACAGACAAACATTATTTTTAAATATTGTGTGGCTACAGGGTGAATGAAGTCTTTACCCATACCATAGGGAATGTTGGCGCCAGCGATTCTGACACTTTATGTACAGATTTTGTACATAGAAGGGTCCAAAATAGTAGAATCAACATATTTTTTTTCGCGCATGCGCAGAATCTTTTTACATCCCGGACTACGGAAAATTTAATATAAATTATTCGAAGTGACTTGTCTCATTGCGGTTTTCTCTATGGTAAAGTACGATAATAGAGCAAGCGTTTCTGACATTGTTCTTCATACACTTTCTGTATACATAAGGGTCAAAATTGCATTTCAAAGTGCCGCGCCACCTCGCGGCCACCGGTGGCCGAACGGCCCACAACGAGTTAAGTTAGTTTATTTTTTTGCCTGAAAGCAACCAGTTTTTTTTTTAATGTCTAATTCCTAATTTTTTTTAATTCTTTACATTTTAGCCAGTGCACCTAAAACTTTAAAACTTTAATCATGAACAGTAATTTATTTTACATAATTTAAGAATTATTACAAAATTTCGTACTTGCCACATGTGATATTAAATCTTAAATTTTTTGTTTAAATCATCAAATCTGAGCGTGTAATTCCCAAGCGTAGTGTAACAGAGAGTCTGGAAAACAATAGTATAAAAATGCAGATAATATGATGTAGCAACACCTTCGTATAATATAATTTTCTAGAAGTTGACAGTAGCCAAGATGGCCGCTGATCTCTAACATGGTGAATGCTCTCAATATCGCCCTGGTGAAATACACAAAAAGTGTTTATAATCTGTTGATAACAATTTTTTTTTGTGTATTTATTTTTTGAATTTGATAATTGAAAGCCTTGAACATAATATTTATTTTTAATCTGGTATTATTTTGCTCAATTTGAATCCAAAATTAATATTTTTGTGTTTTTAATAGATTTAGTATAAAGTCTTTTTTTTTCCACAAAAAAACTTATGTATAGAATATTTGAAAATAAACAATATGGGCTCTTGCCGAAACACCACCGTTAATTTAGTGAATGTTTCTTTGTTGGTCTACCATAAATGATACTTTTCTTCCTTTTTCCTCAGTATATAAACCTTTTCTTTTTCTTTTCCTCGCAATATAAACCATTCCTTTTACTTTTCCTCGTAATATAAACCATTAATTTTACTTTCCCTCGTCATTAAACTTTTAGTTTTCCTCATAATATTAACCATTCCTTGTACTTTCCTTCATAATTTAAACCATTCCTTTTACTTTTCCTCATAATATAAACCATTAATATAACTTTCCCTCATATAAATCAATCTTTTTAATTTTCCTCATAATATTATAAGCCTTGAAATTTCCTCGGAATATAAAATCTCTCTTTTACTTTCCCTGATAATTTAAATGCTCTGTTTCCTCATGTAAATAAACCTTTAAATTTGATTTTCCCTCCATATATAATAATCCCTATCTTAGGTACTACCTTTTTTTTTTTTTTTTTACATGAGCTCCACACAGGAGGCCCTGAGGAAAATAATTTCCCTCAGGGCCTATGTCATCTTTGGGGATGCTGTGTGGAGGGTTTTTTTTAAAGGAAAGGAAGGAGGGGAGAGTTCTGGGAAGGAAGAGGGTTTAAGGGGTGGGTAGGAATCTGGGGTTCAGTGTGTCCTGGTCATCCGCCTCCAAGACTTAGACAAACCTCACCCCATGAACCCGGGCACCCCTGCTAAATCACCAAACGTAGCGAACCACTTGGGGTGACCTATGGCAGAGGTGTTGGTTATCCAATAAAGGTTCCCGGGGTGGCGGTACCCATTTCCCCCTCCCAAATTACAAACGTTTCCTTTTCATATACCCTTTATTATAATTATTATGAACCCTTTATTTTTCTTTCCTAATCTTATTAATCATTTCCTCCCAATAATTTTACTTATCCCTCAGATTTCCCTTCATAATATAAGTCAATTCCTCTAATTTCCCTCATAATACAATAATAAAAATATATTTTTTTAAATTTTCCTCGCAATTCAAACCAGTTATTTTGCTTTACCCCTCATCTTATAAACCCAATTCCTCTGCTTTTCCTCAATTTATTATGAAAAGTTCCTTTTATGGTGTACCTACAAATGAGACAGTTTTTTCTCTCTCTCTTTTTTTTACCTAAATTATAAATCTTTTTTTTTCTATGAAATAATGATTATTATTTTGTTTTTCTTGGTATAATAATATATCATAGTGAATAAATGTGTATAGTTGTAAATTATCATAAAATTATTACGCAAATGTAAAGGAATATGAATATTGTATATTTTTGAGTACTGAGTAAGTTGATCCTATTTGTAAGTAGGGAAATTAAACAAAATATATCTGAGATTGTGTGGAGATTCGTAATTGCACATTTATTTTTAAATAAATATCACAGAAATGAATATTTCGCTTTATTTATTTTAAATCCTTTTTCCCATTTCTTTCCCTTCACCACATTGTTGCTTGCTCATTGGTCAGAAGTCTACTGGAGTACGCTTCCACAATATGGAATTCTCAATATAAGGTAGATTTAGTAGAAAGTATGCAGAATACATAGTTCGAAACATTTACTGAAGAAATACAACAAAACTACGAATAAAAAAAAACTGAGTGTGCAATTCACACGCGGTAGAAGTGAAATCTTCAGAAAACTAAAATAGATAAAAGTGGGGAGGCTACGAACTACCGCACGAAGAGGAGACCAATTGGGAGGCGGGAATGGGAACCGCCGCCTCGGGACCATTTATTGGATAACCAACACCTCTGCCATAGGTCACCCCAAGTGGTTCGCTACATGTGGTGACTTAGCAGGGGTGCTTGTGTTCATAGAATTAGGTTTTGTCCAGGTCTGGGGGGCCGATGCCTCTGCCTACCTGCTGCGTTGTGGGCAGGATCGAGAGAGACTGGTTGAGGGAGGTCTTTTATCCTCTCCAGCCAGAATCTCTCGACCCACTGCCTAGCACCGCAGTTGGAGGGATGGATTCATACGTCCGTCACTCCAGGACCCACTGACCCTTAGATCCTACCCACTCCTCACCTATTTCCTTCCCGGAACTTCCTTCCTTCCTTTCCTAAAAAAAACCCTCCACACAGCATTCCTTAAGATGATCTAACATCCCCTAAAATAATTTTCATCAGGGCCTTTTGTGTGGAGCTAATGTAAAAAAAGCACCGCACAAAGAGGAGACCAATTATTCTCTCTCTTCTCCCGCAGGCTAATTCCTATAGATGTATGTGTTTGTCCGTTTTTAGTGTCGCTATTTTTTGTTTCATCGAGTTTCAAATCACAACGGTGCTTGAGAAGTTTTCACTTCAAAAACTGGCAAAGAAATATTTCAAAAAGTGGCAAAAATATTTTAAAAAGTGGCAATGAGGTATTTCAAAAAAGTAGCAAAGAAGTATTTAAAAAAAGGCAAAGAGGTATTTCAAAAAGTAGCAAAGAGGTATTTCAAAATGTGGCAAAGACGAATTTCAAAAAGTAGCAAAGAGGTATTTCAAAAAGTGGCAAAGAGGTATTTCAAAAAGTGGCAAAGAAGTATTTCAAAAAGTGGCAAAGACGTATTCGAAACAGAAGTGAAAAAAGGATGCACGAATAATCAAAGACGTCATGAGCGAAATTCACAAGGAGTTCACGATGATTAATTTCTAAAATAAACTTGGATTCTACCAGGAGCACAGACGAGCTAAAGGGTAACTAGACCCATCAAAATTTCCAGATAGTGTTATTAAATCATGCAATTCACCCTAAAAAAAGTGTTTTTTGTGCTGTTAAAGTTATAAAGATTAAACCGTGTCGCCGAAAAAATTTAACAATAGGTGTTTTACCAAACCGTTAGTGTCACTGTCGCTCTTACTCCCCCGATTAGAAGGAACCTACTGAGCGATAGGGACAACTGCAACTCAGGTGATAATACCTAAATGAAATCATAAAAATCGAGGTTTTTTGTTTCCCATTTTTCTCCCCCACAACTGAACCGAAAATATTCTATTTCTGTACGTTTTGTTTTTTAAAAAATACATTAACTAGTGTGTATACTGAACGTCTTTTGATGGAGTTCAAAACTAGGCAATTTTAACGATTTTCAGAGGGTCCTAACTCCGTAACTAAGACCGTATTTGCTCTCTCAACAATTTTCACTTCTACCAAGTGTGAACTGCACACGTTTTTTTAATATTATCTCCACGCAACTCATCTTTCGAGATGCTGTGTGAAGGGTATTTTTATGGACAGGAAGAAGAAGAAAGTCTGGGAAAGAAATGGGCGTGAGGGGTGGGTAGGAATCTAGAAATATGAACCCATCACTCCCACTGCGGTGCAAGGCGATGGGTCGAGAGAGTCCGGCTAGAGAAGTCTAGGTTAGGTCTCCCTTAACCGGTCTTTTCCCGCCACACAGTTGGTGGGCAAACGCATTCGCCGCCAATACCCGGACAAACCTCACCCCGTGAACTCGGGCGCCTTTGTTAAGTCACCAAACGTAGCGAAGCACTTGGGGTGATCCATGTCAGGGGTATTGGTTATATAATAAATGGTACCCGGAGCGGCGGTACCCTTATTCAAATCTACTGAACATTCCAAAATGAAATATATCTTTTGGCCAGAAAAACCATCATAAAAACTATAAACCGGGGCGGCCCTGAGAAAAATAGGACCACTGTCATCTTTGGGGATAATGTATAGAGGGTCTTTTTAAGGAAATGAAAGAGAGGAAGTTCTGGGAACAATAAGGTAAGAGGGTTGGGTAGGAATCTAGGATTCAGTGTGTCCAGGTCATCCGCCGCCAGATCCAGACAAACCTTACCCCTTAAACCCGGGCACCCCTGCTAAGTCACAAAACATAGCGAACCACTTGGGGTAACCTATGTCAGAGGTATTGGTTTGAGCCCTATACTTTGTTTAAGGAGCTAAACGTCGCAAAATTTATAAAACTGGGAAGACTTCGGTGGCTGGGTCATGTGGAGAGAATGACCGAGCATCAAGCACCAAAGTCCCTGCTGAACTCAAGACCAATAGGGCGAAGGAACCTGGGAAAATCAAGATTAAGATGGAGCGACAACGTCCTCAAAGACATATCTATCTTGGAGCTTCCAAACTGGAGAGAGCTGGCACAAAACCGAGATGAGTGGAGGAAGACTCTTGAGGAGGCCAAGACCCACCAGGGGTTGTAGAGCCAATAGTGATGATGATGATGAATAAATGGTTTCCGGGGCGGCGGTACCCAATCCCGGCTCCCAAATTAAAAACTACACTAGCCTTGTCTCTCATAGAGTAGAGAGCCAATAACGTGGGTCTTGTTTATGATTATTAGAGACCGATTACTGTACCAAATGATGGGCGGCCACAGACAAGGCAAGGTTAACTAATCCAATAAAGTTTAATAGCCAGAAAATTATTCTAGAATTAATTTGTTATAAAGTAAGTCGTATAAAACCACCAGAGACTAAATCAATGCTAGAGTCGTATGGACCAAATATTATTTCAAGCACAGCTGAAATAGGCTTGTTGAAAAAGTATCGATATATCGATATTTTTAATTCAATATATCGATATTTGTAGCCGATATATTTTGATCTGATATATCGATACAAAATATCCAATATCAAAAATTGTATCAAAAACAAAATTTTATAAAATTTATGTATTTAAAGTCACTAGAATCCAAAACCGTATAGGAACGAACGGAAAAAAAGTAACTGTATTGAGTCATGACATCTGGCGGTTGAAATTTTAACTATTAATAGCTTACAAATCTATTGTCTTTGCATTAGTATTTGTGATCACCAATACTATCTCATGTGTGTAGGTACATACATAGAAAGTATGTTATTTTTCGCCATTTTTTTCTAAGCCACTTCTGTGTGTTGGTTCCCAATTGTCTATGATTATTGACTATACCTTGTTCCAAACACGAAGTTCTTTTTGACAGATTAATACGCCAATAAACTGAGACGCATACAAACTTTGTATGCGTCTCAGTTTACATATAAGTTAAAAGACAGCTTTTTAGTTTTTGATATTTTTGTAATTATTACATAATAAAAATGAATAGTGATAAAACTACCTTCATTTTTATTGAGATTTTTGTACATTAAAAAAAGCACATTGTGTACAAAAATTACTATTAATAATATTGAGCTGAATACACTATTATTTTAAAAACGCAAAATCTCTTGAAAATTTGACCGATATATCGATATTTTTTCCTCGATATATCGACGTCGATATTGATATTTTAATAAATATCGATTCATCGATATAACGATATTTTTTTTCACTTTCGACATCCATAAGCTGAAATTTACGCAAGAGTTTTGTATAAAATTCAGGATGAAGACGCTTACAATAACATTCCTTATGTAAATGGCGATAAGGTTTAAATTCCCGTTCTGGGCCAAACCAGCCAGCGGCCAAGAATTCAAATTTCGTCGAAAGATGTTCTTACTATCGCACAGGGCGGTTCCAATGAGAAAGATTAATTATTATCCATATCAACTTTTTAAAAATAATAACTCTACAACGATTTTATTTCATTCTAAATTTGCTTTAATTTATACCTTCATTCAAAAATGTTGAAAGGCTTAATGACAAAATTATATACTTTTTGTAGGAATTTTTTTTATCATACTTACGTACGCAGCTGAGACTTGGGTACTAACTATTAAGAGGAATGAGCAAGCACTGGACGTTTTTGAAAGGAAAATTTTGAGGCGCATCTTCGGACCGGTTCTAGAAAATGGATTTTGGCGCAGACATTATAACAATGAGCTCTATACTTTGTTTAAGGACCTAAATGTCGCAAAATTTATAAAACTGGGAAGACTCCGGTGGCTGGGTCATGTGTAGAGAATGACCGAGCATCAAGCACCAAAGTCCCTGCTGAACTCAAGACCGATAGTGCGAAGGAGCCTGGGAAGACCAAGATTAACAACGTCCGATTCGACAATGTCCTCAAAGACGTCAACGTCCTCTATCTTGGAGCTTCTAAACTGGAGAGAGCTGGCACAAAACCGAGATGAGTGGAGGAAGACTCTTGAGGAGGCCAAGACCCACCAGGAGTTGTAGAGAATGTAGAGCCAATAGTGATGACGATGAAGTATTTATAATTTTTCAATAATGTCTAAGCAAAATAAGAATGTAAAAAAAACTTAAATATATTAGTTTGTAAGACCGTAAATAGAAAGACAAATTGAAGTATTTTCGTCATAATACACGTGTAACGGATCTTTTTTTAATGCTTTTATTTAAACTAAAATTAAAATTTTGAAAAGTAACTTTCCCAGATAATGTATTAATTTATTTTACTGCATGATTATATGATTTCAAATGTGTGTTGTATAATACAAAATTTTGTTTGAAAATTTAACAAATCTGCCAACGACCTTCGGTGTAACCTTACTAAAGACAAACATATTTTCTTACTAACTAACTATCACGCCGTTTCCCCGCAGGGGTAGGCAGAGAGGACGGACCGCCAAACAACTCGGTCTCAAACGCTCTTTGCCTCACTCACATTCATACATCGTATCATACATTCTCTTCTATTATTCTGACTTTTGACATGGCCCAACTCAAGTATCTGATTCACTTGATCGTGCCATGTCTTCCTCGGGCGTCACCGACTTCTTTTACCATTCACACTTGCATCATAAATTCTTCTTACACTACTTTCTTCGTCCATTCGCTCTACATGCCCAAACAATCTGAGGGTCCCTTTCTTAATCTTACTCATTATGCTTACATCAGCCTTAAATTCTTTGCGAATATCACATTTCTCACACGATCATACATTGTTTTACCACACATACGTCTCAGGGATCTAATTTCAACAGCATTCAGTTTACTTTCATCCTTCCTCTGCCAGTTCCATGCCTCACTGCCGTACATCAGGGTAGGTACCAGGACTCCATTGTGGACTGCTAGCTTCGCTTCTTTTGACAGTTTTTTATTAGCGCCAACGGCATTAAGCCCTCCATTAATGGAGTTACCGGCATTCTTTCAATATCTCTATCAGCCTTCCCATCTCTCGTAAACATACTACCCAGATATACAAACTCATCCACCTGCTCCAAGTATTCACAACTATGTTGCATACTGTCAAACATATTTTCTCATAATTTAAAACATAACTTTACTAGATAAAGGACATTCTTTCGAAATCAATTTATACTTTTTTGTGGAAAAGAGTTAATAAGGCTAGAATTTTATTTAAAAATGACATATTTACGGTTGTGTCTGGTTAGTTTCTCTTCTACACCAGCAGATTTTGGAGAGAAGAAGACAGAGATCTGTATGAAAGAATTTTTTTTAGTAAGAGAGGGAATCGATTGTTTTCTGTCAATCTTTTGATGACAAGATAAAGATTCAAAAATATATTTATCAGCAAAGAATTGTCTTCTCAAAAATGAAGGTGGCTCTTGTCTACATATTCTGCCTGGAGGGAATTAATTGGGGAAGATTTCATCCTAAAAAAATCTGATAAACAACTCCGCCACTCTAACCTATACACTGTGTAGGGCAATTCGTCGTACAAGCGGGAAACTAGTGAATCTTCAACACACAAAAATCCCAAAAAAACAATTTGGCATGCGGGTATAGGTACCGACGCCCCGGGAACCATTTATTGGATAACCAACACGCCTGCCACAGGTAATCCCAAGTGGTTCGCCACATTTTATTTATTTTAGGGAAAGTTGACAGCAAATCAGAGATTAAATAATAATACAATAATAAGATGTTAATTATGTCAATTATGAGCTTTGCATTGATGAACGAAAAAGTGTGACATTGTAAGGGTGTTTTCTTAATTCATTTATTTTTAAACGACTTCAAAAAGGAGGAGGTTCTCAATTCGACTGTATTTTTTTATTTTTTTTATTTTATTTTTTTTATGTTTGTTACATCAGAACTTTCGACTGGGTGAACCGATATTGATGATTCTTTTTTTATTTGAAAGCTGGTGCTTCCCGTGTAGTCCCATTTTAATTTGGTTTAGTTCTGACAATGGCATCCATGAGAAAACCATATAAGTCTTAAACTTTCATAAAGTAACTTGCATAAAGTATGTGCGCGACAAATGGACGAATAACTCAATATCACGGCAACCGATTTCAATGATTCTTTTTTTATTGGAAAGGATGTACTTCAAGGATAGTTTGATGAGAGTTTGGCTAGGTTCTGATTATCGGATCCATGACAAAGTAACGGAACTCTTCAATTCTTAGGAGCAAATTAACGAAACTCGACCGAATCTCTTAATTTGACCCTAACGTCGTTAAGGTCAAATTATGTCTGTCTCATATGAGCAGCACGTTTAGTAGATCTACCCATATTCAGACAAATTAGTGTACTTCAGATTCACTAAAAATCAAAAAATAAACAAAAATTTTAACAAAACGAAAAAAACGACTTAAAAAAATGCACTAAAAAGTAAAAAAATAATTTCGTATTCTTCTACAACTTCATAATCGACTTACTTTTTCTACTCATCAATATGTAGGTACGATTGCTATTTTTGGAGTCGGTGTCAGCAAAGGTACCCGGCCCGGCGTGGCGTGTTTACTTGACAGCTCCCCTCACGCCGCGGCCCCGCTCTCGCCTCGTCAAGTCGCTTGTGCGACCCAAGCACATCTCACCTATAACTATGTATGTAGTTACAAACCTACCATGACTGACACCGATTCCAAAAATGACAATCGTACCTACATATTGATAAGTAGAAAAAGTAAGTCGATTATGAAGTTGTAGAAGAATACGAAATTATTTTTTTACTTTTTAGTGCATTTTTTGAAGTCGTTTTTTGTTTTGTTAAATTTTTTGTTTATTTAGTTGCAATATATGAAAAGGGGGGGGGGGGGGGGGGGGGGGGAGGAATAAAGGAATAGGATTAAGAGGCAAAGGACGGGAATATATGTAGGGATTGAACTTTCTAGTTTGAGTCATGTTGCTTGGTGAGTTTTCGTTTTATGTCACGTAAAGTCGAGTTAAAAAGGTCGATGTGGTAATAATTTATGTTAAGTGAGTGTGTGGATCTGTAGATAAATGAGTTCTGTTTGGAGTTAGTCTTGCAAAGAGGGAGATTAAAGGTAAGCGACTGTCTGCTGTCGCGATTTGGAACATGGAATGATAGGCGTTGAAGAAGATCAGGACTATTGATTAAGTTATGCGTAATTTTAAATAACATTACCGAATCTGCTACATTTCTTTGATAAGTTAACGTCCGTATTATGAAGAACTTTACAGAGTCTTCAATTCTAACATAAGATGAAAAAGAGCGGAAATTGAGATACCTTAAAAATCTATTTTGGACGCTTTCAAATCTATTTTTGTTTACTGCGTAGCCTGGGTTCCACACTTGAGATGCGTAATCAAGGATACTACGAACGTATGATAACTACAGTGACAGTAAAAAGGACTTTAAATTGTTTACAGAAGCGGATTATTATAAACCAAGCATAGAAGATGCGTCAAAACACTTGATTACTTAGCAGGGGTGACCGGGTTCATGTGTTGAGATTTGTCAAGGTCTTGGTGGCAGGTGTCTCCTGGAGACACTTACCCCAGATTCTTACACACCCACAATACCTTTTTCCTTCCTTTCCTAAAAGGACCCTCCTCACAGCATCACAATAGCTGATATAGGCCTTGAGGGGAATTAATTGCCTCATGGTCTCCCGGGAAGAGCAAATGTAAAAAAAAAATATTTTCCAAAATTCCATGACCTCGAACAAGCCTGTCTCTGTGTAGGCATTCCATAAAAAAATACATACCAACTATTTTTTACTCAATTAGCAATTAGTCTGAATTTATTCGATTATTTATTACCCAAGTAATAAATTACCTATATAACTATTCCAGTGGTGTACCTTCATTCGTGAATCAGGATTTTTTTATTTATTTTTTATAAATACACCAGCACAGGCCCGTGAAAAATCACGAGATATTTTTAATTGTTCAGACATAACCATATTGTTGTAACCTAACCTAACCTTGCCCAGTCTAACCTAACCCAACCTAATCTAACATAACCTTACCTAACCTAACTCAATCTAATCTAACATAACCTAACTAAACGTAACCTAACCCAACCTAATATAACATAACCTAACCCAACCTAACCCTAAAAAGATGCTCCAACAGCACGCCGAAAGAAGACATTGGCCCCGAGGGAAATTGTTTTCTTCAGAGTCTCCAGTTTGGAACTAATTAAAAAAATCACATTCGCCACCAAGACCTGGACAAAACTCACACTAAGAATTGGCCACTCCTTTTAGGTCATTGACGACCAACGTGGTATAGAGGTAAAGCTATTGACTCGCAATCCGAAGGTCGCAGGATCGAATCCCGGCGTGGGCAAATAAATTTTATTTGATTAATTTGTGTTATTTAACAATTAGTTCATTTAAAAATAATATATAGTATATTTGCGGGACGTTCAAGAGTGGAAGATACTAGATATAGCTGTGTTTGGTGACCAGATCTGAATATCTGATAGGTACTTCCCTACCTTCCTCTTTTCCATCTCCTTCCCCTCCCCACTACCTTCAGCCTTATAACATACCACAATTAGTAATGCAATAGACTCACTGGCTCCAGACGGCAGCAGCTGGGACTCTTGTGAGGTATTCACATAAAAAACCCTAACCTAATCTAACCTAGCCCTACCTAACCTAACCTGACCTAACCTGACCTAAACTGACCTAACCTGACCTAACCTGACCTAACCTAACCTAAACTAACCTAAAACCTAACCAAACCGTTACAATAAAAAAAAATATATATTTTAAATATAATTTTACTAACTCAAACACAATCCTATATCAAGGGATATTATAATTGTAGGATTTATGAAGCTGTAAGTATTTATAAAACAATATTATTTATCCTTTCGTTCAGAAGAAAAAAAATGTCTTTCGAATTTTAGTCAACTTTAAAAAATAATGATTTAGGCGACAGATTCCATTTTGAATTTTAAAAGTTCTTTGAAACGGGACGGGGGAACGCGGGAGGACGGGAAGACGGGGAAGGTGGAAGGGCAACGGAAACGTATGGGAAAGGACACGCAGGGGACGGGTGGGGGACGAGGGAGGGGCAGAGGGAGGGATTGCAAAGGAGACATAATAGCGGTAGGGGATAGCAGGGGGGAAATTTGGAAAATCCATGCTTCTCACACGGTCAGCTGTATGTGGCCTAATAAGGCGTCAGAAACCTTAAAAACACCCTTCATGATATATGCCCTAAGATGATATAGGCCTCAAGGTTTTTTTAAGGCCTCCTGTTTGGTGTTTTTTTTTATTATTTTTATTTTTGAATGCTGCACAAGAGTCCCAACTGCTCCCGTCTGGAACCAGTGTGAATATGGCATCCTCAATTGGGGTATGTTGTGAGACTGAAGGTAATGTGGAGGGGAAGGAGATAGAGAAGAGAAAGGTGGGGAAGTACTTGGCTATTCAGATCTGGTCACCAAACACGGCTTAAGTCATTTCAAGCAACGTTTCAATTCTGAATGGTGGTCCTACACCAGAACGATACTGAGAGTATTTTCCACTCTGGAACGTGCCGCAAATATACTGTATATTATTTTAAATGAATAAATGTGAAATAACACAAATTAATCAAATAAAATTTATTAGCCCACGCCGGGATTCGATCCCACGATCTTCGGATTGCCTTACCAAAGAGCCGGTCGCCGGTGTGGAACTAATTTAAAAAAAAAAATTACAACGCCGGGTACCTACTCGCTAGTTAATATATTAACAAAAAACACACAATGGTATGAACGTGAATGAAGCAAGGAGTGTGCCAAGAAGGAGTAGTTTGGTGGTCCATTCTCTCCGCCTACCCCTTTGGGACTACGTGATGATTAGTTAGTGTATACCACAGAGTTATATAGTTTTTTTTACATAAACGCACGCCCCTGATGTAGTTAGTGGGTATATTTTTTAACAATGGCTTCTTTACAACATTTAAACGCAATTCAGGTATAATTATCCTGTCAGGGCTTGTCAAGTTGTCAACCGCAATTAAAACAGTCCTATTATTTAGTCAATCGATCCCACATACACATCAGTTGTTTTCCTTTGGACGAGGTTGTCATGTTCTCACGAATTTCTGATATGGTGACCGTATGTGTTTTTTTCAATGTTTTTGCTTTCTCCGCTCCAATTGTTGAATTCTAATATTAAGATTATTTGCTTTAAGATGAATATATACGCGAAATCCTATTTAGATACTATTTTGATTAATCTTTACGACGAATCGGCTTACAGTATGAACATCAAAAAATATGCTACGGATAAATCGAAGCTTTTACTGGCTTTTCTATGTATTGGAATTACAATAAAATTATTATTTACGTAACAAAAAATATAAGCGTAAACCACCAAATTTTTTTTTTTCATGACTTAACTATGAAGTAATACAAGAAACAATTTTTAAAAATACCCCTTTATGGCTTAAGACTATTTTTGAGGTTTTCCATGTTCTAACTTTTTTCGTTCTTATAAAATTATGCACAAAATAAATAAAAAACACTTTTTCGCTTACTAGCCTCGTGCAAAAAGACGCTCGATTTTAAAATTTTGCAGGCATGAGATTCGAAATATTTCTAGCGTTTATATTCCTCTTAATTTGAATTCTGATTTACATTATTTAATTTATTTTTATTATTTATACTATCTGACCCGTCAGATATTGTCCTGTCTTAGCTATGAATATTCAATTCGAACTGCAATAAATAAAATTATTTCAAAAACATTTTATTATTGTAATGCTTTTTGAAACAATTTTTTCTCCCTGTGTGTCCTTTCCCATTCGTCCCGTTCCCCTTCCGCCTCCCCTTCCTCTCCCACGTCCTCTTACCCTCTCGCGTTCCCACTCTGCCTTCCCTCTCTCCACTCCCCTCGCCCGCTTCCCCCATCCCACGAACCTCCCTCCCGAGTTCCCCTCCCCTCCCCCCTCCCGAATTACCCTCCCCCACCCCACTCCCACATTCCATACATTCAGTCCCGGTACATTCAGTTTTCAAACAGTTCGCGTGTCACCTATTGCAATATTATTTTAAAGTATTTCATAATGCCAGAGATCACCAGTATATATAGAATTCTTCGCGGGCGTGCTACAACAACTCACCAAAGTTTCCTTGCAATCGGATGAACGGTTTAGTATAGCATTTTCATGATGCCAGAGCTTTCGATTATATATGGAAACCATCGCGGGCATGCATACATCAAATCCCCAAAGTCTAATTGCAATCGGATGAACGGTTAGCAATTCATAATTTCATGATGCCAGAACTCGCTATTGTATATAAAAACCATCGCGGGCATGCACACATCAAATCCCCAAAGTTTTAATGAAATAGGTAAAAGTCGTTCTGAAGTTATGGCGTGACCAAGGAAACAAGGATTCATTTCTATATGTACATATACAGATTGGCGAGCATGCATTAATTACGTGAGCTCAACATGGGGGTGAGGAGTCCAATAAAATCTTACCAAATCTCATTTAAACCGGGGGGGGGGGGGGTCAGTAAAAATCTCATGTCAACCTTAAAAGAATATACTCGCACGTTATTATTATAGAGATAATAAAACATATGTTAAATTTTGTTGGCTGAAAAAGTCCAAAGACGTGGGCGGGATCCTAGAAAAAACCCATCCCACCCTATCCCATCCCGCCCCATCCTATCCCATTATGCCCCCTCCGTTGAGGTAAATGTAATCTTGCATTTTTTTTTCGGTGTATTGTCCCGATTATATTTACCTCAACGGGGAGGGGGGGCGTACAGGATACGATGGGGCGGGATGGGATACCAACTACGATATCAGATATAAAATTCACTCAACTTCCTTATTGTATTCCCCCAAAACCTTAAAAAATGGTCACTTTATTAGGATTATGTCACAAGCCATAAATCCCACTCAAAAGCGTTCCGTAGAATTGGTCAGTAATTTAATCTCGCAATTATGTCGTTATTGGCAAATTGGTAAAAACGTATTTAGCAGAAAAAATATATCGGTACGTGTGACCGTTACATAACATGTGGATGAAAAAATTTCCGCGTTGCTGTGAATGTCAACAAAGGGAAAAATAAATTAATCACCCTCCACATTAGCGACCATACCTTGTAGTGTGATAGATATCTCAGTATCAAGTAAAAGAACACAATTCAAAACCTAAACGTTGAAATTGATTTAGCCGTGAATGGTGATGAGTCCTAGCATGGTCGATCGATATAGGTTTTATCGAAAATGTCTGTAACTTGCCATCGCTCCCGAGCACGACTGCACGAACAAACAATAGTTCTCGATGACTAGGGGTTCCTAATATATTTGACGTAAACTGTTGTTTATTCGTTAGCGGCCTGCAGTCGTGCTCGGGAGCGATGGCAAGTTACCGACATTTTCGTTAAAACTTATATCGATCGACCATGCTAGGGGGCCTGATCGAATAGCCAGATATTTCTCAACCTTCCCTTTCCCCATCTCCTTCCCTTCCCCACTCCCATCAGCCTCACGGCATACCCCAATAGAGTTGTTTAAAATAATAAGTAACGTGACATTTGTCACATGAAAACAATTTCCCTCCGGACCTATGACATTTTTGGGGATACTGTGTGGAGGGTCTTTTTAGGGAAAGAAATGAAAGGAAGTTCTGGGAAGGAAAAAGGTATGAGTGGTGGGTAGGAATCTGGGGGTCAATGTGTCCAAGAGTGACGGACATACCAATCCATCCCTCCGACTGCGGTACAAGGCGATGGGTCGAGAGAGTCCGGCTGGAGAGGTAAAATGTCTCCATCAACCAGTCTCTCCCAATCCGGCCTGCCACGCAGTAGGTGGGCACGCCCATGTGCAGCCAAGACCTAGACAAATTTCACTCCATGAACCCGGGCACCCCATTCCAAGTCACCGAACGTCACTCGGGGTAAACTGTGGTAGAGGTTTTGGTTATTAATAAATGGTCCCCGGGGCGGTGGTATACATACCCGCCTCTCAAATTGAATATATATACCAAATTGATTTACTTGCGCACGCCGGGATTCAAACCCGCGGCCGTCGGATTGCTAATCGATTAATTAATCTCCGTACCAGCTTTTTAAAATTATAACTCAATATCGATTTTATTTCATTCCAAATTTGCTTTAAATTATACGTACATCCAAAAATGCTGAAAGGCGTGATGATAAAACTATTAAAATAAAGTACTTTTTGTAATTATTTTTTAATTATAAGTATATATCATTTTTCAATAATGTCTAAGTTAAATAAGAATGAAAAAAAACTGAAATATTTTAATTAAACGAAGACAATATAAGCGAAAGTCAGTCGAAAATCTGAGAACAGAAAAATCAGAAAAAGATATTGACACCGCTGGGACTTGAACCCAGGACCTCTTGCTTTCCGGGCAAACGCGCTAACCACTGCGCCACCGTGCCGATATCCAATTCGGTCATTTTTAACTGCATCATACTTCGACTAAGAACCGCCCACACTATCTTCATTCTCTTAACGCATATATTATTGGCAACTATCTTTATGTATGATTGCAAGATTCAAACCCGAACTAAATGCTCTCTAGATAGTGTCTGGATAAATCTTTATCCATTTTATTTTCATATGCGACATCTATTGACTTTTCTGCAAGTCTAGGAAGAATATTTTTATTTTTATTTTTATTTTAACTTTATGAGTAAAACCTCAAATTGTAATATTTAATTAAACGAAGACAATATAAGCGAAAGTCAGTCGAAAATCTGAGAACAGAAAAATCAGAAAAAGATATTGACACCGCTGGGACTTGAACCCAGGACCTCTTGCTTTCCGGGCAAACGCGCTAACCACTGCGCCACCGTGCCGATATCCAATTCGGTCATTTTTAACTGCATCATACTTCGACTAAGAACCGCCCACACTATCTTCATTCTCTTAACGCATATATTATTGGCAACTATCTTTAAGGTCCTGGGTTCAAGTCCCAGCGGTGTCAATATCTTTTTCTGATTTTTCTGTTCTCAGATTTTCGACTGACTTTCGCTTATATTGTCTTCGTTTAATTAAATATTACAATTTGAGGTTTTACTCATAAAGTTAAAATAAAAATAAAAATAAAAATATTCTTCCTAGACTTGCAGAAAAGTCAATAGATGTCGCATATGAAAATAAAATGGATAAAGATTTATCCAGACACTATCTAGAGAGCATTTAGTTCGGGTTTGAATCTTGCAATCATACATAAAGATAGTTGCCAATAATATATGCGTTAAGAGAATGAAGATAGTGTGGGCGGTTCTTAGTCGAAGTATGATGCAGTTAAAAATGACCGAATTGGATATCGGCACGGTGGCGCAGTGGTTAGCGCGTTTGCCCGGAAAGCAAGAGGTCCTGGGTTCAAGTCCCAGCGGTGTCAATATCTTTTTCTGATTTTTCTGTTCTCAGATTTTCGACTGACTTTCGCTTATATTGTCTTCGTTTAATTAAATATTACAATTTGAGGTTTTACTCATAAAGTTAAAATAAAAATAAAAATGAAATATTTTAGTTTGTAAGTGCGTAAATTAATACACAAAAGGACCAATTTTCATCAAGAAACGCATGTACGTATATATTTTTTAATGATTTTATTTAAATTAAAATTAAAATACTGAAACATGCGATACCCAGATAATGTATTGATTTATTTTACTGCATGATTATATGATTTGAAATGGGTGTGGTATAATACAAAATCTTTTTTGAAAATTTAACAAATTTGCCAACGACCTATAACCTTATTATACTAAAAATAAACATTTTTTCTCAAAATTTAAAACATGCGAATGCTAGATAAAAGAACAATCTTACGAAATCCATTTATATTTTTTTGTGGAAAAGAGTCAATACGTCTAAAATCTGATTTAAAAATGACATATTTCTGGTTTTCTCTGGTAATACCCTCTTAAGAGAATCTCACCCCCTGGCTACATGTTTCTCGCCATCTCTAAGATAAGGCTAGATGATGGAAGGGTTAGATATTAGGTTCGGTCAGGTTGGGTTTTTTGTACTATTTTAGCAGGTTAGGTTAGGTTAGGTTGGGACCGAGTTGGGACTCTTGTTCGAATAATGTAAAATAAATAATATTAATATTATGATATTATGTAAAAATAATTAATTTATAATACAATAATAATATTATAACATGACTCAAACTAGGTCCTTCAATCTACCCCCCTTCCTAAATATATTCCCGTCCTTCGTCTTTTTATCCTAATCCTATATTCCTCCTCCACATCCCCGCTCACACATAAAAAAATAAATAAAAACACACCTATTCTGTCATATTTTTATCATTCACCTTCATTGGTGGAAAGTTAATAATTGGCGTAATTAACTATTTTATTATTGTATGTATGTATAATTTAAGACTTGCTCTAAACTATACATAATAAATAAATAAAATATATAGATTATGTCATTCAGTTTCGGTCGGTCTCTACATGAATAGACTGGAATCTGCGAGTGGATAGAATATAGATTGTTTTATTTGTTACGCCTATTGCCCACCTTAAGCACCATATTTTCCACTTGGGTACGTACTTTATAGGTTGATACTTACAGTCAACACAGGGTTCGAACTCGAAACAATATATAATATTCTCAAATACATTTGTAAACTGTACGGTGTACCTACACAGATTTTAGATAATGTAAAAACATAAAATTTTAATTAAAAAATTCTAGGTATTTCTTGTAGCATGTTAAACTGGTTCGAAAATTACCTGTCATTGTAAAATATTTAAGTTAAAAAAAGATTTCATTTCTAAGCAATTTGAGGCTTCCCGTGGAGTTCCACAGGGTTCACACTTGGGACCTGTATTATTTTCAATTTTTCTCATTTAAAGGAATAAACGTACTTTTGTTTGCCGATGATCTTAAGATTTACAAAACGATTATGTTCATCAATGATTCTTCAATATAATCTTGATCGCTTACGAGAGTGGTGTAACTATCATTAACTCCTTCAAATTATTGATAAAAATATGGGCAGTCCATTAACGGTAAAAACCTATCACATTTAATATTCGCGGATGACTTGATAATCCTCTCGCTGACGAGTGCAGGCCTGCAGATGTTGAATGAACTAGACAGAGAAAGCCGAAAGGTGGGATTAGTCATGAACACAGAAAACACCAAAGCTATGACAAATGGGAAGCAAGAACCTATCAGGATCAATAACAATCTGATTGACTATGTGGATGAATATGCATACCTAGGTCAAATAATTTCTCCTTTAGATTTAACCACAAAAGAAATGACAGACGTATCGGAAATGCTTGGAAACAATATTGGGGTTTGAAAGAAATAATGATAAACAGTGAAACCAGGATAACAATCAAACGGAAACTTTTTGATACCTGCATACTTCCTGTGTTGCCAAACTTGGACACTCACAAAAATTCACAATAAGAAACTCGAAACATATCAAAACTCCATGGAAAGAAGTATGATAGGGAAAATACTGTCAAATATAATAAAAATTACACCCATTATGAAACAAACAAGAACAAAAGATGTAAAAAAAAAACAATAAAAAAGCTTGAGTGGAAGTGGAAGTGGTCAGGCCACATAATCAGAGGAAATGAAAAATGGTCAAAATTAGTCGTGAATTGGTTCACAAGTGACAAGAAGAGAAAACGAGGTAGACCATTTAGACGGTGGGTTGACGATATTAAAGCCATAGCAGGTGGTACATGGACAAGAGTAGCTAATGCTAGAGAGAAATGGCGACAGTTGAAGGAGGCCTTTGTCGACTAGTGACATATAGACAGGGAGTCGATGCATGATAAGTGTTATAAATATGAAAAGTTTATTATAAATAATGTAATGTACCTTTTTTACTGTTTGAATAAAGGCTATTATTTTTATAATCGTATATATAAAAAAGAATCGCTGAATGTGTTTCTAAGCGCATAACTTTCGAACGACTGCACCAAATTGGATAATTTTTTTTGTGTGTTCGTTATTGTCAGGACAAGGTTTTTATAAAACTTCCGGTGAGCTGTGGCATTACGAAATTTTTATAAAAAAATTGTACAATTTGGTGGCACGCGAGGTTTGAAAACTGAATGTATGGAAAGCGGGAGGGAGGGAGAGATGGGGGGGGATAGGGGGAGGGGAGGGGGGAGTTGGAGAAGGCGGAGTGGGAACCCCCCTTACACCATGCGAGCGAAGCCGCGGGAAAAAGCTAGTTATTGATAAATATCAATAGAAGGTAAAGACAAATTAATTTTTCCAAACATCATTTAAGTATCAAGTAAGGCTATGAAATGTTTGGGATTTGTTGAACAATAAAATATTTTGCCTTACTCTATTCTTTAAAAATTCTCTTCACTACCCTTTAGCGAACCGGTGTTTAAATTAAATGTATTTGTTAGACTGTACTTTCCAATTGTCCTCTTTCCCATCTCCATGCGCTACCCTCTTTATTCGACCTCACAATATTTACTAGAGATGCCACGAATAGTGATTTTGCCGAATATCGAATAACCGAATATTCGGCTAGGCTCTCGGGCGAATCTCCGAATATTCGGCAGCCGAATATTCAGTGACACTTAGTTCATTTCGCTAACAGTTTTCATGAATTTAAAATAATAAAAATCGTTTTCATGAATCAAAATGAATTGAAGTCACGAATTTAACATCGTTTTCACGAATTAATAAAAATCAATTACTTTTCGCTAATGAAATTGATTTTTACATGAAAACTGTTCGCCTAGATCGGACAGCAGACACTTCCAAGTGGTGATCAGCAAACGCAAAACAGCATCCAAGTCCAGCAGAATTGGCTAAGTGCCCCCGTTCACGGAGATACTTACAAGATACTCGATCGTAAGTACCCCCCGTTCGATTTTGCTGGTGCTCGTTCAAGGCGCTACGCGGTGGCTGTCGGTTTCCAATCAGTATCACGATACCGACAGTGCTGATCGCACGCGACGCTCGCATCATTTGTGCCTGATAATTATTCGTTTGACGTTTGACAGGAATGGCGTCGGAACATGAAAGTAATGTTAGATTTGTTCTGGAAGTGGAAAAAATGCGTGTTTATATAACTATACTTTACCAAAATACGTAAGAAACGATTTAGTGGAGAAGGCATGGATTGATGTTGGAAAAAAAGTCATATGACATCACATGACAGCGTGTTCACTCCACGGCTGCACGTGAAAAATGATCAAGTTCAGTACATTTCGGATAGCGCCGTGTACGGAGACTAGCATTAAAAAGTGGTATATCAGCAGGGTACTTGTGGTTTCGTCACAATTACGTAGATTGTAAGTATCTCCATGAACGGAGGGCCTTAGATTCATTTATCATCTCCCGGTACATACAGGGCCGGATTAACCATGTCGGGGCCCCTAGGCAATCCACGTCTCGGGGCCCCTTTACCAATGGAGGACTAGGGGGGGGGGGTGGGGTTGAAGGGGCCTCCCTGTTCCCTTGATCAAATCCTTAACCACCCCTAAAAAGAGGGGGGGGTAAGGTTTTAAAACTGTTTAATTTTTTTCTGAATTTACAACATATCGAGAGTATTGTGTCAAAATTTCAAGTAAATCGGAGCAAAACTAACGAAGATACACTGTTTCAAGCGACTGGCCCTCATGTTCGATTCAAGTATATTTCGAGTATAAAAATTTTTAAATCGGTTTTCTCGCAAACAACATTTTTGTACAAAAAAAAAAACACATCAAAAATGTCACCGGAGACCAAAATTTCATTTAAATTTTTTACTCCAAATAATGTCAGGAATCACTGGTAAGTCAAGTACGTCTTTTAACACCCTATATAATTAGAAATAAAAGCAAAAAATAAAACAAAACAAATGCCAATATAAATCACACACGGCACCTTCAATCACTTCAGATACTCAAGATCAGATGCAACAAATAGAAGGAAAGAAAAGTAAAATACAACTATGTTTATATATTTGTTTTAATTATAGACTTTTTATTTATTATTTGTGTATGATGTAACCATTAGTTATTTATTGGGTTATAAACCTAATTATTATAATTTGTTGTTGTTTTTTCTTAATGCGTGTACCTAATGTTATTAACCTGTAAATGTTCATAATAAAAAAATTAAAACGTCTTGAAAGTTGACTTTTTCCGAAACTTCGTTGCTCACTAATTGAAGCAAGTCATCTTTTCTCGGGACGCGGGGCCCCTAGCCGATGCGGGGCCCCTAGGCAGTTGCCTACTCTGCCTTAGGGATAATCCGGTACTGGGTACATAGTGAGCGGCTGTTTTCGGAAGCAGGTATAATTTATGAGGAAAAGAACAAAAGTTTGCTATAAAAAAATAGTGAAAAAATTGTTTTCATTCGACAAAACTTACCAATGATAGATTTTAAGTATTAAATATTCTGATTTTTTGTTAAAATAGAAATTTTTGTGAGTAATATGTTATTTATCGTGCATTTTTTTCATGATTTGCTAATAGTAAAAAAAGTAGCCGAATAGGCCGAATACCGAATCTCTCTCTCTCTGGTTTCAATCCTGGGATTGGTTTGCAGCAATTTCATTTATTCGTTTCTTCCACTCTTCCCTGTCTTGTGCGGCTCTTTTGAAGTCTGCATATGATAAGCAGCGCACGTCCACCAGCAGGTCCTCCAGGTACTCTCGGCGTGGGCGTCCCCTAGCGTTTGTCCCCTCGGTCATACCCTCCATTATGGCATGCAAGAGGCCTTCTTGCCTTATTGCATGGCCGATCCATCTTGCGCGCCTTTCGGACAAGGTCCTGAGCAGGTGCCTTACTCCTTCGATTCTTTGAATACCGAATAGTAGCCGATTATTCGTGGCATCTCTAATATTTACCTAATGTAATAGTTTACTGGCTACGGGAATAAAGAAATATCAATTGAATTATATTATAATATTTAATCATCCTTGTTTCAGTACCTACCCATAAGAACTAATATATTAAACTACAAAGTAATTATGTCGGCCATTGTCTGGGATCGTGGGAACATCTCGTTACATCGGGGTCAACCACTGTCATAACTTATAAACATATAACATAAGCGGCATATATAACATATTATATTATATAACCTCCATTATAATATTGATATCGACTGTGGGTCGAATTATGTGATATTGAGCAATAGAGAACTCCAGTACAATTTTTTAATATTTTTAAATTATTAATGACCTTCTAACTTAAATAACTGCATTTTTATTTTTATTTTTAGAGTTAGTTTTAATAGTCAAAATAATTGTCAAAGTTTTAATTTTTCAAGAACCCCAGAAAACCACCGTATGTATGGTAAATTGTGTGACGCCATCACTCCTGAAAAATGATTATAGAATCGGGCAATCAGCTGATCAACTGCCGCCATTATGAATTCCGTTGTTCGAAGTATTCTTCCTAGAAATAGCATTACTATTTTTAAACGACTTCAAAAAGGAGGAGGTTCTCAATTCGACTGTATTTTTTTTATTTTTTTTTTTATGTTTGTTAGCTCAGAACTTTCGACTGGGTGAACCGATATTGATGATTCTTTTTTTATTTGAAAGCTAGTGCTTCCCATGTGGTCCCATTTTAATTTTGTCTAGTTCTGACAATGGCATTCATGAGAAAACCATATAAGTCTTAAATTTGCCTTAAGTATGTGCGCGACAAATGGACGAATAACTCAATATCACGCTAACCGATTTCAATGATTCTTTTTTATTGGAAAGGATGTATTTCAAGGATAGATTGATGAGAGTTTGGTTAGGTTCCGATTATCGGATCCATGACAAATTAACGAAACTCGGCCGAATCTCTTAATTTGACCCTAACGTCGTTATGGTCAAATTATGTCTGTCTCATATGAGCAGCACGTTTAGTAGGTTTACCCATATTCAGACAAATTAGGTAATGTACTTCAGATTCACTAAAAATAAAAAAATAAACAAAAATTTTAACAAAACAAAAAAACGACTTCAAAAAATGCACTAAAAAGTAAAAAAATTATTTCGTATTCTTCTACAACTTCATAATCATCTTACTTTTTCTAATCATCAATATGTAGGTACGATTGTTATTTTTGGAGTCGGTGTCAGCAAGTCGCTTGTGAACAAAAGCACATCTCAACTATAACTATGTATGTAGTTACAAGCCTACCTTGACTGACACCGACTCCAAAAGTAACAATCGTACCTACTTATTGATGATTAGAAATAGTAAGTTGATTATGAAGTTGTAGAAGAATACGAAATTATTTTTTTAACTTTTTAGTGCATTTTTTGAAGTCGTTTTTTTGTTTTGTTAAAATTTTTGTTTATTTTGTGCAGTAGTTTTTGAATATTTTCAATAATAGAGATAAACTAATAAGAGATACCTTTATTTTTTAAACAGTATTTAAGCCTAAATAATGTTTCAATAAACACAACAACTAAATCTCTATAAACAGTATGTAAATAAACGAATAAATTAATATTTTATATGATTTTTTTTAATGTACATTTGGTAGATATGAGAATAGGTTTTAAAGCATATTTCATACCACTAGGTGATTAGGGAGTACCTAGCCAGAAAATTTTTAAAATTTTTTGACGATTTTATTTTTTTTTTTTTTTTCAATTTGTCATCAAAACATACCTATAACCCCAAATTTTAACCCTCCTACCCCCATCCTCCCATTTTTAATCGCGATTTTAGTATTTTGTGTGAACAAATTTCACCGTCTTTCGTATTTCAAACAGAACGAAATTATTTATGTTGTTGAATGACAGATGGCGCTACGTCTGCCTCACGAGAAGCGTCGTCTCATTTTGATATTTCATTCCTTATCATGTTCTCGCGTGAGCAAACCATCGAGCTTATTTGTGTTGGCTAAAAACGGACTGACAAAAAATATCTACACTCAATTTATGCTAAAATGCGCCTGCTCTCAACACAGGAACTCCTAGTGTGACAGGCACAGCACAATCACCTATGTAACTTAAGAGGGCATTACCAGAGAAAGCCGGAAATACGTCATTTTCAAAAAAGTTTTTAGACGTATTGACTCTTTTCCACAAAAAATTATAAATGGATTTCGAAAGATTGTTCTTTTATCTAGCATAGTTATGTAATAAATTTTTAGAATTTTTTTAATTTTTAGTATAATAAGGTTATTCCATAGGTCGTTGGCAGATTTGTTCAATTTTCAAAAAAGTTTTTGTATTATACCACACCCATTTCAAATAATGTAATCATGCAGTAAAATAAATCAATACATTATCTAGCAAAGTTATGTATTAGAATTTTAATTTTAGTTTCAATAAAATCATTAAAAATATGTACGTACATGTGTTTCTTGACGAAAATTGGTCCATTTGTGTATTTATTTGCGCACTTACAAACTAATATATTTCAGATTTTTTTAACATTCTTATTAAATTTAGACATTACTGAAAAATGATAAATACTTATAATCAAAAAATAACTACAAAAAGTACACTATTTTAATAGTTTTATCATCACGCCTTTCAGCATTTTTGGATGAAGGTATAAATTAAAGCTAATTTGGATTGAAATAAATTCGATATTGAGTTATAATTTTAAAAAGCTGGTACGGAGAATAATCAATCTTTCTCATTGTAACCGCCCTGCACGATCGGAAGAACAACTTTCGACGAAATGTGGATTTTCGTCCGCTGGCTGGTTAAACGCTCTTAATCAATATATATTATAAAAGAAAGTCAAAAAAAGCGTGCGGAACGCAAAAACTCAGAAACGAGTGCCGGTACGATCAAGATAATATGGTTTGGTAGATCTCTATCCTCCCTAGGGAATAAGGGTATTCGTTTTTACCTAAAGGGCTTGCTTTTGAAGATATAAGGGCTGGAAGTTCTAAGAAGACTCTAGAATTTTCAAGAAGAGTCTGGAAGATTCCGGAAACTTCTAGAAAATTCGATAAAACTCTGGAATGTTCTGGAAGAAATGGAGGAGTATGTCAGCGAGTCTAGAAGGTTCCGGAAAGTTCAAGAAGGTTCGACAAAGCTGTAGAAAGTTCTAGAAGATTCGATAGGGCTGTACAAAGTTCCGGAAGGTGTGGCGGAGTATGTCGGTGAGTCTAGAAGGTTCGATAAAGCTGTCGAAAATTCTGGAAGGTGTGGCGGAGTATGTCAGTAAGTTCAGAAGATTCCCGAAAGTTCTAGAAGGAGTGGAGGAATGTGTCAGAAGGTTCTGGAAAATTCTTGAAGATTCCACAAAGCTGTAGGAAGTTCTAGAAGGTTCGGTAAAGCTGTAGAAAGTTCTTGAAAGAGTGGCGGAGAAAGTCAGTGAGTCTAGAAGGTTGCGGAGTGTTCTAGAAGGTTTGATAACGTTATACAAAGTTCTGTAAGGAATGGTGGACTATGATGGTGTGTAGAAGGTTCTGGAAAATTCTTGAAGATTCCACAAAGCTGTAGGAAGTTCTAGAAGGTTCGATAAAGCTGAAAAATGTTCTGGAAAGTTCTGGAAGGAGAGACGGAGTAAGTCGGTGGGTTTAGAAGTTTCCGGAAAGTTCTAGAAGTTTCGATAAACCGGTAGAAAGTTCAGGAAGATTCCGTAAAGCTTTACAAAGTTCTGGAAGGAGTGGCGGAGTAAGTCGGTGAGTCTAGAATGTTCCGGAAAATTCTGGAAGGTTCGATGACGTTGTCAAAAACTCTGAAACGAATGGTGGAATATGTCAGTGGGTTTAGAAGTTTCCGGAATGTACTACAAGGTTTGATAAAACTGTAAAAAGTTCTAGAAGGTTCCGTAAGGCTGTATAAAGTTCTGAAAGGAGTGGAGGATTATTTCGGTGTGCCTAGAAGGTTGCGGAAAATTCTAGAAAATTGTGGATGGAGAAAGTTCTAGAAGCTTTCATAAATAAATGACGGTGAATCTAAAAGATTCCGAAAGTTAAAAATTTCGATAGGACTGTACAAAGTTCTGGAAGAAGTGGCGGATAATGTCGGTGAGTCTAGAAGGTTCGAACTGTAGAAAGTTCTGGAAGGTGTGGCTGAGTATGTCGGTGAGTCCAGAAGGTTCCGGAAAGTACTAGAAAGTTTGATAAAGCTGTAGATAGTTCTAGAAGGATTGGTGGAGTGTGTCGGTGTGTGTAGAAGGTTCCGGAAAATTTTTGAAGATTCCACAAAGCTGTAGGAAGTTCTAGAAGGTTCGATAAAGCTATACAAAGTTCTGGAAGGAGTGACGGAGTAAGTCGGTGGGTTTAGAAGTTTCCGGAAAGTTCTAGAAGGTTCGATAAAACTGTAGAAAGTTCAGGAAGGTTCTGTAAAGCTTTACAAAGTTCTGGAAGGAGTGGCGGAGTAAGTCGGTGAGTCTAGAATGTTACAGAAAGTTCTAGAAGGTTACGTAAAGCTGTAGAAAGTTCTGATAGGAGTGGAGGAGTGTGTTGGTGTGTCTAGAAGGTCCCGAAAAATTCTAGAAGGTTCCATAAAGCTGTAGGAAGTCCTGGAAGGTTCGATAGGGCTGTACAAAGTTCTAAAAGGAGTAGCGCAGTATGTCGGTGACTATAGAAGGTTCCGAAAAGATCTAGAAGATTCGATAAATCTATAGAAAATTCTGGAAGGAGTGGCGGAACATGTCGATGAGTCTAGAAGGTTCCGAAAAGTTTTACAAGTTTCCATAAAGCTATAGAAAGTTCTATAAGGAGTGGCGGAGTACGTCGGTGATTCTAGAAGATTCCGGAAAATTCCAGAGGATTCGATAAAGTTTCATAAGGTTCGATAAAGCTGCAAAAAGTTCTGAAGGGAGTGGCAGAATATGTCGGTGGATTTAGAATATTCCAGAAAGTTCTAAAAGGTTTGCTAGAGCTGTAGAAAATTCTGGAAGGCATGATGGAATATGTCGGTAGGTCTAGAAGGTTCCAGAAAGTTCTATAAGGTTCGATAAAGCTATAAGAAGTTTTGGAAGGAGTTAGGGAACACGTCAGTGAGTTGAGAAGGATTCGGAAAGTTCTACAAGGTTCTGTAAAGCTGTAGAAAGTTCTGGGAGGAGTGGCGTGAGTCTAGAAGTTTCCGAAAAGTTCTACAAGGGTTCAATAAAGCTGTAGAAAGTTCTATAAGGAGTGGCAAAGTATTTTGGTGAGTGTAGAAAGTTCCGAAAAGTTCATGAAATTTCGATAAAGCTGTAGAAAGTTCGGGAAGGAGTGGCGGAGTACGTCGGTGAGTCTACAAAGTTCCTGAGTTCTAGAAGGTTCGATAAAGCTGTAGAAAGTTCTGGAAGGAGTTACGGAATACATCAGTGAGTTTAGAAGGTTCCGGAAAGTTCTAGAAGTTTGGATAATTATATTATTAAAAAAATAATTTGCATGCCGCTAAAGCTCAAAGACGAGTTCTGGTACGATAACGGGAGTTTTTTTTATTTTTATTTTTATTTTTTTATTTTATTTTATTTTTTTTTATTGTACAACAGACAGGTTAGTCCAATTATAGTACAATTTTAATTTTAACAACTAACAATACATGTATATATTCTTTTTAAAAGATGGTATGGTGATATCAAACACATCTATATCCGCTGGTAGTGCATTAGCCCGCCCAGATCCACGATGCGATTTTAGTTTACAACGCTCTTTCAAACATCAATAACTCCTCAAATGCTTCAATCATTAAATCAACATAAACACAAACACAACATTTATAAAAACATCACAAGTACACGAACATTATACTAGACAACACAATAAATTGTATACAAATACTGTCAAGACTGAAAGTGGCAAGAAAAGTATTGGCCACGAGGGAGTTCAAATATATAATCTCCTTCCAGATAACCTTAAAGCAGAAAAGAATATAAAAACCTTTAAAAAAAACTATTTAAACTTAAGATGTTGGAACAAAATTAAAAATATTACTACTACACCTGTACCATATATGCTCTGTACTTAAGTTAAGAAAGCGAAATATTATATTTCTTTTAACTTAATAAATAAATAAAAAAAAAAAATTAAAAAAAAACATTTTAGGTATTCCTAAAAAATATATTTTTGGAATGTTCGAGAATAGGATGGAACTTCAGGAACATACCGGAACAGCCCAGATCATTATGGAACATTCCAGAATACTCCTGAATGTTGTGGAATGATCTGGAATATTATTCTGGAACATTTGAATTTCTTTTGTATGGGGATACCCATATGGGGTGTATAAAGCAAGATCCGTCGTGGATTCGAACGTCAATTCAATCTCACATCAACTCCATGAGCGATGTCGGACACCCCAGTCAGAGTATTTGAGAGCATTCCACAATGTTCCAGAACATCCCGGAACATTCTGGAAAATTGTGGAATGTTCGAGAATAGGGAATCGGGAACATCAATGTGAAACATTCCAGAACACTCTCGAATGTTTTCCTGAGCGAAGCCGGGTAACCCAGCTAGTAAATAATAAAAAATAATTGCTCTTCGAAATTCATAATGATTTTCTTTATTTCATTTTCCTACTTTAGTTAGTGTTTTATGTTTTTATCGGCGGTCATCGTCTACAGCGCTCCATTCCTCTTTCTGTCATAGATCCCATCCCCACACACTTACAATGCATTCATTATTTTATTATTTAACAACGAAAATATTCACTAGGAATAATATATATGGCAGAACACTGTTTGTCGGGTCAGCTAGTATTTGTATATAAATGAAATTAATCCCACATGCTAATTTATTCGCTTTTGGAACAACTCATATAGAAATCGCTGTGTCTCCCTTACTGTCATAGTGAGAAACATGATCTAAACAGTGTAAGAAAGAGAAAATACCACGCTTCATATTCAA
Organism: Limnephilus marmoratus; assembly: GCA_917880885.1. Lineage (NCBI taxonomy): Eukaryota > Metazoa > Arthropoda > Insecta > Trichoptera > Limnephilidae > Limnephilus > Limnephilus marmoratus. The sequence goes on from OU862935.1 coordinate 5,795,611, forward strand.
ATCTAACGGTTACAACAAAATAAGTAAAATGTACACCTTTATGAAACCAAAGTTTCAGATTGCAATTTGAAAAATATAAAAAAATAATTTGGGAATTTTTTATTAATTATTGAAGTAAAACTTCTATACGCACGCTTGACTTGGGGAGTAAGATGGTGAATGCGTGACGAGAGCGTTACGAAAAGCGAGGCGAACGGTAGTTGAGAGGGAGATATAAGTTAGTGAAGATAGAAAGAGAGAGAGAGTTACGTTTCGTTCATTTATCGGGGCAAGAGAGAGAGGTATGAGCACACATTTCCTTTCTCTCTTTCTTTCATAGTCAGTTACGTTTCGTATATCTAAGACACAGTGCAGGCCTATTGTCTGTATCACACTGTAGGAGCAAGAGAGAGCAGTGCGCGCGCACATTTTCTTTTTCTCTTCCTATCATATAAATGGAGCTAAAATAGTTTTACTTCAGTTGTGTGGTCTAAATCACACTCATTTTTACAATAAAATGTGTACATTTATGCAATTTCTTTTTTTCGTTATCAGTAATAATTTTGGTTGGAAAAAAGGTAAGGGCGACAACAATTTTTTTTAATGTTTACATAAAAAATACTTATTTTGTATTAGAAATTTTCAAAGCATATTCTATCACCTTTCGAAAACAGTTTTAGTTTTCGGATACGTTCAGAATTATTCCTTTTATTTGGATTTTATTACAAAGCGTAAATAGTTTGCCCTTTTGACAAAACATGGTCGTGGCCCGAGTGGTTAAAAGATAAAATTTTCAATATTATTTCAAACCTTTAGCAAACTCAATCACTTTTTATTTGGGAGGCGGGAATGGGTACCGCCGCCCCGGGAATCTTTATTGGATAACCAACACCTCTGCCATAGGTCACCCCAAGTGGTTCGCTACGTTTGGTGATTTAGCAGGGGTGCCCGGGTTCATGGGGTGAGTTTTGTCTAGGTCTTGGAGGCGGAAGACCAGGACACACTAAACCCCAGATTCCTACCCACCCCTTAAACCCTTTTCCTTCCCATAACTCTCCTCTCCTTCCTTTCCTTAAAAACCCCTCCACACAGCATCCCCAAAGATGACACAGGCCTTGAGGGAAATTATTTTCCTCAGGGCCTCCTGTGTGAAGCCAATGTAAAAAAAATAATAATTATTAAATGCAAGAACACCTGCTGCACGTAATAGAGTGGTAAATCATGGGTTGAGATTTGTCCGGATCTTAGACGTAGACGCATCTGCCCACCAGTTGCGTGGCGGGCCGGATCGGGAGAGACCCGTTGAGCCTTGACCTCTCCAGCCAGACTCTCTCGACCAATCCCCTTGCATCAGTGGGAGGGATGGATTAATACGTCCGTCACTCCTGAACACACTGACCCCCAGATTCCTTCCCATCCCTTATACATTTTTCCTTCCCAGAACTTTCTCTCCTTTCTTTCCCTAAAAAGACCCTCCTCACGACATCTCCGAAGATGACATAAGCCATGAGGGGCTAATTATTTTTAAAATACCGGAGTTTGCCATTGCCACAATGCACATATATTTTTTTTATTCGCACAGTTAACAACTAACTGTTAACAACGGCTTTGAGTCAGTGAAACTATGGCATCTAGGCTGTGAGGCTAAAGGAAGTGGGGAGGGGAAGGAGATGGGTAAGAGGAAGGTGAAAAAATATCTGGCTATTCAGATCTGGTCACCAAACACGGCTAAAGCCATCTCAAGCATTGTTTTAATTCTGAATGGTGGTCTTACACCACTTACCGCAAATATACCTTAAATTATTTTAAATGATTAATTGTAAAAAAACAAATCAATCAAATACAATTTACTTGGATTTGAACCCAGAACGCTAGCGAGAGCCTTGCCCTTCGACCACGGAGGCCGTCAATAAGCTTTTCATCCTGGAAATTATAGACACAATCTATTTGAATCCGACGGCCGCCGTGATCTAGGGGTAAGGCTTTTGACTCACAATCCGGAGGTCGCGAAATCGAATTCCGGCGTGGCAAATAAATTTTATTGGATTAATTTGTATTATGTCACAATTAATTCATTTAAAAATAATATCTTATATATTTGAAGCACGTTTCAGAGTGGAAGATACTCTTAGTATCGCCCTGATGTAAGACCATCATTCAAAATTGAAAAAGTTGCTTGAATGGCTTTAGCCGTGTTTGGTGACCAGATCTGAATAGCCAGATATTTCTCCACCTTCCTCTTACCCATCTCCTTCCCCTCCACACCACCTTCAGCCTCACAACATACCCCAATTGGGGATGCCATAGTTTCACTGGCTCCAGACGGGAGCAGCTGGGACTCTCGTAAAGTATTATATTAAAAAAAAACTATATCCTGTGATATCCCGTGATTTTTCACGGATTTGCCTTCAGTACAATCAATTTATCCATGCAAAATGAATACATTATTTTGCTTTTAAGATTTTCACGAATATTGAATTAATCATCCCTTTAGGTTTCGCGGTATGAGCGTTTACCGCTGCAAATCCACTAGCCCACGCTCAAAAAAATCATATATAAGGCACCTAGGTAGGAACTACCTCCTGGCGAGCCTATAAATACCGGTTTCGCTCTGATCTCCCGCCATTCGGGACCCGCCGTCCCATCGCGCCGCTCACGTAGCATGCCATTCAAGGCGCCCGACGGGTACGACCAAGTCGAAGTAGAAGAAGAAGAAGGGGTCGGATTAGAAGTTGGGGAAGTTGGAGACAGTGAAATTGGGGTGCATCAGCAGAGGAAAATGTCTTCCAGGGAGGATAATCCAGGAGTTGCCAGGGGGCGAGCTGGTAGTGGTCCCAGAACAGGATCGACCGATAGCGCCAAGCATCAGGTAAGTTACACAATATTATATCATGACATTAAATTTTCATTTTGGGAGGCGGGTATGGGTACCGCCGCCTCGGGAACCATTTATTGGATAACCAACACCTCTGCCATACTTCCAGAGTGGAAGATACTCTTATGGCCGTTATACACGACATCTTTTTTCAGCCCGATTCCAATTAGAGACAAAAGTCAACATTTTTCACTTTACGCGATCGCTACTTTCATCTATATTTTCATATCTACGATTTCAGTTGGCATCACAGTAAACAGCATGGTTCATGCGTTGTTTGCAGTGATGACAATTGAAATTGTAGATATCAAAATAGAGATGAAAATAGCGATCGCGTAGAGCGAAAAATGTTGACTTTTGTGTCTAATTGGAATCGGGTTGAAAAAATATGTCGTGTATAACGGCCATTACGGCTATTAGTGGTGTAAGATCACCATAAAGAATTGAAACGGTGCTTGAAATGGCTTTAGCCATGTTTTTTTTTATTTTAGCTCCACACAAGAGGTCCTAAGGAAAATAAATTCCCACAGGGTCTATGTTATCTGTGTAGAGGGTCTTTTTAAGAAAAGGAAAAAAAGTGGGAAGGAAAATGGTACGAGGAGTAGGTAGGAATCTGGGGGTCAGTGTGTCCAGGAGAGGCGGATGCGTGGATCCATCCCTCCCACTGCGTTGTAAGGCAATGATTCGATAGAGGCTGGAGAGATTAAAAGATCTCCCTCAACCAGTCATTCCCGATTCAGCCCAATTCGTATCCGCCACCAAGTCCTAGACAAACATCTTGATAACCAGGTCCGAATAGCAAGGTACTTCCTCACGTTCATATACACCATTGTCCAATTGAAATCACGCTTTTCAGCATTTTTGGATGTAGGTATAAATTAATGCAAATTTTCAATGAAATAAAATCGATATTGAGTTATAATTTCAAAAGGCTTGTACGGAGAATAATTAATCTTTCTCATTGTAACCGCGCTGTACGATCGTAAGAACATCTTTCGACGAAATTTGAAATCTCGGAACCAGCGGCTGAGAATTCAAATTGCAATACCCTTGCAACTGTACAGGGCGGTTCCGATGCGGAATATTGATTATACTTCGAACCAGCATTTGAAATTAATAACGCAATATCAATTTAATTTCTTTACAAAGTTGATTTTTTATATACATAGCTACATTCAAGTCAGCAATGTTTGGAGGTTTGACGACCTCCGTAGTCCAGTGGCTAAGACTCTTGACTCACATTCCGGAGGTCGCGGGTTCGAACCCGGCATGCGCAAATAAATTTTATTTTGATTAATTTGTGTTATTTCACAATTAATTCATTTAAAATAATATATAGTATATTTGCGGCATGTTCCAGAGTGGAAGATACTATCAGTATCGCCCTGGTGTAAGACCACCATTCAGAATTGAAACGTTGCTTGAAAATGGCTTTAGCCGTGTTTAGTGACCAGATCTGAATAGCCAGGTACTTCCCAACCTTCCTCTTCCCCACCTCCTTCCCCTCCCCGCTACCTTCAGCCTCACAACATACCCCAATTGGGGATGCCATAGTCTCACTGGCTCCAGACGGGAGCAGTTGAGATTCTTGTGCGGTGCTTGTATTCTTGCTTTCACTGTAAAAAAAAAAAAATAAAAAATAAAAAAATAAAATTGCTCAAATGTGTGATGATAAAATTATTATAATATTGTACTTTTTTTAATCGTTTCTGATCATCATAAGTTTTCAATAATGTCTAAGCAAAAAAAGTGTGTAAAAACAATCTGGTTTATATTACTTTGTAAAACTGTAAATTTTATTTGACAGACTGAAATATTTTCGGTAAACACGTGCGCGGATTTTATTAGAACTAAAATTAAAATTCTAAAATGTAGCCCTAGATAATTCATTAATTTACTAGCTAATTCATTAATTATTAATTCATAATTCATTAATTTACTAGATAATTCATTAATTTCCCGGCATGCGTTGCTATGCCATTTAATAATGAAATTGCGTGTCCTTTCCCATTCGCCGAGTTTCCCTCCCCCCTCCCAGGTCCCCTTACCCCTCCCTGGTTCTCTCCCCTGCTGCAAACCCCCTACCCGAGTTCCCCTCCTTCCTCTCCCCTCCCGCATTCCATACATTCAGTTTTCAAACAGCTCGCGTGCCACCTCTTGCAATTTTTTTTACAAATTTCATAATGCCAGAGCTCACCAGTAGTTTTATTCAAACCTTGTCCTGATAATAACGAACACAACAAAAAAAGAATTATCCAATTTGGTGCTGTCGTTCGGAAGTTATGCGCGTACATACATTTCGGCGATTCATTTTTATTTATACAGATAGATAGATAGATTTTACTGTATAATAATTAAATGATTTGAATTGTTAATTGGTCAACGGTATAACCTTACTAAAATAAAAAATTAACATATTTAAAAAAAAATAAAACATAGCTTTTCTAAATAAAATAACAACCTTTCTAAAAAAAATTTTTTTTTGTAGAAAAGAGTTGATACTTCTATAATTTGATATATACCTACATGACTTATTTCCGGTTGTGTCTCGTTACTCTTAATATCGGGATTTCATAATCCAGGCCCCCTCGCATAGTCGATCGATAAGAATTGATAGGATAACTTTCGGTAACTTCTCAGCGTTCCCTAGGACAACTGCTGATCGCTAACGCTAATGATGTCAATAACAATTGATGTCGAATATATTAAGAATGCTTAGTCATTGTGAACTGTTACTTATTTGTTTGTATCTGAAGTCAAAAATTAAAAATATGCCGCCTTACTAAAAACGTCGAGAATTTCCTACACAATTGATTAACGACCGTGTGAAAACCTTACTAATTAAAAACTCACAAAAAATATTTTCGTTATTTGTTTTTGGGGTGTTACGCCGTGTTGCCCTACCTCCTTCTTTAGCCAACATTTCGGACAGCTTTACAGTATCCATCATCAGGGCAGATGTCTTAAACGCTCTCCGAAACGTTGGCTAAAGCAGGAGGTAGCGCAACATGATATAACACCTAAAACGAAAATTCTTTTGGCCGTGAAAATCTAAAAACGTATCTCACAAAAAATAGTTAATGGAAACATATACATTGCTTATCCAGCCAAAGAGGGTTATTTATCTCTTGTGTATACTTTTATTAAAAAAATTCATCACCAAATTTCGGTATTTTTCCAATGTATACATATTATCTTATTTTTAAAGATGTCGTAAAAAACACCATTTTAGAAACTAGAAAAAAATGCTTGTTTCATTTTTGTATTTAAAACGAACTTATGACTTTACCAGAAACATGGACCTTGAAAGTAAATACCATGAACAGGTTAGAGGCTTTTGAAATGTGGCTTGACCGGAGAATGCTCAAGGTCCCATGGACCGACATGATCACCAACATAGAAATTCTCAGGCGGGCTAGAGCAGATAGAGAACTGCTTACATGAATAAAAACCAGGAAAATTTCATATCTGGGTCATATACTTCGAGGGGAGAAGTATCACTTGCTCCATTTAACATTGAAAGGCAAGATAGAGGGTCGCCGAGGGCCTGGTAGGAGACAAATATCTTGGCTGCGTAATATACGAGAGTCGACCGGCATTAAAAGTGTGGAGGAGCTATTTCGGGCAGCGCAAGACAGAGAGACATTTTCAAGAGTGATCGCCAACGTCGCGCGTCGGGGGGACCTGATACGGCACACAAAGAAGAAGAAGACATATGTATGACGTATGAGGCGTACGTGAGTTATTAAAATTAAAAAAATGTAAAATTTTGATGTCAAACCTAGAAAAAGCTTACCACAAACATTTCATAAATCGTTCCATTTAATTAAATTAAAAAAAATTTAATTCAATAATTTATTTAAGGAATTTGCAAGAAAACTATCACTTTACTTTTACCTCGTTCATACAATAAAAAAAATTGAAGTTGCTTTTAATTCCTAAAACATAAACAAACTGTTTAACGCTTCACCTATTCTTCTTAAAATTTTACACTTATTCGAATGAGACGTCGCCTTCTTTCATTTCACCTGTTTAAAATGCACGTGTTTAACTCCACAGATTGTAATTTCTACTGTCTAGAAGTGGGAACTTTAGATCACATATTCGTTGTTTATCTCTCTCTTAACAAATATCCCTTCTTATATCAGACCTTATCTAAAATTGCCTCCCCTTCTTTAAACATCTCTTCTAAATCTGAACCCGACGGACAATTTTAGACGGATTGACTCTTTTGCACAAAAAAAATATAAATTGATTTCGAAAGACTGTTCTTTTATCTAGTAAAACTAAGTTTAAAATTTTGAGAAAATATGTTTATTTTTAGTACAATAAGGTTTTACCGTAGGTCGTTGGCAGATTTGATAAATTTTCAAACAAAATTTTGTATTATACAACTCATATTTCAAATCTTATAATCATGCAGTAAAATAAATCAATAAATCATATAAGAGAGCTACTCTTCAGAATTTTAATTTTAGTTGAAATAAAATTATTAAAAAAATTATCCGCGTGTTTTGTGACGAAGACGCTTCAGTTTGTCTATTTATTTATGGTCTTACAAAGCAATATATTTCAGGTATTTTTACATGGTTATTTTGCTTCCATTATTGAAAAAAATATAAATACTTACTATCAAAAAGTAATTACGAGAGGTACATGATTCAAACAGTTTTTTTGAATGTAGGTATATACAAGTATCAAAGCAAATTTTGATTGAAATAAAATCGATATTGAGTTATTATTTAAAAATGCTGATACGGAGAATAATATTATTAATCTTTCTCTTCAGAATCGCCCTATACAGTTGCAAGAGTACAATCGCAACACCGTCTTTCGACGAAATTTAGATTCTCGGCCGCTGGTTAATGGCCTTTAACCAGATTATCTAGAAATTTGCCATTTAAATAACATAAATTCGCTTTCCTTATCTTTATCCGTTGAAACGATGTATAAATCCTTGAAGGGTGAAAAACAGAAACGTTGGATAAAAGAAGTGCTGTAACATCTTGATTTATTTTTGGTTTATTATGCCGTTTTGCGCTACCTCCTTCTTAAGCCAATGTTTCGGACAGCATTGTAGTGTCCATCATCAGGGCAGATGTGTGATCGAAGACGAAGAGTGTGCTTATGTATATAGATGATACCAGACGAGCTATTCTATATCTTTTATGGGGACGAGATAGTTCTCTGCTGAGATCTGCTGTCAGATTTGTGTGATTTTATAATGCTGTTAAATGAATAAATAATCATGCATACTTGCATGAATTCGTGTTTAAAACAACCTAAACTGAAATACGTGACAGCTCACAGCTGTTCTCTTCGGCCTTCGGCCCATTGACGTAAAATCACACAAATCTGACAGCAGATGTCGGCCGAGAACCATCTCGTTCCCACAAAAGATATAGAATAGCTCGTCAGAATATTTTAAATTGCATCTAGTTTTTCTAGTTGTGTAGCTGTCAATTGCCGGATACCAAAAACTATCGATCTTATTAATATTATTTACATTTGTGCGAATTTCAATTGCCTAAATTTCAGTAGGACGAACGAAGGACGAGTTAATGATGAATGTAAGTAAGTCTAAAGTCATGGTGTTTGAAAGAGAGAGTGCGAAAACAGTGTGCAACATACTTGGAGCAGGTGGATGAGTTTGTGTATCTGGGTAGTATGTTTACTAGAGATGGGAAGGCTGATAGAGATATTGAAAGAAGGGTAAATGCAGGTAACTCTAGTAATGGAGGACGGAGGACTGAATGCTGTTCGCGCTAATTAAAACCTGTCAAAAGAAGCGAAAACTAGCAGTCCACAATAGAGTTTTGGTACCTACCCTGATGTATAGCAGTGAGGCATTGAACTGGCAGAGGAAGAATAAAAGTAGACTGAATGCTGTTGAAATCCCCCGAGGAGTAGGTGTGGTAAGACCATGTATGATCGTGAGAGAAATATGGAGATTCACAAAGAATGCAAGACTGATGTAAGCGTAATGGACAAGATTAAGAAAGGGACCCTCAAATGGTTTGGGCGTGTAGAGCGAATGAACGAAGAAAGTAGTCTAAGAAGAATATATGAAGCAAATGTGAATGGTAAAAGAGGTCGGGGACGCCTGAGGAAGAAATGGCTCGATCAAGTGAATCAGATACTTGGGTCGGGCCATGTCAGAAGTCAGAATAATAGAGAATGTATGAGACGATGTATAAATGTGTATGAGGCAAGGAGTGCGTGCCAAGACTGTTTTTTTGGCGGTTCGACCTCTCTGCCTACCCCTGCGGGGAAACGGCGTTATGGTTAGTTAGTTAATCATTGCTGATTTGTCAGGATGGCCGAGTTTGCACGTTTGGAGATGGTGAGTTCTATCTGGCCTACAAAAACCTTGTCACATCCGGAACAGCTGAGTTTAAAAACTTCATCTGTTTCCAGAAGAAACTTGATTTTTGCAGACCTCAGACGGTCTTGTATTTTTGTCGTGGTTCCGAAGACAGGCTTGATGCTTTCTTTCCTCAACAGTCAGGCAATTCTGACTGTCACATTATGAACATAAAGCAGGAACGTGCAGTCTTTTGACTCTTTTTAATTCCGTATTAATTTGGGGTAGGTTTGACTTTTAAGATTTGCCTTATCTGTCTTGCAGGGTAACCGTGATTTTTCACGGGTCTCGCTTGAAACAGTCCAATTATTTCACTCTGGATATGAACATGAAATTTTCAAAATAGGTCCTGATGTTACATATGCGGTATTCTGAATTTCTACCGATTTATAATACATTTCCTTATATTTATCGCACAAAAATTTATCCCAAGCTGCGATGGGATTAAATTTGCCTTGCATAACATTAAATTGTGGTCATTGTCAAATGGAATGAATTTAACTACTTCTAAAACTAAGGTAGTGGCTTTTACTCGCTAAAGAAAATTGCCTCTCTTTTCTGTCTCCTTTGATAATGTCCCTCTCCAAATCGTTAAGCAAATAAAATTTCTTGGTCTACTTTTGGACCATAAGCTTTCCTGGCTTCCGCATATTCAGAAGATTTCTGCAAAGTGTGAAAAGGGCCTTAATATGATGCGAGCTGTATCCAGAGTATGGTGGGGATCTCATCCTACTACTCTTATATTAATGTATAATCCCCTAGTTTAAAGCCACTTGGATTTTGGCACATTTGCTCAACTATCCTTTTCCTATGTAACGAACGAGAACAAAATAAGTTTCAAATTCTCCAAAAACAGGACAATGAGAATAATACTTCGGCGAAATAGATTTTCAAAAGTAAACAAAATGTTTAAGGAACTGAATTGGCTAACCGTGAAACAGATGCTGACCTTGAATACGGTGATATTTATACATAAAATAATAAACATCATTTACCAAAATGCTTCTCAAATAAAATTCAAAAAGAACATTCACAGACATAACACAACGACGTGCAAGGAAATTAGGCTTAAAAAAAGGACAAGGCGAATACTCAGAACAGTTTACTGTACAAAGTGATAAAGTTATATTACAAGCTACCAGAAACTTTAAAGTCCATACCAATTGGAAAGTTCAAGATGTATTGTAGGAGCTACATAAAACTACATAAAATTTAGTTTGCAGTATGAAATATTATAATTTATTAGAAAATTTTGTAAACTTAAATGTACAAATTACGAAAACAAAAATTAATTAAAAAATTCAAAATAAATTTTTTCGACCCAATATTTGGATAAAAAACTTGAAAGAATTCAATCCAAAGTGCTTAGATTGATTATTAGAGCAATGAAATCTTCTCCAATTAATTCCCTCCAGGTAGAATGTGTAGATCCACCTGTATTTTTGAGAAGACAAATATATTTTCAAATCTTTATCTTTATCTGATCATCTTTTACGACTTCTTCTTCTTCTACGATCTATGTTTTCTACTCTCCAAAATCTACAAGAAGATCCAATCCTACCCATTTCAGTATCCCGTTTGATACTATCAATTTTATCCCCAATGTCATAACTTCTGACTTTCGGACGAACATTTTAACCTCCTGTAATAACTCTCAAAATGTTGAAGAACATTTTAAAAACATTACATCATCAAAGTTTCCATGGTTTTCCCTCATTTATACAGATGGATCACCAAAGATTGTGGCGCGTCGGAATATATATATATTCCTAAATTCAATTTAAATCTGTCTCCTAAATTGCCTAAAGAAATTTCTATATTTACTGCAGAATGCTTCGTTATTGAACAAGCCTTAATACAAATCCAAGTTCTCAATATTCGTCGAGCCTTACTGTGCTATGTGCAGTATTAAAAGTATCCTCAAATGTAGTTCGAGGACCAGAAGACTACCTTATTTGTAACATTACAAACATCCTCAATTCTCTAAACGAATCAAAGTTTGAGACAATATTGGTTTGGGTCCCTGGTCATCTAGGAATTCAGGGTAACGAGAAAGCCGATTCTCTCGCTAAACTTGGAACAATCTCTGGTTCTATTCCTTTAGATTTTAAAATTCCGATCTCTGACGTCTTCTCTATTCTTAAATGCAACAAGTCTCATTCCTGGGAAGAAAATTGGTCGGATACGAAAATCCGAACTGGATCTTTCTATGCTGGAATCCAAAAACATTTTCCAAGCAAACCTTGGTTCCATGGCCAAAAAAATACAAAAGATTTATTTCCTGCATTTCGAGAATGAGAATTGGTCACTGCTCTATTGCAACGCATTTGTTTAAAATTCGAGTCCTCGATAGTCCACTCTGCCAGTGCGGTGTGGAAGAGGAGACTCTTGACCATGTCTTCTTTAATTGTAAAAATCATTCTTCCTTCAAAAGCATAAATCGTTTGCTCATTAAAATCACCCACCATTCTCCCCTCAGTATTCCGTATTTGCTGTCTCAACAATTCCCGCGTATTTTCAGTTTTATTTAAGTTCATAAACTTGAATGACTTCAATATTTGACTTGTCCTATTCTCTTATAGATTATCTTCAAAATGATAACTATCTTTCTTAACTTTTTCGGCGCAAAGCACTCTCTTTAGGGTGAATTGCCTAACTAAAAAAAGTTATTTTTGAAGATGGAATCTATAATTTCGTATTTTTTTTATGTTTTTATTTATTGCTAAGGCAAACCCTATGGTTTCTCCCAGGGCCTATGCCATCTTTGGGGATGCTGTGTGGAGGGTTTTTTTAAGGAAAGGAAGGAGAGGAGAGTTCCGAGAAGGAAAAGGGTTTAAGGGGTGGGTAGGAATCTGGGGTCTGTGGAATGGGTTCTGTGGAATGTAGAGCGAATGAGCGAGGAAAGAAGTGTAAGGAGCGTATATGACGCAAATGTGAATGGTAAAAGAAGTCGGGGACGCCCGAGGAATACATGGCACGACAACGTGAATCAGATACTTGAGTCGGACCATGTGAAGAGTCGGAATAATAGAAGAGCATGTGTGAGGCGATGTATGAATGTGAACGAGGCAAGGAGTATATGCCAAGATAGAGTTGTTTGGCGGTCCGTCCTCTCTGCCTACCCCTGCGGGAAACGGCATGATGGTTAGTTAGTTAGTTAGGAAATGGACCAGTTGCGATTTTGCGAGGCAGTTTATTTATTTATTTTTGGGAAAGTTGATAGCAAATCTTAAATTATACGCAGATATAAAATAGTTAATTATGCCAATTACGAACTTTCCACTGATGACAGTAAATCATAAATGTGTAACAGACTGAAAAGGACGCGGATATATGGGAGGGTAGATTTAATTAATGTAGTTTGCTGCACAATTTGGCAAAAATAAAACAATTTTCTCATCCGACGGAGTAAGTTTTAATTGCCTTTTGAAATAGGTAGGTATCGGTCGCAAAAACAACATTTAAAAAGCCCTCACGGCACTCAAAACACTTTTATTACATATTCATTTCTGGTATATTATTTGAGTCCTATAATTTCAATACCCGCTATATCCGATTTTTTGACAAAATGATCTGAGTATGACATCTTGTTCACATTTTTACCAGGAACAAGACTTAAACCTAAAATTGACTTTCAAAACCTTCCTTATCACGACCAAAAACCAAGTTAATACTGGGAGTGAGAAACAAAACCCGCTATATCATTCAAGAAATTACTATCAAAACCCGCTATATCGCTATTCAACCAATCATGAGCAGATATTTTGCCAAGATGGCGGGTGTAGAAACACGCCCCTCCGGTCGGTTGAGTTTCAAAAGCCTCTATATTCCATATAAATCACGAAGTGAGTATCAAAATCCGCATTATCCGTTTTATTTATCCAAATTACTTAAATATTTCTTGACATGATGTCATAATGTATTGACATTAAGTATTACATTGAAAAATGAACACTTTAAGAATGTGCATTACTCCAATTCATTGTATAAAAATTAAAAATGCACTTTTTTATTTACACTAGAGATGTGACAGTTTTTTGCGGTTTTCTCAGAATCAGTGAAAGTTGATATAGCGGATGTAGAAATTGAACGACACATTTTATTGTCCACAATTTTGGCTATATCAAAAATAAGATAATGTTCTCATCCGACGGAGTAAGTTTTAATCGTCTTTTGAAATTGGTATTTGTTGATCTCTTTAAACAACACTTAAGAGGGCATTACCAGAGAAAGCCGGAAATACGTCATTTTCAAAAAAGTTTTTAGACGTATTGACTCTTTTCCACACAAAATTATAAATGGATTTCGAAAGATTGTTCTTTTATCTAGCATAGTTATGTAATAAATTTTTAGATTTTTTTTTAATTTTTAGTATAATAAGGTTATTCTATAGGTTGTTGGCAGATTTGTTAAATTTTCAAAAAAGTTTTTGTATTATACCACACCCATTTCAAATAATGTAATCATGCAGTAAAATAAATCAATACATTGTCTAGCAAAGTTATGTATTAGAATTTTAATTTTAGTTTCAATAAAATCATTAAAAAATATGTACGTACATGTGTTTCTTGACGAAAATTGGTCCATTTGTGTATTTATTTGCGCACTTACAAACTAATATATTTCAGATTTTTTTAACATTCTTATTAAATTTAGACATTATTGAAAAATGATAAATACTTATAATCAAAAAATAACTACAAAAAGTACACTATTTTAATAGTTTTATCATCACGCCTTTCAGCATTTTTGGATGAAGGTATAAATTAAAGCTAATTTGGATTGAAATAAATTCAATATTGAGTTATAATTTTAAAAAGCTGGTACGGAGAATAATCAATCTTTCTCATTGTAACCGCCCTGCACGATCGGCAGAACAACTTTCGACGAAATGTGGATTTTCGTCCGCTGGCTGGTTAAACGCTCTTAAAAAAAGTGTAACACTTGAAAAGCCCTCACGGCACTCAAAACGCTTATAATGTGCACAGTTATTTGTATTGAATTATTTTATAGTCCCACAATTTTGACAAAAATAAGATAATGTTCTCATCCGACGGAGTAAGTTTTAATCGTCTTTTGAAGTAGGTATTTGTTGATCGCTATAAACAACATTTAAAAAGTGCAGCATTTAAAAATGTACAACATTTAAAAATGTGTGTTGAAAGTCCTCACGGCACTCAAAACACTTTTAATATAGTTATTTCTCAAAACATATTACAAGAAAACAGTCACAAACAACTTTTTTGAATTGAAACTTCCTTAGCCCCGTTAGAATGATTTAAAATTCAGATAAAATGAAAATGACGCACTACGGCACCTGCGAAGCATCACACTGCGCTCAAGGCTCCTGTTGGTTGAGATATAAAACGGAAACGACGATAGGTTTGCGCTCATTGGCCGCTTTGTTTTTTTACGGGTTGTCGGAATGTAATGCGTAAATTTGCGCCTCGCCGAGCGCGTCCCATAGCGCAGCGGTATAGTGCATCGCAAATCTCAGCGACCAGAGAAATCCAGCGGATTTTGGTTTTTGTAAATCAATATCCAATACTCAAACCATTTTAAAATAAACAGGCAAAAGAAAGCGACATCTAGCGACTTTCTAGTTTAACTTCTATCGCGTGTGAATTAAACATTCTATTTTTAACATTAGCTCCACACAAGAGGTCCTTAGGAAAATAATTTCCCTCAGGGACTACATCATTTTAGGGGATGCTGTGTGGAGGGTTTTTTTATGGAAAGGAAGGAGAGGAAGTTCTGGGAAGAAAATAAGTATGAGGGGTGGGTAGGAATCTGGGCGTCACTGTATCCAGGAGTGACGGAATTATGAATCCATCCCTCCCACTGCGGTGCAAGGCGATGAATCGAGAATGTCCGTCTGGAGAGATCTAGATTAGGCCTCCCTCAACCAGTCTCTCCTGACCCAGCCCACCACCCATTGACACACTGACCCCCAGATTCCTACCCACTCCTCATACGTTTTTTCCATCCCACGACTTCCTCTCCTTGTTTTCCCTAAAAAGACCCTCCACACAGCATCCCCAAAGATGACATAGGCTCTGAGCTGTGTAGAGCTAATGCAAAAAAAAAACCTTTTTCACTGGAAACAATCGTACCAGTTGCGATCGTCAATTTTTTATATTTCTGTGTCTTGTTCTCTTTCATATTTTCGTTTAGTTTATTAGTGTTATCTTCTTCAAATAAAAAACAATGAAATTTTTTTTATTTTTTTTTTATTTACGGACAATTAGTCCAATTAACAATATATCAATAACACGAATAGAAAAAAAAGAGAGATCACAATGAAAGGAGATTACATATAGATGAAGAGCATTGTCAAAATACATATAATATAAAAGTACATAGAGAAGATAACTATAAGTAGCTTGAAGATGGATTTAAAAAGACTTTAAAAAACCACATTGCGTAACGACTGCCGAAAGTCATTTAGGCTTACACCAAAAAATTCAATGCTTTGATTTGCGTTGACAAGTCTCGACATTCTGGATAAAGGAGAATGATATCCATAATTAGTAGAATGTTGATTGAGGAACAGCAATTCATTATTTCGGAGTCTACGGGAAGGAATGTTGAACTGGATGAGTTGTAACAAAGCAGGTGTGTCAGTAATACTGTTGATAATTTTGAAAATGCATATTAGATCAGAGTCCTTTCTACGTTTTTCTAAAGAGGAAATGTTTAAAGTTTGTTCAATTTCATCCTACGAGTATTCTCCTCTTTCAAGAAATACCATCATCCCACTGCCTTTGGACAATGAGGTCAGAATTAATTGAAATTCCTGCTAATTTTTTTCAATGTTCCGTTTTAAAGTATCTACGTAATGTAATTATTTAGTAAGTAGGTAGCTAATATACATTCCTTCCAAGGATGAGAACGAGTAGCCCATCCTTTAAAATAAGTCCATTGTTCTCCCAATATTATTATTTCTTAATCGACTGTTTAGACTAGGCGTGGCTCGGTAGGTTCACCATTCAGACTAAAATCACTTCCTGTATTACTGTTGATGAATTTACCATGCAGTACCATCAATGGACGGTACGTCGTTAAAACGCATCATCCGGAAAATTTGGTAAGACAGGGTCGAAATTATGTTGCCAGCTTCAACTGTAATTTATTTGAAGACATTGTTGAGCTTGATGACCTCTGCAGTAGATCTATACATTCCTCAATTCAGGATTAGCGAGGACTATCGATAAAATTCTATATCAACACGATATTGACTAAATCCGTGATCTATGGTCAGTTATCAATATTTGCGAGCACGGTTAACAAATGATATGAGATATTACGATACTAGCTTTTTCCCGCGGCTTTGCTCGCATGGTATTAGGGGGGTTCCCAATTCACCTCCTCCCCCCTCTCCACCCTCCCCTTCTCCGCCCCTCACCCACCCTCCACCCTCATTAACTTACGGTACATTCAGTTTTCAAACCACTCGCTTGTCACCTATTGCAATTTTTTATGCAAATTTCATAATTCCAGAGCTCACCAGTAGTTTTAAACAATAAAAAAATATCAAATTTGATGCAATCGTTTGAAAGTTATGCGCCCAGACACATTTCGGCGATTCATTTTTAGAGATAGATATTAACTACGACGCCAACATCGTTTCCATGGCAACCATTTGTTTTGCTTTTCTTCTGACGTTTGCAATAACTCGATTTTGTTAGGGACAGAAAACGTATGATAAATAATTTCATAACGCAAGAGCTTACCAATATATACAAACTATATTACTCGCAAATAATGTTCTATTGGTGAAAGAATTTTTAAGGTCCGTTCACGCAGTAGTTTTGCGTGAAAGAGTAACAAACATACATCCATACAAACTTTTGCCTTTATAATATTACTGCTGTGGCTAACAAAACGCAACGCCATCCAAGGGTAATCCAACCTATTAACTCATACTTCCATGTTAATTTGCATACAAATCAAATCGATCCGTCGCTTCATTTTTTTATTATTATAGCGAGTTCCCGGTATGCTTCTCCATAGGGGTGCCAATATCTTTTTCTGATTTGTATGTTTTCAGATTTTTGATTGGGTTTCGCTTATATTGTCTTCATTTAATTAAACCTTTTTTTATATTTGCAGATGAACGACAGCCATTGGAAAGAGCAGGTCCACACAATGGTGAAAAGCGACTCTGAATCCGAACTCTCCGACTCGGAGCACTTCCTGACCAAGGGAGCCTTCCTGCTGACCCCTTCTCACGACCTCTCCATGGAGAAGGCCTCCACCATCTGCGAGAAGATGACCTTCAAAGGCTGTTTCAGCCTCACAAAGACGGCCACTGGAATCCTCTTCAAGTTCTCCGACTTTGAGGACTACCAGGCCGTCTACAGGAAGGGTTTCCACAAAGTCACCAATTCCAGATTCTACAGAAAGGTAATTTATTAATTTTACAGACCTTTAATCTTTGGTTTCACGTCTTCTAAACGGTCAACAGCATTTTCTTCAAGTTTTCGGAAATCTATTAAAAGGGGTATCACATTTTTCACAATGACAGGGGTAATTGATTCATCTCAAACACCTTTGAGCATTGCTCTCACGTCTTCAAAATGTTTGTCAGTAACTTATTCGAGTTATTTGACATCTGTTGAAAGGAGTTTCACATTGATACCAACTCCAGGTTTTACAGAAAGGAATAATATTTGACTCTTTGTTTATTGGTTTAATGTATTCACCAGTCCTTTCTTCAGGTTATTTGCTTTTTTACTACCTTATGGTATATACGAAGAGTTCCACGAGTGACAATCGAGTTTTGATTCAGTAATTTTAAGATGACCACAAAAGATTTATGTCTTTGAAGAGTACCAGAATGGGAATAAAACGATTTCTCATTGCAACTAACTCGATATTCACATAGCACTAGTAAAGTGGTCATCTTCCAGAAGCTTTCGAAGCTCTCTGATGCAAGGAGTGTATTTTTAAAGAGAAGAAAGAGTGAAATTTGAAGAAAACCATATTTTAGGAAGAAGGGAAGAAAGAGGCCAGCAAATCGATCTACACCCGAGCTGATGAAATCAAGAACGAGTGCATAATTGTTGGTATAAGTTGTATAATTGTTGGTCATCTAACTTGAAACGAATCGAATTAGTACAATTTTTTTAGATTACTTCGCTTTTATATAAGGCTGTTTCTGAAAACTAAGTATAGCGTTTTAAAAAAGTACTTACGTTATAATGCAATGATGCACTGGACACACTTTCACTAATGGGGAATTAAAACAATGCTGGATGCAGAATCGATCCTTGTGGGACACCGATATTTAATGAATGTGGTCTTAGAGTGACTAACGTAACACATATCGAATATTGGAAGGCTCGTCAGAAGAAGGTTATTTTTGAAGGACCTTCGTAATTTTGATTGAAGCATTGCTAGGTGTAAAACAATTATTCTTCTCTTCCCAGGTGATCATCCCCTGCAGGCCTCAGAAGACATTCACTGTATATGTGTTCGACATTCCCGATGACCTTCCCGAGGAGGATGTCCGTCACTCCCTCTATAAGTTCTCCTCCATTGTGGAGGTGGTCAGGATACAGCTGACGTCAAGCACTCCGTCCAATAATACTGGTAATGATGCTGTTTCTGACTCTAAATACCTCTCTTTAAAGACAAATGGATAAAGGTGATCTTTTAGATACTGTTCCTTATGATTGAGAATGTCAATGGTACCATATTCTCGGTGCTGTAAGATTCATAACTATCAAAATGCCTTTTTTTATTCAGATTTGAACATGTACGTGTTTTTAAAAATTGTGTTTTCAGGATTTGTTTTGAAAAACCTGTCAAAATACTGTTAGATTTAAAAAAAATACTTGGTTTTTGAACTATTCTTCTCGTACTTCTTCTATCAGAGTTTGGCTGTCTTAGGTTTTGGAAAACATAAGTTGTGGCATCTTCCTACAAACTGATCTGTATATTTGACCCCACATTAGTTGATTTTTAAATTGTGCGGGTCTTGGCGGCTTCTGCTCGGATTGGATCGGTAGAGAATGGTTGACCTTTCCAGCTCTCTCGGAATATCGCCGCCTTGCACCGCAGTGAGAGGGATAGATTCATACGTCCACCACTTGTGGACAGACTGATCCTCAGATTACCCACCCCTCATAACCTTTCCTTCCAAAAAGGCTCTCCACACAGCATCTCCAAAGAAGAGATAGGTCTCGAAGGGAATTATTCTCCTCAAGGCCCCCAATGTGGAGCTAATGTAAAAAAAACTTTGCTGAGTATAAGCGGCTAGATTTGTTGGGGCTCGTCTAAAACAAGCCTTTTAAATTTTTATTTGTTTTCTTGGTTTACTGATGTATTATCTTTAAACTAGGATTAAAAGCGTAACTTAGTAATATTTTCAAAAGATCAAAATGTGGAGCTGATGTCAAATAAATATTTGTTTTAATCTTGTGTACCTTCCATTCCAGCTACTTCCAAATCCGGTGCTCGTCGCACTAGCCTTGCAGACAATGAAGAGCGCTCCGTGCAGCCGTCTTCAGGCACAGGGGTCCCCAGCGTCACCATGGTGCCACCACCGACCCCATCCTCGCCGGGGTACGCAGTGCGCGTGACGCTGGCCTCGATAGAGGAGTGTAACATACTGCTGCAGAACGGGCTCGACTTCTACGGCGCGACTTTCTTCCCAACTGAGCTGGCCTCGCCGCAGCAATCAGCCAAGATCGTCAAGCCGAGCAGGTAAAAAAAAAAACTTAGGGTCCATGTCATCTTTGGGAGTGCCGGATGGAAAACATTTTTAGGGAAAGGAAGGAGAGGAAGTCCTGTGAACGAAAAAAGTAAGACGGTTGGATAGGAATTTAGGGGGTCAATGTGTCTAGTAGTGATCGACCTCCCACTGCGGTGGAAGGCGATGGGTTGAAAGAGTCCGGCAGGAGAGATGTAGGTTAAGTCTCCCTCAACCGGTGTCTTCCGATCCGGCCCGCCACGCAGTAGAAGGGCAAACGAATTCGCACTAAGATCCAGACAAATCTCACGCTGTGAAACCGGACACTAAGTCGCCAAACGTAGCGAATCGCTTGGAGAGACCTATTGCATGGATGTTGGTTATCCAGTAAATGGTCCCTAAAGTAAAGTAAAATCCAGTAAAAGCGGTGATACCCGCCTCCCCCTGGATGGTCAAGATACAAAATCAAAATTAACCACGCACTTGAAAAGGTCAGTTCCAGGGACTGCGATGGTCTGGACAAATAGGAACATGTGGTTGTTTTAATTTTTTAAAATATATTTAATTAAAATATTCTTTCTATTAAAGTTAATAACCTAGTATTTTTGAAGCAGGGCATTTGAACCTTAAAATTTACACCGAAACCAAACGTACTGTTTTTAGAAAACATTTAAGAAAAACAAAGTGCATTACCTCGCTATCGAAAAATCGAAAGAAGCGCGCTTTTTACCTTTTGTTGGTCTGCACGGAGCAAATTTGTCTTCAACGTTCAACGTCTCCAACGCTTCATACACTGGCTGTGAAGATCATTTTTTAAACACGAATTTGAGGCAGTTAGAAATATTTTAGGTAGGGGCTCTCGAGGACTTTATTATTAACCATTTTATCAGCTGTATGAGTATTGAAAAAAATACGGCAAATGTAAAAATCTTCATCTTTCTGGCAAAACAATTATGCCACGTAAAAAATACAACACTTTCTCCATAAAATAAACGATCTTCGCTAATTTCTTGTAAGTTTTTAGAAGCTTGTACAAGAAGCTTACATCGTGATGGGGAGTTATTATGAAATATTCTTCGTGGGGTTATTTTTAGATTGAAATTAGATGAATGGGCTAATCGATTTTTAATGCTGATTATAAAATCTGTTCCAGGGTGATCGGGGGATCCATATCGGCCAGGGTCCGTGACCTGCTCCCTGTATTCGACAATTCTGGATTCGCCAAACTTCCACCCCCGGCCATGAAAATGATCAAGCCACGAGGAAAGTAACCAAAAAACCAGACGACCAATGTAAGATGAATTCAGAGGTACATAAATTATAACCCAACTGACTCAGACACCAAAATCAACTGCTTACTGAAAATGAAATGAGAAGCAATGCTTTAAATTGTATTCATAAACCTTCTGGCGTCCAACTTTAGACGTAGGTATTCTTCAAAAATGTCCAGTTTTGTCTTCTTATCTTCGTGAGTGGTTTATATGCATCTGAAACAGATTTTTTTAATAATAAATCATCCCGCGATTTCCGAGTTTTTAAACTTAGTTCATCTCAAATCTTCTAGGGTTTAGCTTTGAACATGCTTGTTCCAATTGTGCAAATTCTAGACGAATTTCATTCATCCAAAGCCTGTAGCACTCTGTGGGTTGTTAGGCCATCTTATCTATGTGAAACCTCGATTTTTTTTTCACCATGAACACCATCCAAAGATATTTTATCTAAAATTCATCTCTGCGCAGTCTTGTTTTCAGAGATTCATAGATCACGTTATGCATTTCTCTGTTGTTCCTGTGTCATGTGTGTTTAAAACTAAGTTCATTTCAAATCTTCTAGGGTTTAGCTTTGAACATGCTTGTACCAATTGTGCCAATTCTAGACGAATCTCATTCATCCAAAGCCTGTAGCACTCTGTGGGTTGATAGGCCATCTTATCTATGTGAAACCTCGATTTTTTTTTCACCATGAACCCCATCCGAAGATATTTCATCTAAAATTCATCTTTGCGCAGTCCCACTTGTGTTGGTTGATTGTTGTTTTCAGAGATTCGTAGATCACGTAACGCATTGCTCTGTTGTTCCTGTGTCATCTCATCTTATAGTATCATTTTCTTCCCCTTGTCCTATTTGGGTAAGGAACCCATAACTGCTTCCAGGAAGCCCCTCCAGGCGTCTCTGTCCCAAACTACTTGAGTAGTCGTAGTTCGTTGCAGGCTCTCTTAGCACATCCTCTGGAATTGCTTTCTCTAGCATTGTCTGGGGCAGAAAATTCGACGCCTTGCTTCCTGTGTCTTTTGCTGGATTTCTTAATCCAGAATCTCAAAAATCATCAAAATCGAACCCGAAAAGTCCATATTGTTCAGTATTAAGTTGAAGATAATGCGTATTATTTATATTAAGTATATTTCGATAATCTTTTTATATGATATTATTTTATATTTTACCAGCTTTATTATAAAATGTATTTATATTGTTTATTAAAAATTGTAGTGAATAAAGTGCCATACAACATAATACCTGCTAATTATTAAGAGAATCAAATATTATATTTTATAACACTTTTACAAAAAAATAGAAAAATCTTAAATATTATTTGTTTTATTTATGTTTATGATAGTACTTACCACTCGTCACCGCTTAAGTTTTAGTTTTTCCGATTAAATAAAAAATGGATCCTGAAACAAACAAAAAAAAAAGGCTCTGAAATAAAAAAAGGAAACCAGAAGGAAACTAAACTAGAAGGAAAGACCTTTGTAGGTTATCCACCACTTACCCGCCCTGGTATAAGTAACAGATAGTTAATTATTATTTTTTAATTTATAAACTAACGTTTAGACAAGATTTTTATGCATAGCACAAAGGGTAACAATTATTATAAGCAATAATTGTCAGCCTGAAACACTCATCTACATTGAAAAATCTTCCGAGAAAAGATACTTGCCACCAACGGGACTTGAACCCGTGTCCTTCTGATTGCCGGTCAGCTGCTCTTGACCACTGAGCTATGGCGGCTTATCAAATACCCGCCAAATAATTCAATATATACTAGTGTTTCATTCAACATCTACTGCTTATTATATTTTTTCCACCTGAAAACAACCAACTTTATTTTTGCGAGAGAGACGGTTGAAGAGTTGGTTGTTTTCAGGTGGAAAAAATATAATAAGCAGTAGATGTTGAATGAAACACTAGTATATATTGAATTATTTAGCGGGTATTAGATAAGCCGCCATAGCTCAGTGGTCAGAGCATCCGACCGGCAATCAGAAGGACACGGGTTCAAGTCCCGTTGGCGGCAAGTATCTTTTCTCGGAAGATTTTTCAATGTAAATGAGTGTTTCAGGCTGACAATTATTGCTTATAATAATTGTTAACAGATAGTTACTCCTTCAAGGCTCTCGCAAGGACTCTAATTTTTCGATTGAACGAATCTACATTTAATTTTGAACGAATCTAGACCTCCAGTGCCCCTGCATACGTTGTTAGTAAGCAGCATGCAAGTGCAGAAGGAAAGACAAATTAAAAAAGGGTTCTGATAAAAAAGAGCTTGGTGTCGCAAACTTGTGGTTTCGCTGCATTAACGGGTGTTTGAAGGTGCTGCAGAGCTAAGCTAAACCAGTCCCAAAATTACGTCAACTGCTGTGTTTATATGGGACGATTAAGTTTGTATGCATTTGACCATTTTTTTTATTTAACGACACATAATAATAATATTAGGTGAAGTAAAATTACAAAATAAGTAAAAATACAAAGTAAAGTGGTTTGTTCACAGTCCTCCTCACTAGGTATTTCTCTTCCGAGGCGAACTGTATGTTGTTATATGGGTGTTGATTTTTATTTCCTCATCTTCTAGTTTGTTGATTTTCACAAAATAACAATAAATAAAATAAAAGTATTTATGTTTGTTGTCTGCAGGTTGCATTTGGAGTTACTTCATAATTATAATGATTTCCTCATCTTCATGTGTACTTAGCCATAATTTGATGTCTTTTTTAAACTTTTGTATCTCCATGGTGTTCTTAATTTTAATTGGAAGGACATTATATACTCGTAGTTTAGTAGCACGGAAATTATGGTTTTTGTGGCCAAAAGATGTATTGAATTTCAGGATGTTCAGTAGTTTTGAGGATTTCGTCCTTGTAGTATAAGTGTGTTAGTCAGCAAGGTATTCTTGACGGCCGGCGTTGTCCAGGGGTACGGCTCTTGACTAGCATTCCGAAGGTCGCGGATCGAATCCCGGCGTGGAAAATAAATTTTATTTGATTAATTTGTGTTATTTCATAATTTATTCATTTAAAATAATATGTAGTATATTTGCGGCACGTTCCAGAGTGGAAGATATTCTCAGTATCACCCTGGTGTAAGACCACCATGCAGAATTGAAACGTTACTTGAAATGGCATTAGCCGTGTTTGGTGATCAGATCTGAATAGCCAGGTACTTCCCCACCTTCCTCTTCCCTATCTCCTTCCCCTCCCCACTACCTTCAGCCTCACAACATACCCCAATTGGGGATGCTAGCTACTTTTAGAATTATTTTTATTATTTTTAACTTTTGCGTTTTAACTAGCTGTTTTATGTGAATGTTTGAGGCAGTTCCCCATCCTATAATCCCATATTCTATTCGTTATTGGTAAAGAGCGTAGTAGACTTTAAATGGATCATTTTTATTAAGTATATTGCATATGTTTCTAAAGTAGAACATGAGCTTTGTAAGTTTCTTTGTAAATTCGAAGGATATTGGTGGACCCACCACTTACCCGCCCTGGTATAGGTAACAGATGGTTACCCCTTCAAGGCTCTTGCAAGGACTCTAATTTTTTTGGTAAAAACGACTCTACATTTGATAACGAAACTAGACCTTCAATGTCCCTGCATACGTTGTTAGTAAGCAGTAAGCAAGTGCTTAGCGGGTAATACAGATACAATATGTGTTAGTATGATGAAATATAAATAAGACAATGGGGCAGGTTGGTGAAAGTTCACGAGGTGGCATGCGCTGGGTGATTGTATTCAGCGTATCCTACAGGCACCTGTTTGGGAGGAAGACACAGTAGATAAGTAATAAGGGCATGGCAAACGGTTGGGAGTCCTCTCCAATCGATTGGCAGTCCCAGCAAGAATGCACATGACATTGGTTCTAGCCGTGAACCACACTCAGCTTCTGCGCCCCTTAGCCGTTTTCTCGGTGATGCCTCGAAGAAAAGTAAATGGGAGATTGGGGGGAAATACCCGACGACCCCAAGGAAGGATAGTCAATGGTTCAAATTAGGGCTTCTGGAAAATAAGATAAGCCCAGATTGGAGTATAGGAACAAGGACTTACCGTCGCAGCTGGGGCCACACGTCCCCAGGTTCTGGATGCTTCACTTCACAATATGAATCATTAAATAATATTTAAATTCACAATAATATATAAACTGGAAAATTAATTCACAATATTTCTTCCACGGTCGTGGTTATGGTATAAATAGTCCGCCCTGTCTCAGAAGTTAATTTACACTGACTACCTGACTACTGAGCTTCAACGAGCATACTATCGTATTTTATAAAGTAAGGTATTTTTCTTGCCACAATTATATCGGTCATGGTGACATTGGATGGGTGGATTAGGTAGATGGGACAGTTAATTGCAGAATTTTATTGACATTTCCTCTCCACTAAGTCTTTTCGAATGCATACCTACTCTTACATATTTATTGTTTATTGCGGTATTTCAAATAAATACATAGTTATCTATGTCCTAATACAATCCTTATACATACATACAGTTAAAATAACATATCTATACCAAATCAATCACATATCTTCGCAATTTAATTTTAAATGCCTTTATGCTCTCTTCCAATTTTATTTCTTCTGGTAATTCGCCAAATATCTTCAATGCTCCGTTCATCGATGACTTTTGACTCTGTGTTTTTTTCCTGAAGTGGAGTCTTAGTTCATTTCTTTTCCTCGTCTCATATGTATGTTTGCTTTGTAGTTTATCATTTTTTCTTAGGAATTTAATAGACGTATGGCCATTGATTATTTTGTAGATTAACAATGTATTAAGTAAATAATTTTTTTAAATGACAAGATATTTATTTCCTTCAACATTTTCTTGACTGAAGTATACCTATTTTTCTTCAATATAGTTCTCATAGCTCTGTTTTGTAGAATTGTCATTTGTTTCATGTCATCTGTCGTTGGCTAAGAATAGATTGCTGCTACAGTAATGTAAGTGTGGTACAATGATTGCGTTGTACACATTTTTACTGGAGACTGTCAAGGAATCTTCTTATTCTTCCCAACAGCGAAATTTTTTTGGCAATCTTTTTAATAATTTATAGAGCTCTAAAAAAAACAAAAAATAGTTCTGGAATAAAAACGAGTGTGCTTTAGACCACACGACTGAAGTAAAACTTCTGCTCCATCTATATGATAGGAAGAGAGAAAGAAAATGTGCACGCGCACTGCTCTCTCTTGCTCCTACGGTGTGATACAGACAATAGGCCTGCACTGTGTGATATACGAAACGTAACTGGCAATGAGAGAAAGAAAATGTGTGCTCGCACTTCTCTCTCTTGCCCCTACAGTAATATACGTAACGTAACTCTCTCTCTTTCTATCATCACTAACTTATATATCCCTCTCGCCTCGCTTTTCGTAACACTCTCATCACGCATTCGCCAGCTTACTCCCCAAGTCAAGGGTACGTAAAGAAGTTTTATTTCAAAAAAGGGCTCCGAAATAATAAATGGATTTGAAATAAAACAATTAATTTGACATTGGACAGATTTATTTCTTACATTTTTACAGGAAATGTTACAGAGCGTCTTTTTTGGCTATTGTTAGAAAAACTTTCTCGCAAAACACACATTACCATTAAAAAAATTCAATATTTAACCAGCGTCTAAATGTATGTCATGTAACAAATATCAGAACAAAGTTGTTTCTTTAAAACATACCAGATTTTGTCAAAATTTTTATATTCCAGTGCTTCATCCGGGAAAAACCGGAACGTTAATCCGGAAAGTGAAAAACGAAGGTTTTACAGTTCCTGTTCCTGCAAGTGAAGCTTAAAAAGGCTCCTTAAATTCTTTGTTTCTCTATTCAGTTCTTCTTATTATGGTGCTCTCTCTTTATCGAAGGTTGCCTATCATGTCGGCAATCTTCAACAAATATTATTTTGAGTACGTAGGCTAAACAGCTTTGATGTTTTCCATTGCCATCGAAATTGCTATCCCACGGTCACCAATTAAAAAAATCTTTAAAAAATGACCTGCGGCGCATTTTTCACAAACCTTTACCATTTTAGGTAAAAAACAGATTTGCAGAAAAAGTAAAAAAAAAGAAACGAAAAGAAGTGTGAATTCGAGACATTGGAAAAATAGATACAAATAGTAGGACCAAAAAAATTATGCTCATTATATTATTTTTTATTTCTTTTATATGTTAAATAATATTATTATTTAATTTATAATAACAGTTTAGTTAAATGTGTCATCATTTGAAAATAACTCATATAAAGACTTATTTGACTTTCAGTCAAATTTAAACAATGCAGCACTTGGGAAACTTTAAAAGGGTAATAACCATTAATGAGATGAAAGTAAACTGAATGCTGTTGAAATGAGATCCTTGACGCGTATGTGTGATAAAAACACGTACGATCGTGTGAGAAATGTGGATATCCGCAAAAAATGTAAGGCTGATGTAAACATAATCAGTAAGATTAAGAAAGGGACCCTCAGATGGTTTGAGCATGTAAAGCAAATGGACGAAGAAAATAGTGTAAAAGAATATATGACGCAAATGTGAATGGTAGAAGAAGACGACCGAGGAAGACATGGCACGATCAACTGAATCAGACCTCCATAGTCCAGTGGGTAAGACTCTTGACTCACAGTCCGGAGGTCGCGGGTTCAAACCCGGCATGCGCAAATAAATTTTATTTGATTAATTTGTGTTATTTCACAATTAATTCATTTAAAATAATATTAGTATAATTGCGGCATGTTCCAAAGTGGAAGATACTATCAGTATCGCCCTGGTGTAAGACCACCATTCAGAATTGAAACGTTGCTTGAAAATGGCTTTAGCCGTGTTTAGTGACCAGATCTGAATAGCCAGGTACTTCCCAACCTTCCTCTTCCCCACCTCCTTCCCCTCCCCACTAACTTCAGCCTCACAACATACCCCAATTGGGGATGCCATAGTCTCACTGGCTCCAGACGGGAGCAGTTGAGATTCTTGTGCGGTATTCACTGTAAAAAAAAATATATATATATTATTGAACTAGCAGACCCGGCCACACGTTGCTGTGGCTAACGAAACACAACGTCATTACCCAACCTTTATAAAATCCACACCACCCGCTTGCCAGCTGCCCGCTGCCTGAATTGAATATTTGAATTTATCGGCTTTTCTCTACTATAATAAGCATGTATTATACATATAAACCTTCCTCTTGAATCACTCTACCTATTGGTGAAAACCGCACGAAAATCCGTTGCGTTGTTTAAAAGATCAATGCGCACATACATTTTGAGCGACTTCATTTTATAACAATTACGAGCGATCGCCACTAATTACACAATGCTTGCAATGCAACACTGGATATTTAAAAAGGGAAAATCAAATACCCACTTACTCTAGGACATCTATTTTCCAATTTCTTCCGTACAACGTATTTCAAAAGTGACTATAGTACGGCCCGCCAGCCGTTTTAAATCGCACCAGAATATGTTTTCTTTGAATTTCTCGACTTTTCTCTATTATAATTTACATGTATTATACATATAAACATTCCTCTTCAATCACTCTATCTATTGGTGAAAACCGTATGAAAATCCGTTGCGTAGTTTAAAACATTAACGCGCACATACATTTTGAGCGACTTCATTTTATACTATGTAATGAGATGATGATATGTAAAAAAGTGATATTTGAAGTTTTAAAGAGGTTTCACGTAAAGGCATATTGAAATTGAATTTTGTTAAGGAAAGTTTTTGTAACAATAACCATTGGAATATTCCCAGTACATTATATGTAACATGACTTGATATGTCTCGTATATAACATGACATACGATTACACGTATTAGATTATTACTTAGGTGCAAACATCTGTGTGAAAAATAGACACCATTTAATTCAGAAATTGAATATTATTTCTATATCCACTTTGAGAACCACTGGTTTTGAGAAAATTGATAATTTTTAAAACAAAAAAGTGTTTTTTAAATGATACGATAATCATAATAATAATGTATAATGATATTTAACAGAGTGACTGGTAATTAATGCAACATATTAAAAGATATTAAATGAAATAAAATGTTCATTTTAACGTTTGTGCCAATTCTTAACCTTTACTGGGATGTTAATAAAAATAATTCAAAGTTTTTATAAAAAACCGGAAAATAAAGTTAAAAATACATTCATATAGTCCCTATATTCCTCTCAAGGCCAATGTCATCTTTGTGATACTGTGTGGAGGGTCTATTTATGAAGAGAAGTTTTTGCAAGGAAAAAAGCTTGCGTGGGTTCTGTACGTCGTATGAATCACGTGTGAAACCAACCATCCCACTGGGGTGCAAGGTGGGTCGAGAAAGTCCTGCTGGAGAGGTCCAAAGGTCTCCTTTAACTACTCCCCCCGATCCGGCCTGCCACGCAGTTGGTGGGCAGACGCATCCGCCGCCTAGACGAAGACAAACCTCACCCCATGAACCCTGGCACCTCGGATAAGTCACCGAAACATAGCGAACCACTTCGGGTGACCTGTGGTAGATGTGCTGGTTATCCAATAAATGGTTCCCTGGGTGGCGGTACCTTCTAGTCTTTGGCATTTCTCAATGGGTTAAGTTATAGGAAAGAAAGGAGAAAGCACGTTATTGACTATTCAGATCTAGTCAACAAAAACAACTAAAGCCATTTCAACAGAGATTTTGATTATATACCAATAACTGTTCAGAATTGACACCGTATTCAATT
The DNA here is from genome assembly GCA_917880885.1 of Limnephilus marmoratus. Taxonomy (NCBI): domain Eukaryota; kingdom Metazoa; phylum Arthropoda; class Insecta; order Trichoptera; family Limnephilidae; genus Limnephilus; species Limnephilus marmoratus. Next base: position 5,825,497 of record OU862935.1, read on the forward strand.
GTTTTTTTTTTGCATTTATATGTCACCTGTATTAAATCTTTCAATATATCACATCAATGTCACCCGAAAAGAAATATATAAAAACAAATTCTAGAAATTGTTTGAAAAAAAATCGAACATTTTTTGTGCTTTTTAGTTCATAAAAAATTACTAAAAAAGATATTTTAAAAAGATATCTTTAAAAAAAGTTTTAACAACAGAGAATAGTGACAAATAATTATCAATAACATATTTTTGAGATGAAGTAAATTGTTATAATTACTTACAGAGGGTGCATTGATATTAACCGTTTTAGCAAGTATTGACTTTTCATCACAAAACCATTTTAAAATACTTTACGTAAAAATTGTAAAGTTGCTAGTAAATTTAAATAATAAAGATATACCAAATTTAATCATTGGTTAAAAAAAGTCATAAAAATTTCTTAAAATAAAGAATACACATCGATCGTCCAGTTGATTAGTCAGACATCTTCAAATACTATGTTTTGAAATAATGAGAAACGCAATAATATATTTAAATGCTCATAAAGACCTGTTCAGCCACAGCTGTAAACTATAAAAGATCATAGTACGCCAAATATTGCTCTTCATACAACATACAATCCCTTCAGACCGTTCACACCCAAGCGGTTTAAGTGCGGATCAACCATAGACAATACACATCTTACGCTGTAACCGCTCCTGAGGCGATGTGCCAAAAGTTAAGAGCCTCCCTCTCCGATGAAAACAGGAGAGGGGGTCATTTTAATAGGCCACTTGCATTGAATTCATAACGACTTGGAAAAAATCGTGTGGATGGATCTTTTTATTAAGAAATTTACAGTTTTTTTTTAAATAAATAAATCCATTATTTGGGCTCGTGACGTCACTACACGAAAATGTCCCGTCGCCGAAAATGTTCCTATTAATTTTGTAAAATTCCACACTGATTTATTTTTTTTATATGGCATCACTTTGATTTCAGGCGAATTTTTGAATTCGTTCACTAGATTTATTGTTTGTTCTCTGCGAAATTATCATTTGGTTTGACTTTTTGACAGATGTTCTGAAGAGAACCCCGTACATTTTAGAAGTCGGTACGCGTTTTAGAAGTATAATGGTTATGGTGCTGATTTTAATAAAATCAAATTTTATAATATTCTTATTATTATTATAATTTATAAGTACAAGTATATTACATTGGATTAAGTAATATATACGTTGTACATTATAATGATTTATGATCAATAAGATGGATCAAGGAAAAAAATATTTATGAGATGAAATATTTTTGGTATGCCTCGTTATTCTCCTGTGCCATTCGTGTGGAAAACGTTCTTTTTTTTTAAATGATTTTCGGCTATGTAATTATCGTTTTTTCGCACCTATAAAATTATGTCCCGTCTTTCCAGTTTATAAAAAATGGTCTGATTTTTCGGATTGAAATTTTCAAAAAATCCCCAGGGTTTCAAAAAAACGATTAAAAAAAAATACAGAATGTCTTAGAATATTTGTCTAAACCGGAAAAAAATTAAAAAAATGTGATGCAAGTGGTCTATTACGGAGCTGCCTAGACCGGCGGATGTCAGATGTCAAGTTGACAGATTCAGTACAAAAAATGTGCATTCCGTGGCCGTTCGCTAATTCATCTGACCATATCATAGAAAGAAATATTTGATAGCGTCGTGTGAACGGTACAATACATAAGCGCTTGCGGTTCAACAGATATCTGCTCGCGGTTTATAGCCGTGTCTGAACACCACTTAAATCAAATATTATTTACACGTGTCCATGTTTAACATATTAAATGTGCTATACAATAACACCAGAAAGCATAACAGTTCGGTACATTAGTCAATACATTAGAAATTTCCTACTAGTAACTCAGAAAACATCAATCTTTTGATTAATTCATTACAAGTTTTTCTGCGTTATAATTGATTTGGTGGTGTTTATAAGTAATCTGAGTATTGTACCAAATTATATAGGTTTTACTTTTACGTATGCGCACACTCAAATGCAATTCGATTTTTCGGAGATGTCTGACTAATCAACTGGACGGTCGACATTTGACATTTGAACTGTCCCGTTACGCTGTTGTGCTTGAACGTATTGTATGGCATTAATATAATAAAAAAAACATAAATATTATGTCAACAAATTAAGTAATAAAATTAGTTTAAGCCTAAGAACTCATAATAAATTATAAGGCGCCCTTAAGGTGAATTTTCATAAAAATAGCGCTCTACAAATTATCAAATTATTTTTATTATTATAAGAGCTCTTCATTGATCCATTCGGCACCGGTGCTCGTAAAGGAGACACGTAAAACTCGCACCAAGTATTTGTACAATTTTAAACCCTTGACTATAATGCATGAAAATGGGTCGTTTTTACTGATTTACATCATCAAGACATAGGTTCACTTCTTCTCTCTTCAAACAGCATCCTTATAGATGAAATGTATACAAAAAAAAATTACAACAAACTAAACCAGAAGTCAGTCAAATTTACAATGAAAATTTTGGTTCTAATATTTTTAGATAGAACTGAATCAAATTTTCAAAATGGTTTTATGATTTTTTAACGGTTAATTAATCATATTTTGTTTTACAGCAGAAATTAACGACATTAATCAAAGTTCACTAATAACTTTTTTTTTGCTAAAATTACAACAAATCTCTAAGTTTCTTTATAATTATGTCAAACATCTTACTAAAAATAAACTTCACAAAGAATACTTAAATTAATATTCACATTTTATGATATGTATGCGTTACTTTTCACGTCCTTCAATTAACTATAAGGAAGATAATATCATTAGCTATTTTTCTAAAAAACAAAACAAAATATATCATATTGTAAATTCACGTCTAATAATAATTGCAACAAGAAAACTCTATCAAAGAAATAAATAGAGAAGAAAATAAATTCTCTTTTGACTATCCTGATAAATTTATCGGTTATTATGCCATTGTGTTATGATGGACACTGTGTAACGCTGTCCAAAAAGTTCGCTAAAGAAGTAGGAAATGTAACACGGCATAAAAAACAAAAAAATTAATAAAAATTAATTAACCTTTTAGATGCTCCTGTCTCAAATATGAAACATCGGGAGCGTGGCAAATTCGCGACAGTGGCAAAAATGATACATGTAGTTTCGAAATAGCTAAAATGCATTTTCCATAAAACTAACTAATAATACATAACGTTGTAGAAAAATAAAAATGATAAAATGAGAATTTTTTTACAATTCAAGTAAACAATGCTCAGTTTTGTAAGACTTATACAAAATACAACATGAAAATAAAATAAAACTATTTTTTTGGTTACTAAAATCGTTTGTTTTGAATATTTTAAAGAATGTGTGTTTATTTTCTATAATAGTAATGCCTGGAGATTGAGAGTTGTCATAATATCTAAATTTGTAACCATGGATACAAATTTTAAGATTATGACAACGCTAAAATTAACATTATTTTAAAGATAAATAAGATAACTAATGTAAAAATAATGTTTAACATTTGTAGGGATTCGATGGTCTGAGGTTTCTAAATATGCACTTGTTTTTATTTAATATATTGTGGCTTAAAAATATACATTCATATATTTATGGATAAAAGATAAACAATAAACGCTGATTCGGAATATAAGTAAAATTAATAAACTATTATTTAAAAATTAATAAAACGTCATCACATCAAAACGCCCTTTTTGGTTGGCATAACTGAATACACAAAATGATGAGATAGTTTTTAGAAATATAATAAATTAAAATTAGAAATTTCATTGTTTCGGTTTAGATTTAAAAATAAATATGTACCTTTATTTAATATTCTATTAAATTAAGAACAGATATTTTATTATTCTTCGAGTTGAAGTTTGTTAACAGGTACATGGTTTTACTATTGATTTTCAATGATTAAAAATTAATATAATAAAAAAATTACGTATCTATGGTTAAAATTCATTCGCCATGACGTCACATACGATACACCATAGATGTAGTGAGTTTTGGTGGACCTTGAAAATTAAAAATTTCTATGAAAAAATATAAAAGCGGACTGGAGTTCCTTACCGCGGAATAAAATGTAACATATTAAAAAATAGCTCCATCAATGTAAATTGAATAGTTTTTTTGTAATTATAATATTTTTAACCCAACTGAAATTAAACTAGGTACGGAAAAGGTCTTTGAATAGTGAAAAAAGATATAAAATTATATTTTTTTGACAATAGCTTCAGTGGAACATTAAAAATCGCATAAAAATGTTATAAATTTTCATCTAAATATCACAAGATTTTTTAAAAAATTGCGGTAAAGTCACATTTTTGATATGTTTATGATTTTCATAGTATAATTATTAACATTGTTACTTTTTTAGTATGATATGCAGTTTAAGTACCAATAATATGCAAGTCAGTTTTAATTCAAACTCATTGTGAATTCGACTATGAATTATATTTTAATATTACATTTATTCTTTAACAGCTTTAAATTTTCTAAAAAAAAATCGTAAAAACTGAGCTTCTGAACACCGAAAATATAGTATGGTTATTTCCTTTTGGGGTACCGAAAATATACTACACAATATGTATATGAAATTTTGTTATGTTTTCTTTATATTAGACTCTAATAATGCAATAGTTTTTTTGACATTTTTGAAACATTGGAAATATAATTAACATAATTAATGTACGTTAGTTCAAACAAATACATCTGTAAACAGTATGCATCTAAGATAAACATGTATTGTGATTCAAAACTGCTTATTAAACCAATATTACATATTATAATTTTCGTATAAACGGGTTTCCAACATAAAAATCTTTTAGTTTATACCCGGCTTTCAAGAAATTAAATTTAGAAAAAAAATTTTGTCATGTGTCTAGCTGCTGCCCAAGATATTTTGGAAATAATAAAATAACAATAATTGAACACTCAAGATCCAGAATCCTATTTGAGATAAAAAACGCATTAGACATTTTTGCGACATTAAAAGACGGGTTTCCGGAAATCATTTTTTTAATATAATAATTTCTGGAAAATGTTGGAATCCCATTTGACTTTTTGATAATGCATTACAAATAAATAATTTAAAAGAGGCATGTTCGTGAATTGATATGTTTGTACATACATTGTATACTTTTAGCGTTGAGACATCAATAATACATATTATATAATATACGTATATATTGTAATAAAAATATTAAAAATAACACAGTATCACACATTTAAAATATGTCACTTGAAAGATTTTTAAATAATGTTTTCGCGTTCGACTATAAAATTTTCCAAATGTCAACAGTGATTTAAGATTTTTTAACTTTATTTAAATTTTAACAAATATATTTTTTCGTAATGAATCTAATAATAGTAAATTGTAAAGTTAATAGGATATGTTTTTTTAGAAACTTTGTTTAACAATAGTAGATAATATTATTATCAAACATTTTAGCTAGATTAATAAATATATATCAAGAAATTTATTTAAGTAGCGATTTTTTTTAATTTTCAGAACTCATATATCGTCATTGTAAATAGATTTGATCCAATCTTTTAATCAGCCAACACATTTACCATTTAAAAAATCGGTAGGATTTTCAACTTGAACGCGTTAAAAAAAATCATTGACAGTCAATACATGTATATAAATAATAACAGAAAATTATTAATTCAGGGTGTGACGATTTTTTTATATTCCAGAAAAAATTGCGCGATGAACATTAACTGACAGAGTTTAACTTAGAATAAATTAATGTAACATCATATTATTGTGTGTGGAACGCCAAAGGTTAAATAAACCAAATAATAAAATGAAAATGCATGATCAAAATTAAACATTTTAGAGTGATAATTTTGCCTCTAAATATTTGATAAATGTACTGTATTTTTCCAAAACAATACACAGTGAATATAGCCGACAGCCGTGGTTAACCTTTCCCTGACGTAGCCTCCCGCAAATGTAACATCGATATTATTGTGTGTGGAACGTAAAGGTTAAATTGAATAATAAAATGAGAACGCACAATAAAAATAATTTTTTCTTATGCCAGGTTTAATTTAAAATATTTGATAATTGATTATAAAATATACTGTATTCTTCCAAAACGATAAACAATGAATAAAGCCGACGTGCTTTGTTTTCCCTATCGAAACCTTCCCTTAAATGTAACATCAATATTACTGTATGTGGAACATAGAAAAAACATGGTTTATTATAATAGAAAAAATAGTTAAATATATTTTAACACATGTAAGAATTTAAAACAAATACTGTACTTCCGAAACAATGCGCAATTAAAATTGCTGACGCGGTTAACCTTTCTCTGTCGTTGCACCAAATTACATACCTTCTCCATAAATGTAACATTGATATTATTATTATTGTGCGTGTAACTTAAAATGATAAAAAAACGCATAAAAAATTGTGTGATATTGTAACTTCAAATTAGGATATTATGTGATATTTATATCATCCAATTATGATTATATTCGTGTGAATTATTTGGTGATATATGTTTGCTGTGTCTAGAAGCAGTGCGCCTGAACACATTGATTTTAACAACAACTTGTGATAATATGTTTTATTACTAACAGATGGGAATATGGACATTTGATTAACTGGTACATTGAAAAAATGGGTGAAGTCTGAACAGCTTGAATGACAACGGACCGCGACAAAAGAGATGGGCAAGAAAAGCACTAAGAAAATAGTAAGATTAAGTTTCGAGTGCTTTACCAAAGCCGTTTACAGTTACCGCCGCCCCGGAATCCATTTATTGCATAACTAACATCCCTGTCAAAGGTCACCCGAATGGATTGGCTATTTCATCTCATCTCTTATAAACCTGAATTCGACTTCAATCTTCCATATAATTTTGAAATTTGTCCATTTAAATAAAATTCTTACATAAATTCACCTTTTCTTTCTCCATAATTTGAAATTATGGCCTAGAACACTCTTGTAGGGTAAAGGCCAGAACAACTTTAAACAAAAACATATGAATTATCTTTTCTTTCGATTTCCATGTTTTGATGTCTTATTTATAGTCGATAAATACGTTAAAATGAATGTCTTAATATCTTTTGGAAACATTGGAGAGTTGACTGAATTAAGAAATACATTCATTAAAAGGTCATTGGATAATTTAAATTGGAAATCAAAACACGAAAATTGCTAAAAATGTATTATTGTTGGAGTGGAGAGACACGTGTCCAATTTTTGGATATTCGATTGAATTTTTATATTTCTTAATGCTATTAAAAGAATTTTGTTTGTTGTGTGGAGGGCCATCAACGTGAAGCGGTTTGTCCCTTGCTAGAAGTACATTTCAGCCGGGCGATTTTGTCAAAAGCTATTTTGTGATTCACCCATTTTTACCGTGTACACAGTTTATTTTTTGTAGAATAATGGATATTTTATTAATCTAAACCGCATTAAAACTATACAGAGGCAAGATCCAGCAAGTATACCGCACAAGAGTCCCACGAGTCCCAAGAGTAAAAAAAAACATAAAAATTCCAAGAGTAACAAGATTCCCAAGAGTACCAAGAGTCCCAAGAGTCCCGAGAATCCAAGGAGTCCCTAATGTCTCAAGAGTCCCAAAAGTTCCGAGAGTCTTAAGAGTTCCGAGAGTCCCAAGAGTCCCCATCCCAACAGGCCGGTGGCATTGCGGCTACCATTCCCAATTAGGGTACGATGCGAGGCTGAAGGGAGTGGGGAAGAGAAAAAGAGGGATAAAACAAAGGTTGGAAAGTACCGGACTATTTAGATCTGGTCACCAAATACGTCTTAAGTCATTTTAAGAAATCCAAACATTTCAATTCTGAATGCCGGTCTTTATCTGTCTGATTCTTAAATGTACCGCAAATATACAACATATTACTTTACTTTGATTGTATTCGGACTTGTACCAGCGGAGGTCATCAGATTCATTAAAATATGTGCTTAAAATTGAGAAAATATGCTTCCAAGTAAAAATAATTTCATAAATTGAACTACATGGTATACTCTGTATGCTTTAGATATAAAAAATGTGATAAAACATATACTTTTTTGCAAACAGGATACCTTTCGCAATGCCAGTTAAAATGCGGCTTAAATGGATAAAATTGATTTACAAATTGATTGTGAAGTATTTCAAAGTGTGTATGAAAATGTAAATATGTAGTTTCTTTTCGTTTCTAAGAAAGTCGTCTATAGCAAAATGTATGTATAAAGTCGTCTAAGGACATAAGAAATGAGGAGTACACCGAACCAACCTATGTTGCTAATGTAGATACTAATTCTTAACATACAAGACACTACCTACGGCCAGTTTAAAGCTTTTATGATTATCTAACGAATGTGTGGTGAAATGTCGAGGTGTCAGACACCTTGGGGTAGTCTCCAGGTTGAATTTTCCACAGAGAAACGGTTAAAGGATTGTCCAGGACAATTCTGGGACCGTACCACGTCAAGTGATTGATTTGCAATAGGTGCAGATGGGTAAACATCGAGGTGATGCGATTGCTGTGAGCTGCTGACAAGGACAAGAGGTCTCGGCAATCTGACATGCCAGAACTGCTGGAATCTAGGATTATAGAGACCTGGTCTTTGCGATAGTGCAAGATCTTGTCATTTTGACCTGATTTGGTGCAAAGATCGTGGAGACCTAACAAAGCAACCATAAGATCGGTCAACATGTTGACTAGGTCAGTACGATCTGTCATCATGGCAAGTTCGTTAAGATCTCTCAACACGCCGACTAAGTCAATACGATCAGTCAACATGGCGATCGGATCTTTGTGACCTGTCAGCACGGCAAGTTCGTTAAGATCTCGCAGCATGATGACTAAGTCATTGCGACCTGTTAACATGACGAAGGCGCTGAGACCCTTCAACACGGTGATCGGGTCTTTACGACCTATCAACACGGTGATAAAGTGAGCGTGAGAATGATAACCAACAACAGGAAGAAAAACATCTTTTAGAAAAATATGCGAACGAGTGAAATATTTCTGAACACCAAAAAACCCTTTATAAAACAGTAAGAAATCATCAGTCTTCAATCGAGCGCTAGTGGTAAAAGCTACATCTGCAGAATTGACTATAAGAGAACCTCTATTTATCATACTCCCATGATCATCTACTCTATCATCCCTACGGACACACATAACACTTAATATTATAACCTTATCATCTAAATCATGTTTCACAGCTAAATTGATATGTATGTTGTTGGACTTAGAATAATTGCTTAGGACTATGGTGCAAGGGACAATACTCCCTATTAAAGTGAATCGAAAGCACATATTTTCAAAAGACAGTCTTGCTACAGGCATGACTTCATTGAGCTTCATAGCGTCTCCAGACTGCGTAACCATTAATCCAATAATCTCTTTCAAATCTTCTGCCAGCGTAAGGATGACTACACCAAGTTTCTTTGTGTTCACCCTATCCACCGTGCTTTTTGATTGCGCAGTTATGACTTCCCCGAGCTTTTTCATTTCTTCTGATTGCATAATCATGATTCTGCCAGAGTTTTCCGTGTCTTTTGCTTGCGTATTTATGACTTCTTGAAGCCCCGTGTCCGTTGACAGCACAAACATCACTTCCGCAAGCTTTCCCGTGTCTCCTGATTGCGTAAATACCCTTCCACCTTGCTTCTCCATATTTTCAGACTTGGCAACCACGACTTTACAAAGCGTTGAGTCGCTTGACTGCGAAGTAATAACTCTTCCAGGTTTCTCCAGGTCTCCTGACTGCGTGAAGCGGGAAACCACCGCCCTCACATTAAACCTAACAATACATAAACAGTGAGCAACATTGTCTAACATTAATTTGTAAGTGCGTCTCTTAAAAATATCTATAAATAGTCCGGCGGTGGCGCAGACTGATGTGCAGGTACTGGCTAGAATGAGCAGTGCTAGGTGCGCCACTGGGGCATATATAGCAACCCACAAGATGGCCGTCAAGTACAATAAGATGGCGACCGGTCCGCGGGAGGCAGTGGAGGAGGGGGGCGGGTAGACCACGTCGACTTCGGCTATCTTGAAGATGGAGAGCAACAGGTGCGAGGAAATGTCGTAGTCCTGGGAGTTTATCTTGGACTTTATAGTCTCCAGCAGACCGATGCATTCAATCTGGAAAAAGTAGAAAATACAATGAAGTATTTATATCTGTATCGGTATGAACCGTCTACAGTCAGAAGGGATGTGCTCATTGTAACCCATTTCTTCAGATTGATTCGTGGGTGGTTCGAAAACTCGGCTATCATGGAGGGAATTAGTTTCTTTGTTCCCGATGGTTATCTCCGAAACCGACAGCATGGACTGTTCTGTCTCCCGGCTGGCATAACTAACATGCCATTGGTTATACCAGTCGGGAGAGCTGTTCTGTTGTTAATTAGAATCACTTCGAATATCAATATGTTTAATATCAATTAAGCATAATTCAAACGGCAAGCTTTGTTGCTGTTAGTCTAAATCTGTTTATCTTATATAAAATATTTTTCTCTACGCTTAATATAATTGTAATTTTGTAATGTTTTTAAAATGAATAAATTAAATTGAATTGAATCTATTCCATTTTTGAATGATCAGGAGTACCCCAAGGCACTAATGTAGGCCCACTCTTTTTTTCCATATTTATTAACGATATTCCAGATGTGATTCTACACTCTATATCTCGTCAATTTATTTTAAAACGCCTCAAAATGTACAAAATTGAATTGAATTGAAGATAACAACACCGCATAAAAATTGATTGGTATTTGGAAAAATACAGCATGAGACCAGTCAAAGACCGTCAAGAGTTTTCAAGAGGTATCTACAGTCCAAGTTGGTGCGACCAGGATGGGAAACTATATTTATTTACCTTGTCATTATCAAGAAGCAGCAATGGAGTAGTAGCTCTCTCCTTCTGCGTGGAAGGGACGGCGGCCGTAATGATCATGTTCTCGTTGGTCACGTTGAAGAGGGTCAGCGTGCAGTTTGTCTGGAATCATCGTCAGAACACCATTTATTTGTCACCGTAAACATATCTACATAAAGTATTCTCTTGGTGACAATGACACATTGTGTTAAAAGATGATCAAGGATAAAATGACTTAATCTAGTTTCATCGCATTTGAGGGTCTGACTGCAATGGAGTTCAGATTAAAACCTTGATGGTGTGGTCTGACTTCTAAATACATATGCCTGTCTCCGTGGTCGAGGGGTAAGGTGCTCGATTAGCAATTCCAAATCCCAGCGTGCGCAAGTGAATTTTATTTGATTAATTTGTGCAATGCAAAAATTTAATTATTTAAAATAACATAAGGTATATTTGCGACACGTTTCAGGCTGGAAGATTCTCTCAGTATCGCCGTGGTGTAAGACCACCATTCAGAAATAAACGTTGCTTGAAATAGTAGTAGTCTTGTAGGGTGATCAAATCTGAGTTAAAAGGTACTTTCCCATTGTCCTCTTCCCAATCTCCTTCCGCTCCCCATTACCTTCAGCCTCACAACATACCCCAGGGATGCCATAGTCTCACTGGCTCCATGCGGTTGGGAGCAGTTGGGACTCTTGTACGGTGTTCACAAAAAACATTAACACAATACACTTCATCACAATCATCACATTTGCCCTAATGATGGACACTGTAATGCTACCCGAAACGTTGGCTGAAGAAAGAAGAAGCGCAACTTGGCATAATGACTGTAAAATTAATAAGTATAATACTTTTAAGAGGAATATAAACGCTAGAAATATTTCGAATCTCATGCCTGCAAAATTTTAAAATCGAGCGTCTTTTTGCACGAGGCTAGTAAGCGAAAAAGTGGTTTTTATTTATTTTGTGCATAATTTTATAAGAACGAAAAAAAGTTAGAACATAGATAAAGTCAAAAATAGTCTTAGCCGTAAAGGGGTATTTTTAAAAAATTGTTACTCACATTACTTCATAGTTAAGTCATGAGAAAACATTTTTTTTTGTGGTTTACGCTTATATTTTTTGTTACGTAAATAATACTTTTATTGTAATTCCAAAACGTAGAAAAAGTAGTTAAAGCTTCAATTTATCCGTAGCATATTTTTTTATGTTCGTTGTAAGCCGATTCGCCGTAAAGATTAATCAAAATAGTATCTAAATAGGATTTCACGTATATATTCATCTTAAGTAAAAATCTGAAAGAAAATATCAAATCATATCAGAAATATATATATATATATATACAGGGTGGCCCTTAAGTGTATACCTAGTTTCAATTAACAATAAATAAATAATAGTAGAACATATTCGTGTTTTATTAATATTTTCAAAAACTACAATAAATGGAAATTTTAATGACAAATGTTTTAAAAATTATATTGTCCAAGTGAGCTCCATCAGCCTGTTGACATTGTCTAAGGCGGATTCGAAAATTCTCAAAAAACACGTTGACAAGTTGCCCGTGGGATGGCGTTAATTTCCCGTACAATGTTTTGTTTTAACTGATTTATTGTTGTCGGATTGTCTTCACGGACTCTTGGTTTTAAGTATCCCCACAAAAAATAATCACACGGGCTGAGATCTGTGCTCCGTGGGGGCCACTCAATGTCTCCTCCTCGTGAAATGAGTTTTCCGGGGAACATCTCCTTCAAACGGTCCATGGACAGTTAAGCAGTGTGACAGGTGGCGTCGTCCTGCTGAAACCAGCTCCTGAAATTGTGGCCTTGAAAATCTTGAAGAGCTGGGACTAAGAACTCCTGAAGCATCTGACAATAATTCTTAGATTTCGCTGTCATAGCAACTCTCCCTTCGTTTTCAAAGAAATATTGGCCAAAGATACCCCTAGCTGATATTGCAGCCCACACAACGACTTTCGGGCTATGCAAGGGACGTTGATGCTTCTATCGGGGGGTCTTCTTCTTTTTCTTCTATTCTCAGACCAATACCGGCAATTTTGTTTATTAACATGGCCATTGATTTGGAAATTGGCCTCATCGCTGAACATTATGTTGAAAAAATTGTCAAAACGTTCCAGCATCACACTGGCAAAATTAAGTCGAAGATCGGTATCATTCGGCTTCAACTCTTGCGTCAGCTGAACTTTATAAGCTTTTAGATGTAAATCGTGGTGCAAAATTCTTTGTAAAGTGGTCCTCTAGATGGATAAGGCTCGGCTTCTGTTGCGAGTAGTTTGTTGTGGATTTTCCCTCACTGATTCACTAACACGCTGAATAACTTCTGGCATCCTCGCTGACTTCGGACGGCCTTCATTAATTGTTTTTTCTGTTGAGCCGGTTGTCTCAAATATTTTGATCCATTTCCGAATAGATTTTGCTGTTGGTGCTTGATCAATGTCTCGTAAACCGAAATGAGTTCGGTGCATTCGTCTCGAAATCGTTACGGAATAATTGTTTATGTAATATGCATGAACAAAAAATGCGCGCTGCTATCCATGAATGGCTCCAAGGCGACTAAAATTTCCACGAAATAACGCGTCTAACGATACCTCCCGAACCGCGCTCGCCCCACGCATTGTTAAAAAAATAACGAAACAAACCGCGAACACAGTTAAGGTCCACCCTGTATATATATATATATATTTTTTTAAGTTTCTTTATTCTTTGAATTGTTCGTTACATGCATTGGGGATTTTTCGACCACCATACTAGGCACATGCCTGTGTTGTGGTAGTATGTTCATTAGGTTAGGATAGCTGCAACTTCCATTTTCAGCCTATATTATGGTCGATTGAATCGGTAACTGGATAAAATAAAACACAAAAATTCATAAAATAAAAGGTTAGGTTAAGCGAGGTTAGGTCAGGTTTGGTAAGGTTAGGTTATAATTTAGGAAGGACGAAATAAATTGAGTAAATGAAAAAAAATCCCTACCCCTTCATCAGCCAGGGTCAGCATATATTCCTGCAGGATCCTGACTGCATCTTCAAGACCCAGGCGCGTGTGAGGCCTCAACAGCGCCTCGTCCTGGCTACTGAAGCCTAGCAGGAGATAAACACCCGGGGGGAGGCTGTATTCACCTGGTAACATAAAGTAATAATAACTTATTTGATGTAGGTACTAGTATTTAATTTTAATGCTGAGAGCATTTTAAATGGGCTAGAATCAAAAGATAATAAGTCAGTAAGTCTTCCAAGGAGCATCGAAACTGCTAAGTTAGTTCTGCATTTCATTTTTTTAATTGAAAGCGGAGATGGTTTACGTATGGTTCTCGTGAGCACTTTGGCATAGGCCCATTGTGCCATTTTACCTCATTCCTTTAACAGCAACCTGGTTTCTTTTTTAAAGTTCACCAGGATTATTGTCATTGGATACGGGGCTATGTCTGTGGGGCTTGTTCGCAAAAGAGCGGTGTTTAGTATTGCAACAGCTTTGGGACTAATCCATTTCCCAAGCTTGTGATAGCAGCAATTATTGATTCTCTTACGAAACTTACGTTCATATAAATTTTGTATGATACTTTTACGGTATAATTGTGTAAACATGTATATTTGTGATTCGTGGATGGACCAGCAAATCGCCACATTAAAAGGTAGGGCTTTTTCTGTCATTCTCATTAGTATCGTAAGTATTACAGTCCGCTTAAGTTTGCTATCAGGCCTTAACATCGGGCCTTAACAAGCGGGGTATCAACACTGTAGGTAAAATAGAGTCTCTTCAACCTTTTCTGTATGTATTAGTGTTTTCCACTCCCAACAACTTCACGTGTCTCCTGAGATGCCAGTGTCCACCAGTAGTTATTCCAGTTAGTAAAAGTTAGCTTACCAGGGTTGGGCCGCATGCAGATGAAGGACCCGCTATAGCAGTAACAGCGGCCTCTGTAGGCTTGGTAGGCCGGCGCGGCGTGACTGTAGAACGCCAGCGCCGTGCGGCATGGGGCATGACGCACGCACACGGCATGGCACGAGACGGACAGGTGACCGTCGCAGTGGCAGAGCTCGGAGCAATCCAGCTCGGCGTCGCGGTAGAGCTGCGGCAGATAAAAATAATTTCATCACACTCAGTCCAAGAGGAGAAAATGGCTTTTTTAAATCAGAAAATCAAATTAAATTCAATCCTTGCCCTATGGAAATCAGGAAAATGAAAGATAAGAGAATAAGGTCAATTTTTCCCTACTTCATTTTTTGTACACAAGAGGCCCTGTGAAAAAAATCTCAGGGCCTGTGCCATCTTTGAGGATGCTGTGTGGAGGGTCTTTTTTATGGAAATTAAGGATTGAAGTTCTTGGAAGGAACAAAAGGTATGAGGGGTTGGTAGGAATTTGAGACTATGAGTCCAGGAGTGATGGACGTATGAATGCATCACTCCCACTGCGGTGCAAGGCGATGGATTGAGAGAGTTAGACTAGAGAGGTCCATGTTAGGTTTCCCTTAACCAGTCTCTCCCAATCTGGTCCGTCACGCAGTAGGCTGGCAAACGCATTTGCCGCCAAGACCCAGACAAATCTCACCAATAAACTCGAGCTCCTGCTGTCATCAAACATAGCGAACCAATTGAGGTGATCTATGGCAGGGTTTGTTATCCAATAAATGGTTTCCGGGCGGCGGCACCTATACCAGACTCCTAAATTGAATCATTTCCAATTTATCAAAAATTTTCAAACATCGAAGTTCTATTATAATTTTCACTGTCCTGTCTGAGGCTTGGGAGTCAAAAGATCTTACCTAAATTGGTGAATTCAGTTTTCTTTCAAATCAATATCAATCATACTTCTAGGCAAACTATCTGTTAAGTTAACTAACTTATTAACCGAGACGCCATTCCATGCAGTGGTAGGCAGAGAGAACGGACTGCCAAACGAATCTATCTCGGCATACATTCATTCATATTTATACGTCGTTTTGTACAAACGCATCTGTTATTCTGATTCTTGAAATAGCCCGACTCGATAGAGCAGTGTCTTCCTCAGGCATCCCCGACTTCTTTTAACATTCACCTTACAATCTTTTCTTCGATCATTCGTTCTACATGCCCAAATCATCTAAGCATCCGATACGTTTTCGCTACCTCCTTTAGCCAACATTTCGGACAGATTTACAGTGTGATGGACATGATGGGTACTGTAATAGCTAGATGGGACAGCATTACAGTACCCATCATGTCCATCACACTGTAAATCTGTCCGAAATGTTGGCTAAAGAAGGAGGTAGCGCAACACGGCATAACACCGCTAAAATAAAAAAAATTAAAATCTAAGCATCCGTTCCTTCGTCTAATTTCGTCCTTCCTCTACCAGTTCCAAGCCTCACTTGGTACTCAGCTCTATTGCGATCTGCTAGCTTCCCCTCTTTGGACATTTTTTTGTTAGCGCCAACCATATTGAGTCCACTGCATTTACCCTGTTTTCTTGTATACAGGGTGTCCGGGGGTAAAGTGCATTAACTTCGGGAGGTGATTCTACATGATAGTGTAAGTAAAAAAGATAAATAACTTTTTTCGAAATTCCAACTTCTAGGGGTAGTTTTGTGGTAAAAACGTTAAATTTGACCGGCGTGCGCGGCCAGCTTTATTATTTTCCGCTGTTACGATACGGGCCAGTCACCACCATTTATTGTTGCCACGATCGCGCCCGGCAGGCTCCCGGCAAGTAAGATCGTACCTCACACTAAGGATTTTTAGTAGGTAGATCTTTTTGTATGGGAAAAAAAATGTTGGAATTTCGAAAAAAGTTGTTAATCTTTTTTACTCCTACCATCATGCAGAATCACCTCCCGAAGTTAATGCACTTTACCCCCGGACACCTTGTATATATTTACAATGTCAGTACTTCCAACTTTTTTAGGAATACTTTGCAAAGACTCAAATTCTTGATTTTGTTACATTGTTTAATTAAACGGTTTAGTGGTCCTTACCCTTCTTGTATGTCCTTTCTGCACAAACTGATCATCGAGTTCAGGCCTCTGCACCACGCAATATTTCACCGGCTCCGGCGTTGTTGACGTTGTTGTTGTTCTGGTTGTTGTCTCCCTTTCCGTTGTTGTCGTCACTACAATTGTCGTGGTCTCTTCCTCAGTTGTCGTTGTCGGTGTTGTGGTCTCCGCAATGATGACTTCCACTTCCTTAGTTCCCTGGTTGTTGACGATTTCCACCTCGATGTTGCGGCCACTCTTGATTTCCTGCTCCATGTTGGAGTGGGTGGATTTGGGTGTAAGGACAATAATGGGGGGTGGTATTGTTGGGTGGGTGACCATGATTGCGGTGGTGTGACGAGGGGTTTCTATTTCGGGGATGGTTTCGTGGATGGTGCGGATGCCGTTGTCGATAATGGTAGTGGAGGTAGAGCCATATGTCTTGATGTGGAAGTCGCTCTGGGATTCAACTGTAATAACAAAAATAATACGAAAAATTAAAAGTTTCCTCTTGGATCTATCGACAGTATTTTGTGCAAAATAGGAGTACATCGAACGTGACAGACATATAATGTGTACCTATTGGTTTTCCAAAAATACCTAATTGTCGACTATTGATGAGAGTGACAGGTGTTTGTTTTGTTAAATAATATTTTCTTACAAAATTCCTAAGATGACATATCTTTGACGAGAACCTTATCACCGTTGACGTATTTTTTACATCAGCTCCATACAGGAGGCCCTGAGAAAAAAAATCTCACAGGGCCTATGTCGTTTTTGAGGATGCTGTATGGAGGGTCGTTTTAGGGAAAGGAATGAGAGGAAATTCTGGAAAGAAAAAGTTATGAAGGGTGGGTAGGAATCTTGTAGTCAATGTGACAAGGAGCGACTGACGTATGCATCCATCCCTCCAACTGCGGTAAAAGGCGATGGGTTCAGTTGCAGACGTCTAGGTAAAGTCTCTCTAAGCAGTAGGTTGGGAAATGACATTCCTCACTCTATGAACCCGGATACCATCCGGAGCACCAAGAGTCGATAATATGACCTGTTCAGAGTGCCGAACGGCAGAACCGACGTCCTGGTAAAGCATAGCATGATGAGGGGAGTGATGCTGTTAAATGAACTTGCAAACCATTTGGATGTACATAAGTGACTGTTCTGTAAATGCCTTAAAACTATCATTGAAGCGTCATCCGCCTAAATGCTGATAAAGCGACTAAATTGTACTCTAATTGATAAGATATTTTTTGTACAATAACAACACATTATTGAATGACAGGACACCGAAAACCTTACGAAGAAGAATAATACTGACCAACGCAAGGGTTCAGCCATAGCAGTCGTTGCCAGCCAAGACAGTCGTACAGTTGCGTGAAGTCGGTCCCCTTGCAGGCACAGGCCGTGCGAAGGTCGGTTCCCAGCATGGATAGCACAGCAGACCGACACGCCTCGGGAGCACCAGCACAGCGCTTTGTCACCGAGTCCACAGCGCAGGATTGCTCGTACAGTTCCAGACGTCCCCTGGAATAAAAAATACTTTTGAAAATCCATTCCTGGGAAAAATCATCGCAAAGCTCTTGTTCTCAAGGCGGGCCCAATCATGTTTAATATTTCAATTTTAATGCTGAAAATTTGTTGTTGCGCAAATGTCTTTCTCTAGTCTCAGTTTGCTAACGGACAGGGATTTTGCAAAAAAGATCTTTCTCCAGTCATAGTTTTCTAATGGGTAGCGATTTTGCAAAGGTCTTTCTTTAGTTTTAATTTTATAATGGACAGGAATACTGCAAAGACCTTTCTCCTGTCTTAGTTATCTAACGAACAAAGATTATTTTGAAATGTTGAAAAAATTCAAATTTTTTACACTTTTTTATTTACCGTTAATGTTACGTGTTTCTGTTTCATATTTCATTGAGATTTGTTAATATTATCTTTTTCTTTTACGATGTTGTAGTCTGTATTATTTCCAGTGATTAAGATTACTTGAATTGCGTTGCAAAACATCCAAATAAGATCGAATTCGTTGAGATAACAAACTACTTTATTTACGTTTATCGTAATGTTTACAACGAATATTTAACTGGACCAGACGTTATTTCTATAGTAGGCTCTAAGTTATTCTGCGTAGTATGTCTAGCCATCTACCAAGAGTCTTCGGCTACTGTCGTAATCGTTCGTACATTAGACACGAACTACGATAGATGATACTCTTCTAAAATAACACATTGACATCTGTTGAAGGAGTTGAAATTATACGACTCACACACACACCACAGATTTGCATAAGCATCAAAAGTTGTTTCAATAAATTGAATGTTATTCTAATTAAATTCATGTAAAGTTAGTGACCTGCATTCAGGCTGCTCCCTGCAGGACTGGGCCAGGACATGGCAGGCGGGAAGTGGTGCTCCTGGTTCCCTCTGTGCGCAGACCGGGTGAAGTTTTTCCTGCGCATTCATGCAAGGGTCTTCCTTGTTTTCCGTCTTCCTGGTAGGCACAAAGCGAACATGGGATCAGAAACTGTAAGAAGTAACCTTTAAAATTACATCATGATCGATAGGTCAAATCTTTTAGCATTGGACTCACTTGCAAAGGCAGAAAGCAATCTCCAAATTCCACTGCACGTTTGGGGTTCGGTAAAAGTTCCTCAGGGATCCCATGCAACCTTCTCTGTCACACCTGAAATAATAATATGTAAAGCTCATTGCCACAGCGTATGACGTCTTTGGGGATTCTGTGTGGAGGGTCTTTTTAGGAAAAGGAAGGAGAGGAAGTTCTGGGAAGGATAAAGGTATGAAGTGTGGTCGTAGAAATCTGGGGGTCAATGTGTTTAGGCATGACGAAAGTATGAATCCATCCCTCCCTCAGCGGTGTAAGGAGATAAGTCCTGCAGGAGAGGCCAAATGGTCTCTCTCGACCAGTTTCTTCTGATCCGGCCCGTCATGGACAAAGTGGGCAAAAGCAACCGCCGCCAAAACTTAGATAAACCTCACCCTCATGGGGTGAGATGAACCAGGGCACCCCTGTTTAGCGAACCAAACTTAGCGAACCACATGGGACGGCTTGAGGTGCTGATTATTCAATAGATGGTTCCCGAGGCGGCGATACCATAACAGCCTCCCAAAACGCGAGGTTTAGGTTAGTTTTCAATTAGGGAGGTGGGTAAGGGTACCGCAGCCCCGGGAATCATTTATTGGATAACCAACACCCCTGCCATAGGTCAATCCAAGTGGTTCGCTACGTTTCGTGACTTATCGGGCCTGCCCAGGTTCATGGTGTGAGGTTTATTTAGGCCTTGCCGGCGGATGCATTTTCCCACCTATTGCGTGGCGGACCGGATCAGGTGAAACTGTTTTTATTTATTTTTTATATTAGCTCCACACAGGAGGCCCAGAGAGAAAAAGAATTCCCTCAGGGCCTGTATCATCTTTGGGAATGCTGTGTGGATGGTTTTTTTTAAGGAAAGGAAGTAGTGGAAGTTCTGAGAAAGAAAAAGGTATGAGGGATGGGTAGGAATCTAGGGGTCAGTGTGTCCAGGAGTGACGGACGAATGAATCCATCCCTTCCACTGCGGTAAAAGGCGATGGGTTGATAGAGAGAGCAACTGGAGAGGCCAAGAAGTCTCCTTCAACCAGTCTACAAATCCAGACAGCCTTGCAGTAAGTGGGCAGACGTATCCGCCGCCATAGACCATAGGTTCTCAACGTGGGCGATAACTCCCCTTTGGGAACGTTTCAGACTTTCAGGGGGGCGGTAGAAGACCAAGATATAATTGGGGGGCGTTTTAGACTTCAGGCGGGCGGTAGGGGGCCCAGAAAGAAACTCATCCCATCCCATCCCATCTTGCCCCATCCCATCCCATTACGCCCCCTCCGTTGTGGTAAATATAATCGTGTGACACAATTGCTGTTTTCAGATTTTCAGATTCACGAGTAAGGGGCGCTAGAAGAAAAATATTCTCAAAGTGGGCGGTGGGCAAGAAATTATTGAGAATCTATGATCTAGACTTCTAGACGAACCTCACCCCATGAATTCGGGCTTAGTCACCAAACACAGTGAACCACTTGGGGTGACCTATGGCAGAAGTGTTGGTTATCCAATAAATGGTACCAAGGGCGGCGGTACCCATTACTTTAATTTCTGGCTTGCCATTGAAGTAAAGTCGTGTATGGTTTCAAAATGCTTTCACACAAATGAATTATTGAATTCCGTAAGTCTAAACGTAGTTTTTAGGTCGCACAGTTTACATCCATGCTGTGCAAGCGCATCAGAGAGTGTCGGACCATAATATCATGGCCCCAGTAGACGTTGGCCCAATGCGCTCGGCCAACGCGTTGGCCATATTTTTGTGGTTACCATTCACACGTTGGCGTGTCTCATTCTGCAATAGCGGAGCCGCTGCAATATAGGAGGCGTCTACTAATATCTACAGGAATTCCAAAAACTGAAAAAATCGAATTAATATCTATGAGAATCAAAGTGTTGACGAATATCTACAGCTCAAACTGTTGACTAATATCTATGAAAACCAAAGTGTTGACGAATATCTACAGTACTGGCAGAGGTTGGATTTGCAATTATGTATAGCATATTGGAATAACGTAATATTGCGTATGCAGTTTAAAAAACTTAATTTATGTAAGTATGTATGTAAAAATCCCTGATATCGGACTATTGGACACATTTAGCTGATTAGTCCAACCTACGCTCTGTAGATATTAGTTCAACCTACGCTCTGTAGATATTAGTCAACACTCTGAAGTTCGTAGATATTAGTTCAACATATGAGCTGTAGATATTCGTCAGACATACAGGCTGTAGATATTAGTAACTGGAGTCGCAATATACTTTTACAGCGCGATGCGATGTATTCTGTATGTAGCCATTAATGACTCTTTTTTTAAAATTCAGTTAGTGGAATATTCATATTATCTGCTATTCTACTCCAAGCATCATTACACTGAATTTTTTTTTGGTAGGTTCACTTACAGATTACCACATAGAACAGTCCAATAATATTTCAAGAGGTTTAAATAACCCATCAATATTGATATGAATTATCATTATGTGTCCGACTTAAACCATTTTCCTTCCCAGAACTCTCCTCTCCTTCCTTTCCTTAAAAAACCCTCCACACAGCATCCCCAAAGATGGCATAGGACCTGGGGGAAATTATTTTCCTCAGGGCCTCCTGTGTGGAGCTCATGTAAAAAAAGAATAGTCCAATAATATTTCAGGCGGTTTAAATAACCCATCAATATTGATATGAATTATTATTTTGAATATTGATATTTTTGAAATCGATCCAGTAGTTTTGAGTTTATTCGTTACAAACTACAAAAATACAAATCATTCCTCATTATTATATTAGTGTGATTATCATTACTCTGAAATCACAACTAAATATGTATTATTATTGTAATAATAACCAATTAGCCTAAACATTTCATCAATACTCCATGACGCCATGTTCGTGAAACGATCGTTGGAACAATTAAGCGCGACAAACAGCGCCTGCTCCGGCCGACGCGTATTTATGAACTGAGCGCTCGGCCAACGTCTGAACGCTGTTTATGGCTTGCGACAAATTCCTTTGATTTGTGCACGAAAAACCGACACCCATCGGCTCGTCGGCGAGCGTTGGCCGCAAGCGCCAAAAACACACAAAATAGCCCTGTACACGTTGGCCCAACGCGTTGGCCGAGCGCGTTGGCCCAACGTGTACTGGACTCTTTAGCAGCCGATAAAATCAATAACTAGCTACCACTGCCATCTGTGGAATAAAATGTTTGATAATCTGGTTTGGCACTTAGCTAAACCCCCCCTAAGATCATCCCAAGGTAAAACAGATTTCTAACCTAAAATACAATTTTTATTTGATGGCTGTATCATAGACAGAAGGTGTAGATAAAATTCAGTGTAGCGTTAAAAAAGTGCAAGGTCATGTTAAAAAGAACTGTCAAATAAATTCGAATACTTATTTTGAATCAGAGTATTTTTTTATTGAATACGAACCTTATAAATGAAACAGAAGCCTACCTGGAAGCATCACAAGTCTGCAGAACCGGGGTGAGCGCCGTGGTGCAGGACTTATCCCTGATGCAGCGATCCAGCGCCAAGTGACAGGTGCTGTGCAGAGAGACACGAGGACTACCACCATCAGCTCCGTCGGACTCTCCAGCCCCGATGCGCTCTGACGGCGTAACGGCGAACAATGCAACAAGCATTAGTTTTGCAGAATACGTTGGTGCGAGTTCAATGAATTACAAGGTAAACAATTTATTGTGTAACAATTTTTTAAACTCTTGTAAAATATTGTGTTTCGCAATAGTGATTTATTTTTGGAGTAGTGCACCGTGTTGCGCCACCTCCTGGTTTAGCCAATGTTAGCGTTACTGGTGGGTGGTTTGTATATTTATGCGTTACTGTGTCCGTAATCAGATAAATTTTTTTAGTAGTTGAAAATAATGAGAACTTACTGGGGTTTCCCGTTCTAAGGACATGGCTGTGTATGAATTTTAATTAAGTAAGTGCCTAAGGTAGAATATTCGTAGAATAAAATTATAAAACAATATCTAGAAGAAAACACAAAATAAGCTTTGATAGGTTGCTAAATTGTATCTATATTCTTCCTTCCCAAGTCTTATAGTTTTTTTGAAAAACTTAAATCCTGTCCTCTTCTTCACCCTGATGATCACTTTGTATGCCTTATTAGAATGCTGATAGCATCTATTCAAAGCTCAGGAAAAACTGTAACTCTTGTTTGGGTTCCTGAACATGTTGGCATAGTGGGTAACGATATTGCGGATTCATTGGCAAAACAACCTATTGTTATCCTTGTAAACCATATTCCCATTACTGATATTTTTTCAATCATCAAAGATAGATCCCGCAATGTTTGGACAGAGTATTGGAACATTCCCAGTCAATCCAAGCATGCCCTCTACGCCTCAATACAAAGGACTATCCCATCAAAACTGTGGTTTTAAAAATTCCCCATTTTTCCAAAAAAGATATTTCCTCACTTATTCGAATGAGGATCGGATATTGTTCCGTTTCTTCTCATCTCTTTAAAATTTACATCCTTGACTCCCCAGATTGTACATTCTGTGGTCTAGATGTGTGATCACATATTTTTTGGTTGAACCTCTCTAAGTAAATATCCTCTCTTCTACCAAGCGTTATCTACAATTGCCTCCCCTCCATTCAACATTTCATCTCTTCTAAGTCTGAACTCTACTCCAATCTTCCATACAATTCTGAAATTTGCATATTTAAATAAAATTAATATATAAATTCACCTTTTGTTTCTCTGTAATTTTAATTGATGGCCTAGAACACCCTTGAAGGGTGAAAGCCAGAAATAATTGAAAAAAAAACTGCTATTTTTTTAAATGGTTTTTATAGCAAGAGGGGTGTTAATCAATAATTTTAAAGAGAAATATTGAATTAGTGCATTCTTATGTACATAGATGCGATAGGATATTGCCAGCACTAATCCTCTATGAGCTGGTATTACATTATGATTTAAATGATTTTCTGCGTTTAGTTTTGATGTAGCCGTCAATTACCGGATACCTAGAACTGTTGCGCTTGGCCCAGTCGTCAACATCTAATACACAACTGCCCTAACGAAGGACACTGTAACGCTGTCCGAGACGTAGGCTAAAGGAGGTTGCGAAACGCAGCACATATCCCAAAAATAATACTTTTTGCCCGTGAAAATTGTGATAATTTAAAATCGTATGGTGTTTTACGCCCATACCGCGAAATTATTCATGAGAATCTAAGAAAAGTCTTTCTTTTTAAAAAATGTCTGAATCTAAATAATAACAACCCTCCATACAGCATCCCAGATGACATACGGCCTGAGGGAAATTATTTTCCTCAGGGCCTCCTGTATGGAGTTAATGTAAAAAAAAATAATTTTGTAACCACTGCGTAGATTTTACGCACTAGAAATAATGCCTTCCATGTTGATTTAAATGGAAAACAATGTCGCCATTTGTGATACCATAGAGAGTAGTTTGAGAGATTACTTGTAGATGGCACTAGATAGTGGTTTAATAAGTTAGTCACAGATGCCAGCTGTCGATAATACAGTAATTGAGATTACAATAAATACTGCTGCAACCTCAAGGTCAGGGCCCGAAATTATTTCTACCGCTTCTAAATAAGATACCAGAGCTCACTGCTACTTACTTATCATTCAATTCCAAATTGTTTTTTTTATTGAAAATTGAATATTTATTTAAAGATAGTTTGTGAGACAAATCTGGGGTCGCAACAAACTTGTGAAACTTAGTTCTTTTTTATTCTAGTGCATTCATCACAATAAGGAACTCCAGTCCAATTAAAAAAAAAATTTTAGACCTTCTAACTTAAATAACTGCATGTTTTTTTATTTATTTTTAAAGTTAGGTTTAATAGTTAAAATAATTGCCAAAGTTTTAATTTTTCAAGATCCCCCGAAAACCACCTTATATGTAGTGAATCGTGTGACGTCATCACTCCCTAAAGTTACTATAAGCTCGCACAATCAACTGTTCAACTGGCGCCATTTTGAAATTCAGAGTTCGAAGTATTCTCCTTAGAGTTGCATTACTATTTATTTTGTGCAGTAGTTTTTGAATATTTTCAATAATAGAGATAAACTAATAAGAGATACCTTTATTTTTGAAACTGAATCATTTAGGTCAAAATAATGTTTAAATAAACACAACAACTAAATCCCTATAAACAGTATGTAAAGAAACGAATAAGATGAAACGTTGTTTAAACGATGGCTTGTGTCATACCTACATTCCCATACAATGACTTTACGGTGATCAGTGACGTCACCACTAAACATTTCAATAATACCAACTTGACGGTGTGTTTCTATGACCCGATTAAAAATGGACTTTTTAATAATGTTTTAAAAACTCTGCGTTTAATATTAATTAATAAAACAGAATTCAGAATTCAGAATCAGCATTTATTGGTCTATACGAACATATTTTTTTAAAGCCGTAATATTTTTCACTGGAGTTCCTTATTCTGTATATGAAATTTAAGACCCGACATAAAATAAGCCTACATCACATTTGTTGTGTTTTGCATTATTCTATAAAAAACCACCTACCATTTTAGTTTTCATGTCATTATTATTTCAGCTTTATTGACCCCATGCCGTATAATGATTGTCTCAGTTTAAAAAGACTTAAATTCATCTAAGATTGATATATTTTTGCGAGTCAATCGTTTCATCACGTGTTCTGACAGAATTTCGATGGTAAACGGTTTATTTCGTTCCCATATAATAACAATATTTGAATTCTTCTCACTCCCAACATTATTGTGTGAATATTTTGCTTGTGCAATGATGGAGGATTGTTGGCAAGTAGAGGATGTACCACGCGATATCTGGTAAATATTTTTCTATATCGCATCTTTTAGTTTTGGCCTTGATGAAGAAAACCTTAATAGAAATTTGTGAAGTTTCGCGGTATGGGCTTTGTAACACTACATGTAATAAAAATATATTGAAGGGTTTTAAAAATATTAGTATTTGGAAAAAAATATGTTCAACGCCTGCTGCACCCGAAATATCTGTAACAGGAAGTATTGGGTTAATATGTTTACATATACAATATTGACTGGATTACTGGCGTCCATCTGAAATTAAAAATTCCTAAAAAAAAATTCAGACAAAATGTTGAAGACAATATCATTCAAATCTAAGGCTGTCATTCAGGAACCAATGATTTTTTAGTATCAATGAAATTATATATTTTGAGCGAATCTCGATTATCTCAGACTGTCAGGGAAATGATCATGTTTGGACAATGACGATGATGAGATGATGATGGAGATGTAGCTATGGATTGATGCGGGGATCGCTTTCTAAATGCTTCTGATTTAGAAGATGAACTAAAGGCAAAATCCGGTGCTGTGCTTGCTACCCTGTGCTGTTTAAGGTCAAAACAGGCTTCTTTAGAAGTCAATCTGACCTTTTCGGCAACTCACCAGATGTCTCAGCGATCCTCCATGGTGGAGCTAGTTATGAAATCACTGCCACTTATTAATCCATTCTTTGGTTTTGGTCTAGTATTTTGGCTTGATTTTCTCTTGGCCTGTTGAGGAGACAACACTGCGACAACTCTTTGAAAGGTTTAGTTAGCTTTGAAAGACGTTGGTGCAATTTGGTCAATTGCCAGTAAAAGAAACAAGTAAACGCACTGCATAATGCAATGATTTGTTCTACAATAAAAGTTCGACTTGTTGTTCTCGTAAAGCCCTTTTAAAGCCCGTAAAGTCTCCCAAGAAAAATGATTCAAACAGTTTTACAAGAACTGTTACATTTTTGCTTCTTGTACCAACAGAGTTCTTTCAAAAGCATGTTACAAATGAAGCAGTTTTTTTCTGACAAGTTCTGTTAGGTTTGCAAGTTGCTCTCATAGAGTTCACAGAGTTCATAGAGTTCTCCAAACCGGTTGATGTAACAGTGTTCCTTTCGTGCAGTCCCATTTGAATGTTTCTCTCAAAGAGGAGACCCTTTGACAGTAACTTGCAAATTAATGAAACAATGTTCGGTGGGTTAGGTTTGATTTGACATTGTCCAGTTGATTTAGAAACTTGAAGCAGTTTGTTTTTGCTTGCGTTACATTTGCACAACTTTGCCTTTATTTTACATCTAATCATTATTGCCTCACACCAAATACCAAAACCTCGAAATGGACCTGACAGAATCTGTGTCACTAACGCTATAATAATAATGGGATAAAATGGCGTCAACTGTGGGGATGGGGTAACATGGTAGCACTGCCAAAAGCTGTTCCGGGTGATTCAACATGCCAATAATAATATATATTATAATTCAATTTCAAATGTCGGAGAAAAACATGACAAGGGTAAAACGGACGGTACATCACTAGGGGAACTACAACGACCAGCTAAAAAAGCAATTATTGGCAACTTGTAAAGCGTTCAAAAATGGCGTCAAGTTATCAAACGTGCCATGGACTAAATCATTAGATTTTCAGTGTTACTAATCGGGTTTAACAACTGTTCTAATCACTACATTATTTACAAAAGTTATCTTTATTGTTTTAGGTAATAATCAATACACAGTGTCAATTACAAACGTCCAGAAGTTTTAATTCCTTATTTACATTTTTTTATTTATATTATCACAGTTTTATTTCAAATATCATACCAATACCAATGGGCCATTGCCTTTTTAGCTGGTTGTTATTATGATTTCATTTATTTAACCAACAATCGGGAGATATAATATTTCAAAAATTTTAAAATTTTAAGGGGTAAATCTTACGATAACTACGGTTCAGAAAGGCACAATTTCAAAATCTTACCCCCACAAACAGAAAAAATATATAATGTCATAATATAGTCAGCATTCAAACAGTATGCACCAGTAGCAAGAGTTCAAATATAAATAAAATTATTTCAAATTTTTTTCAAAATGCAAAGGCATGCAAAAATTTCAGTATCATAATTTTAGAATCAGTAGTTTATATGTAGTAATTTTTAAAGAAATAACAAAAATTAAAAAAAAAATATTTTTTTAAGTTGTTCTTTTTAGATGACAAATGTGTGTTCGAAGTTGCGTATATATAATTTTAAATAAATCAAAAAATATAAAATAGAGCGTTTTCCAAATGTGTCAGAAGAAGGAAACACGAAAATATATATCACTTTTCTGTGATTTCAATTTGAAGTGTTTTTAATTTTAGGATGTTATCAAATTTACTCTTCTTCCTCATTCGTGAGTCATATTTTTGGAAAGCCTCGCCATTACCGTCTTAAGACAGATGTGTAGAGTGCTAAAATTTGTTTTAAAATTGTAACACCGCTCTACATATTTGTCCTGGTGATGGACGCTGCAAGGCTATTGGAAAGTTGACACAAATGAGGAGGAATAAAATTTTGATGCAATATACCAAAAGTTACACATTAAAAAAGTACCGCTGATAGCGCTGTTTTAACCCACTATGAAGGTATCAGAAAGAATGGTTAAAGTAAAGCTCTCAGCAGAATTACAATTAGTTTTTACGTTGGAGAAATGGAAAAGGCTAAATGAAAGTAAAAGCGCAAGTAAAATAGAACATTGTGAGGGTAAAAATTGTAACAAACAAATCAATTTTGCTGTAGAAGAAGTGAACAGAGCTCCACGAGTTGTAATAACAGTAGATGTAGTAGTAGAGGAGGAACACACAACAACAAATTGTCCAAAAAGTTGGCACATACTCGTTCCATCATGGTTCTTGTGGTGCGTTCCCCCCTTTCGTCTTCCAGGCCTTCCAAACAGTCTCCTATGGCCCTCTTCCATCACATGAGGACTGATGTGGTGCTCGTCAATTTCAAAGCCGTCTTCTGGACCAAGATCAGCTCCGGAAACCCATTCCGTTGAAGATGAAGAGGAGGTGGTTTTGTTGGAGGGGAGAGTCTTTCCGTCCGGGTTGGGGGAGTTCACTGTAAGGGATACACAGCTCAGTTGCTGTCCGTGCCCAGCGGGTCTTCCTGCGACTTTACACGACTTTACACTTTACACATTCTAAGATCAGACATCAAATCAAACGTCACATTCTTTCCAAGCTACCTAACGAATCAGCATAACTTCAATCATTGACTTTGATTTGAAATTTTTACGATCAATGTCATCGCATGGTATGACTTTTGGAGAATCAAGTCAAAGTGCTCCTCTTGCTCCTTTTTCAGCCAACTTTTAGATAGTATTCTAGTGTCCATTATCAGGGCAGATGTCATCAGATTCATAAGATGTCATCAGAGTTCAGAATTCATCATATCATTTCGTCAGATTTCATCAGATATCATCACATTTCATCAGATTTCATCAGATTACTTCCGATTTAATTAGATTTCATCAAGAACCCCACCGGTGGACGGACACTACAAGGCTGTCAGAAACGTTAGCATTGGCTTAAGAAGAGGAAGAGCAAAACGTCAGTACAGCAAAAGTCAGACGACATAACTCCAATCTTTTCCCTGACT
This sequence comes from Limnephilus marmoratus, assembly GCA_917880885.1. Taxonomy (NCBI): domain Eukaryota; kingdom Metazoa; phylum Arthropoda; class Insecta; order Trichoptera; family Limnephilidae; genus Limnephilus; species Limnephilus marmoratus. The sequence continues at coordinate 5,855,313 of OU862935.1, forward strand.
AATTCGAATCTCTCATCTGAATTTTAACTCACATTGATTTACAAAAAAATGTGATAAAAAAATCAAAACATAAAAATATTTCTAAAATAAAATTACTCCATTCTCTGTAATAATTAATAAATTCGAATATTAAATTTATTCAAAGAATTAACTACATTTTTGTATTATGAAAAATATTCACACTGCCGAAGTTATAATAATCGGAAATTAAATAATAAAAAACAGAAGCATTGCACACTTTAGGCATAACTGTGCTGAACCCAGTTTGCTGTTCCTATTGAATAGAAGTCCAATTTTTTGCCAACCTGTAAAGCTTTTTGTCCGAATTTTTTCTGACTAAATTAATAATTTTCAGTACATACACATTCCTCATAAAGTTGGAAATTTATAAATATTATTCACAAAAACCAAATGCGTGAACAAACTTCTGAAATAAATACCTTCTTCATATTATTAAAAGCTGTGCGAAAACATTTTAGTAAGTTTGTTTCGATTCGAAAAATTTACTTTTGAAAATGTGTGTCCATAAAAACATAAGCATCTCTCGCCATAAGTAAAACAACTTTGTTTGAGACTAAATCCCATTCTCTGTTACTTTCTACAACTTGTTAAAGACTTGTTCCTATAAATTATATTTTATTTCATACTTAAGTAGCCGAATCTTCTTGTAAACGCGAATGATGAAATTATTTTAGAGGTTTTCGAACTATCAAAATAATTATTCCTATCAAATGGTACATTAAAAAAAACATCGACTGCAGTCTGTTAAATGCAAACGCTAACGGAATGATGTGTTTATTTTGCAGAATTTTTTAGCTTTGGCAACAACAAAAATCTATAGCTATAAATTGCAAAAAACTCGGAAATACTGCCCAGCTGGACTAACAAGAATTCACTTTTCTATGGATTCTCATGTAGGTATAATTTTCTAATTTATATATCCCATTTCCCTTAAAATTAAATTCTTATTAACATTTCCCAGCAAAACTGTAGAGCCGATTGATTTTAGATGTTCATTACAAGGTATATAGAATACATTTTATAAGAAAACATGACAATTTATACAAGATGGTGCAAAATTTGTCATCCGATGTTCTTTGGCTGTAATTTTTTTATGAATAAAAAAATTTGGTTCTGCTTTTGGATTTTGTTTATTTGATGTCTTCATTTTTTCCATTAAGTCGAGAAAGTGATATCGGCCACTTGGCCGCCGCCAGAATTGATGACAATCGCCGCCAGATTTATGGCATTTTCCATCACTCTTTTCAGAACTTCCGGCGATAGGTTCCTGCAATCGTGACGGATATTCTCTTTGAGGGCTTCGAGAGTCTGAGGCTTGATGACATAGACTCATAACTTCAAGAAATCCCACAAAAAGAAGTCTCAAACGGTTAGATCTCACCGGCCAGTGCAAATTATCAAAACCATTTTTTCCGCGTTCTTGAGGAGTATAGCGATTCATGTCCTGTTGACGTGTGTTTTGTAAGTGTTTATTTCATAAATGTCAAAGCAGAACTGACATTTTACAAAAATTATGGTATTTTATGGGTGATGACTTTTGCGCCACTATGAAGAAGAGTATTCGCAAATTTATAGCTCAGATCCTTGATTGAATCATAGATTTCGTAACAATTTTATCGTTGCCATTCAATGAACTATAAATGATATATCATCCTCAGAAATATCCGATTTTGACATTACAAAATAAGTTTAAAAAAAGACACATTACATATATATATATCTTTTAATAATTCCACATTTGTTTTGGACAGTCGTTCTGCATCCTTTACATTCAGTACTTTAATATTTTCTGAAACTTAGCGCAATTTTCCCACTTCCTGTTGTAGGCAAGTTCAAAGAAAAGCCTTAGCAACAAATGTTTCTTGGAAAACTTTCAAGAGTTATTATAACACTTCGGCAGGAAGTTGAGGACACAGAAAATTTATGAAAATACTTCAATTATGATTTTTAAATTACCTTTGGTAACAGATTTTAATATATTTCCCAAGTCAAAACTATCATGTGTTTCGATTTTAGTGGAGTCGTGCCATGTTGTACGCTTGCTCTTTTTGAGTGAACGTTTCAGACAGCTTCGAGCTTACATTATCAGCACAGATATCGTCAGATTTCACCAGTTTTCTTAGGATTTCTTTAGGTTTCACTAGGTTTCATCTAAGTCATAAGATGTCATTAGATTTCACCAGTTTTCTTAAGATTTCTTTAGGTTTCACTAGGTTTCATCTAAGTCATAAAATGTCATTAGATTTCACCAGTCTTCATAATAATTCATCAGTTTATATTAGATTTCACTACGTTTTACCTAAGTCATCAGATGTCTTCATATTTCAAGTTGTCCTCATACAAGCTTCCATAATATTATATCAGATTTCATTGGTTTTCACTAGATTTCATCTAAATCATAAGACGTCATTAGATTTCATCAGTTTTCATCAGTTTTCACCAGATTCAATCAGATCTTAGTAGATTTCACCAGATTGCATCAGATTTCATTACTCTCCTTAGATTTTATCAGATATCATTATTTTTCTCCAGGTTTAATCTATGTCATCAGAAGTCATTAAATTTCTTCAGTCTTTATCAGATTTAATCAGATTTCATCAGATTGCATCAGACTTCAGCAGATTTCATCTGATGTCATCAGACAGATTTCGCTAGATTTAATCCAATCTCATCAGATTTCTTTATAAGTCATTGATTTCGTTAGATTTCATCACGCATCCACCTTAATTATGAACAATATATGACTGTCAGAAATTTTTCCTCAACAAAAAGAATGATATGCAGTAAGTTTCAATACTCCTTTTAACACTTAATGTACCGAATGGGAAAATTCTTCGTCAGCTCTAAGGGAGAATCGAACCCACAACGCTTAGATTGTTGATCACATACCATTACACCACTAACAAAATGGCTTATAATCGACAAGAAAATTAATTTATTTAAATACAAAACCACATAAAAACGTCACACTGGCGCCCAACGTAGTGCAAATTTATAATATTTTGTGTGAAGTTTCCTGTTGACCAGTTTAACGTATTTGGATGATTATTTCGTCATTTTCCTGAGATACTTAGAGAGGTAATAGACGCTGTCTAATGCCTTTTTGTCCTGAGGGGTTTTGGAGTGTCAATACTTCTTGACAAGTTTACGAAACTTTTGCTAACAATGAGAAGAACAGGGGAACATTTCGTGTTAAAATTATCATTACGTTAATAAAATATTTCTCCCTGAATTATCTCATCTCATATTATTGTCAGATTGCAGAAAGTGGCAGATTTTCAAGTAGCTAGCTGTTAAGATCTGGTCGGTAAATAAAGTTAAAGCAATATTTTTAAAACATAATACAGGACTGCAAAAATTTAATTCAAAATTTCAAAAAACCAAATTCAAGATTTTAAAAACTTAATGCGAGATTGTGAAAGGTTATTCAAAGTTTATATAACTAAATACAAGATTGCCAAAACTTAATTCACGATTAACAAACTGCAAATTTATTTGACATCTTAGTAAAAATTGATAAATATGTATATGTACTGAAAATTTTCCTATAACAATCACACCTCTCAAACACTCAAAACTTTCTACACATTGCATAATTTTATTTATTTATTATTTAATATTAAAAATATTTTATACTTATTTCTCATCAGAGGTTCAAATTTTACATTTAGATAAAAGTTACAACAATTTCTTAGTCATCCAGCTATTGTTATAATATATATTTTAACGGTTATAAGATGAAAAATTAACACCAAAAGCACAATTAAAGCAAAAAGCCAAACCATATTGTGCAGACATCAAAGAAAATAAATTAAAAGTTATAAATTTAACCAAAAATTAAAAAAAAATAATTGATGCGAATTTTTAAACTGAAAAAAAAGGTTTATAAAAAAGCTTTGTTTGCAAAATTTCAGAACACTTTAGTTACAATCGAATGCAGCTAAAAAAGATTTGATAAAATGCATGTGATAATGTGTATTGACAATGATTAATGATTTTTGATTAAGATTTTTATTCGTGTTAAAAATTAAGTATTAATTAAAAAAAAACCTAATAAACATGTTGTTGGGTAAACTATCCAAAAATTAAAGGGCTCCGTTGATAAACTAGTTTCTAAAATGATATAATTTAAACTGGTACTTCCATGGACCCTGCTTGGAGGAGATAAATGTATACCGTTGATAGATGAATAATTATAATAACTCCTCGCTTTTTCCCATGAACGAAGAACGCAATAGTAAGAAAAGTTACAAGGATAGGAACGTAGTGGGGTTGGAAAAATGCAGAATATCTGTTAGCAGCTTTTCCATATTACGAGAAGGGTCGTTTCTGCGACTAGTGCTTATGTGAACGAGCTGCCAAAAAGCTTTTGCAAGATCTGCATTCATATACCAATTCTATAGCCCCTTTCCTAACGCGCTTCGTGAAGATTTTGTAGTGACAAAATAAATTTATAAAAATATCACAAATTTTAACAAATCACGCAAAAATGTGCATTTTATCAAAATATATTTTTTTAAGACATGATTTCTTATTTATAATTGTTTTCACATCTGGTCAAGAGAAACCACATAAAAATTGTTATTTGCCTACGATATTTAATTTAAAATGATTTATAAAGTAATCATGAATGTTTGTGTGTTTTAATAATAGGTAATTAAATGATACGACGTGTGTGGAACACAATTTTATTTTATTTATTTATCGTACATTTATATATTTAATAAATCGTGTGCATTGAATGATAGTGTGGAATGAAAGAGATAAAACATTGTAAGAAAGAGAGAAGAGTAAAAACAGACACCAATTATCCATAGAGATCGTAAGATTTAGAAAAGGAAAGAGATATTCATAATGCAAACATCAAGAAGTATGGAGAACATGCACAAACATGCAACATTTCTATATATCAAATATGGTTAAATTCGCTTTCAATTCGTAAAACAAGACAATGCTATTTAGGCAGTTTTAAAATAAAAAGACATGTATACAATGGATCAATTAAATACAAACAAAAAAAGTGTAGGTACTTATCACTTTTAAAGTTATTATATTCAGATAACATTTCTATCTTTTCTTCAAAATAATACGATTAAAGTAACTGAACTTTTAACCTTGTTTTTTCCACTTATTTATTTTACCAAGCCAATGGTACGGTGAAACCGGCTTGTTAAAAATAAATAAGTCGAACAAATTATTGCATAAAAAATAACAATGTTAAAAAAAGTAGAAAAAAAAATGGAAAAACACTTTTCAATATTTTTTTCGTTTGTGCAGTTTTTCAAGACTTGCGAGTCTTGAGTTACAAATTAAAAGCGAAAAAACGCATACTGCATGCTTCGCAATGATATAAACAAAAAACACTGATCTTTGGTACAAAAATAGTATAACTCTTTATATAGCCATATTGGTATCACGGTAGAATCAGTCAATTTTAACACCAAAAGACAGCTTATTAATATCATTGCGGTTTAATACAAAATCGACACTTCACGTCATAACTTCATCAAGTTCGATATTGGCTTTCGATTTTATCGAATTCGTCGTAAATTTCCGGATTTAATTCATAACATAATTGAATTTACATTTAACCGCTTTGTTACATTTTCCAGTTAATTATTTAAAATATTATGTAATTCATCATAATCATTTCCAATGGTATATATCACTGAATCATCGGCAAATAGTCGTACTTTTGAGTTATTAATATTTTTATCCATGTCATTTATATAAAGTATAAACAATAGAGGTCCGAGATCTGATCCCTGTGGTACTCCTAAATGTTTATAAATTTGTTTTGAAAATTGATTATTTACTTTTGTCACTTGCTTTCTGACTTTCATATATTATTCTATTCATTTTACTATTTTAGAAAAAAAAACAAACGTTCCCCGTTTACGAATAGCATAAAAAATATTTTTTTAAAATACTAAGATCGTCATTATAAGCGATAAATGTTGCTTATGAAATGATGAAGAAATTAGCTAGCAGAGGTATTGGATCCACAACGCAACCACTGGGTTGAAACCCAATGCATTTCTTCACTTAGCTACTAACCCATCATTAAATATTCAAGAACCGGTGTGTTAAATAAAAATTAAAATGGCAATTTCAAAAAACTCCAACTACTAATTACTCGTAGTTTCAAGAATCACTTAGTCGTAGTAATTAACGTTGAAAAATACTTCTTAGAAAAGTAAGGCGTGTATTGTTTCAATACGCCGTATTTTAAACCTAAGAAAAATGTAATAAATGAACTTACACATTATTCTACACTACACACTCAGCCCTGTGAACACGGTTTATTTCCATCAAAGCTTACCAACAATTTTTTTTCGAAATAATAATAATAGTAAATTTACAAAATGAACTTTTGAGATCGTTCACCTCAAGTGAAATAATCAAAAATCTTCTGTTGTAAAGGTTTTTGTAAATGTTCACTGGATGAAGGCTGACACCTTGGAGTTATCCAGGATTTAAAGGTTTCTAAATAGAAAGGCTATATTTTACTAAATTGCAAGCCATTGTCATTCCTTTCTGTTGGCGGCACTTAAAATTTCATATCTGTCGTCTGCCATTGTTGCGATAAGTATTCATGGAATATAGAATGCTACACAAAGGAAGGACGACTTATTGTTGTGAAAACTCTTTACATTGGTAGTTGTACGAAACACTGGGCAAAGTTCTAAGAATTTTTGGTTCACAAATGCATCCAATAAATCCGCAGTTTGAAGAGTTTTTGAGATATTCGTGAGTATCGGTTCGATTATGGACAGTAAACAGGTTTCCGAGAGTTTCTAGAGACTGTCGTTCTCTCGAACGTCCCTTAAAACTATCTTTGAAAACTTTTATAGTCATTTTAAATACACATTTTTAGAAAAAGGTTACAATCGATAAACGTAGTAAAAAAATATTGTCAAAATTTTAAACGAGCGGAAACAGATTTGATTTTAATTTTCTGATAATTTTATGTTAGTTCAACAACTCGATGCTCAAATAGGTATACAATTATATAGCAAGGATTGATAATTTATTTCTTGGTATTTACAACAATTTATACAGGAATTCCATTTAAAAAATACACAGAGAAAGCCATGCAATCAAAAACAAACGAAATTTTGATAAAATCGCCAACAAACTTGATTACCAAATTATGACGCTGAGAAGAGTCAAAAATACAATTCAGATTAAACAGTTGTCCTCACGTCTGTAGTGAGGACAACTGGAGACAAATAATAACATAGAAAGCAGCCTCGGAGGACCTGAAAGGCTGTTTGGAGGAGAAGATCAAAGGTTCTGGAGGCCTAGAGGAAACGGTAGATGAAAGGAAAAGGAAACATAAGGTCGGTGAGAAGAAAAAGCTGCAGTGTGACAGAGTAAGAAGTTCTAACATTTAGTGACATAGAGTGTAGTGAACATTCAGACGCTATTCCTAGAGTTCTAAAGAAGTGTTGAAAGTAGACATAGTCAAACTCCAAGTTGTGTGAAAGTTGAAATTGTAGAAAGGGTTAAACACGAAGTTGGACGTCAAAAGAGTTGAGGTAGAATTGAACATAACGTTGTTTGGAATTGTGGTTTGTTAAACACCTAGTTGTTTGGTTGTAAAAAGGGTCAAGTCAGAGTAAGTAAAAGTTAGCATGAAGTTGATTAGGGTTGTAGTTTTTTTTGGGTCTGGAATATGACAAGTAAACGAAGATTTTTGATCAACAAATATTCATTCTGGATAGTCAAATTAAAAGTTGTAGGCGGAGTAGTATGGAGATTTCAATAAAGAGCGATTGGATAATGAAGTTGAATTTAGGTTGTGAATTGTATAAAGAATTAAACATGAAGTCGCTTGGTTACAAAAAAATTGGTTTAGTCAAGCACAGATGTTTAAACGCAGTATTGTTGAAATTTAAAAATAATTTATTTTAAGTTTATAAAGTAATAAAAACAAGTGGGTTAAAATAATGGATGTTATTGGAGTCAAAATGTTATAATTACTATTGAAATTTATAAAATATCAAAAAAATTAAAGAACCAAGATTAATGTTATCCGAAGTTAGCTACACGCAAAAGAGTCAAATATGTAATTAGCAAGTTAACTTGTAAAATAAAGTATTCTAAGTTATATTAATTGGAATGATCTTGGTGTTTCAAAACAGACAGAGTTTATTTATTTCTTTACCAGCTCAGATACCGTAGGAAATAAAACAGAAAATCGAGCAGAAAAATTATCTTTAATACATCAATAAAAAAATGTTATGGGCGTTTCATGAGAAACACGATCGAGGAACAAAAGCATATTGGATTAAAAGCAAAAAAATTTGAATGCGTGTATTTTTATTAGGTTTATAAAATTATTGTCAATTTCTGGAAACGATGTAGGTTCGTAGAGTTGTTGAAAACTTGTCGTCATTTTAAGAACCAAATAAAAAGTGGTCAGTTTTATGAATGAAAGTGTGTGTTCTGGAATCTGTTCACAGATGCAGCAATTTCACTCACCGGTTTCGCCTTGTTTCCCTCGTCCAGTTTTCCATCTTTTAAAACTTGATTGATTCGCACCACTAAATCAACATCAAATCTTCCAATGATCAGATAAATTGTAATAAAATAAAGGATTGCACCATCAATCTTGCAATGGTCGAATAGATCGTCCTAAAATAATGATTGGAGAGATTTGATTGTGGCAACAATCTTGCAATGGTTGAATAGATTATCTTAAAGTAATTGGTTATTCCTCTAGTCCCCGAACCTTCATGTTGAGACCTAACCACCAGGCAGACTTACAATATTGTTCAAGAACACCAAAGCACCAACAACATTCGAATGACTTAACGACACACGACGGGCTTTGAGATCCACCCACCCAGAGGAGGACTCAAGCGTAGTCACAGAAGGTTACAGATCTTGCAAGAGAGGAAAAAAAGGAATACATTGTTATTTAAAAGCGCATCTGGCGAGACCTCACCCGACTGAACTCGGTTTCGCGAGACGTTGGGGTGTCGTCTGCTTGCGGAGGCTGCAGTCTGGGATCTAGACCTATGTCCCATAGCCTTCATAATCGCTCTAATCAGGTCTCCACCTCCTGCATCGGTTATGACCTGAGTCCCGTTATCGGTGACGAGAAGTATCGTCCCATCCGGAGCGACGTATCTGGTCACGTTGGACTTGTACTCCAAAGAGATGGTCTTGTGGTGGTGTTTCTGATGGGTGGAGGTGGCCTTGGAGTCTGGTAGCTTGCTCGGGTGGAGGTTGAAGCGGTCTGGGTGGCGGTCGGTGGGTGGGGCCGGGGTGGGCTTCCGAGGCGAGTGACGCAGGCGCAGTAACCTAGTCAGGAACAGATCTGGTCCTCCGCGTTCTCTCCTGCCCTCTATTCACCAAGTCAAATGTTCCAATAACTCCTGTTAACTTATCCTCTCCTGGTATCATCTCTTAGTATATTTTGGCTTTCTTGTGTAAAATTTTGGTCTTCTTGTGTAATATCGTATTTATCTAGTATATTTTGACTTTCTTGTGTAAAGTTTTGGTCTTCTTGTGTATTATTATCATTTATCTAGTATAGTAGGACTTTCTTTCATTTAAAGGGAATATTTGGTATTTTTGAAGTGTGTTCATGTGACTTTTAATTTATTTACTTCTTTATTTATGCTGATACTCTTTGTTTGTTTGATTTGGTTGGTTTGTCGTGTTGGGTTTCGTAGTCTGAGGGTTTATATAAAATTGTTCTGTTTTATTTACTTGCAACACGTCAACGTTTACTGTAGCAATCACTCTCTTTTTGACAAATTTAAATCATTCAAAATCACCACAAAACTCTTCCAAACACAAACATGTAAAACTTTAGGTTCATTAAATACACGAACAGATTCAAAGATAGTCAAACACAAAATAACATTTTTCTGTAATAGGTCTAAAGGAGAGATAGAAGACTTTCATTTAAATAGCTGAACGATGTGAATACTGTATTCTTGATCAGCGTAAATAACAAGAAGGATACAGAAAAAGACTACCAGGAGAAGAGGTAATTCCTAATAGTAACCACGAGTCTTCATTTATTCAATTTCATCAAACAAAATAATTGAAAATATTTGAGATAAAACTTGCGAAAAACTAGTAATTGAATATCTATTATTTTATAAGCTAGCGCAAACTCAAATACCATAAATAAATAGGATGTATTTAGAAGTGCTTTGCTGAATGAGGAAAAAAGCAAAATTGAAAAGGAATCAAAAAGGACAAATTAAACGAGAGGTAGAAGATTAATCATTTGATTTCTTGAGTCCCATACAGAAGAACAAGACGCTGCAAGATATTCTAGAGTACAATTTGTGGAAGTTCGAGCTTTTCGTGATTTAGAAACTTATGTAACTGGTAAAGAGGTACATATTGCTGAGATGTCTATTATATCTGCAGCCTGTAGGATAAATTGTGACTTGATAATTGACAACCTCTATGTGAAATGTGGTGCTGGAGAAAAATTCTCAGGATTCTATGGATAGCCAGATACACAAAAGTGTCCATCCTGGAAGAGCTAGGCAACCACAATAGACTTTCAACTCTCTGTCAACATTGTATGTTAAGTTACTTTGAACACGTTGCTTGCCAAACTGAGGACTCCAACTTGGAGAAACTCATTGGTAAAGTGTTTGGCAGAAGAAGTAAAGGAAGGTCGCCAATACGCTGGAATGACCAAGTATCACTGGCATCTGGTACTAAGGTGTCCGCAGCTCTCATGCAGCTAGGAGTGAAGGAGTCTTGTCCACCATGGAAATTAGAGTAGGGGTCACGATCCTCAGAAACGAGGAACCGACTTGAGAGGAAGGTTTTTTTTTATATACCAGCTCCATACAGGAGGCCCTGAGGAAAATAACTCCCCTCAGGGCCTACGTAATCTTTGGAAATGCTGCGTGGAGGGTCTTTTTAGGAAAGAAAAGAGAGGAAATTCTTGAAAGGAAAAGGGTATGAGGGGTGGTTAGAAATCTAGGGGTCAGCGTGTCCAGGAGTGACGGACGTATGAATCCATCCCTCCCACTGCAGTGCACGGCGATATTTCGAGAGAGTTCGACTGGAGAAGTCAAAGGGACTACTTCAACCATTCTTGCTTGGCCTCCGCATTCGCCAAGACCCGGACAAACCTCACCCCATGAACCCGGGCACCCCTGCTAAGTCACCAAACGTAGCGAACCACTTGGAGTGAACTATGGCAGAGGTGTTGGTTATCCAATAAAATGTTCCCGGGGCAGTGGTTCCATACCCGCCTCCCAAATTGATGTGAGGGCTCGAGTAGAAAAAGTAGAAGACTTTTAATTAACATTGAACAAATTGATGATGCAAAGAAACATTGGTGGAAGACCCAGATCTGTCAGATGCCAAACATTGTGACTGAAACCAAAGTGACTGGTAAGAGAGCAGCTCTGTAGAAGTCAGACTATGGTAATGTCCCCGTACTTTAGGAGTTACGCTATAACACGTTGATACTATTGATATCGATACTCTTGACAGAATTACCAGGACTAACTAACTAAAAAATATGCGTTTCATAGCACAAAGCACCTACAATCACCATACATTAAAAATAATTGCCTCAACACCACGACACTTACCAATTTAGCACGAGTGTCGCAAATTTCAATAAAAACTTGTTCAAAGCAAAACGTTTGATTACGTTAGAAGAAAAAATAACGAACGAAAATAGAACTTCAAACGGCTTTTTGATAATGATCCCAAAATATTTACTGAAAGCATGTTTTAAAATGTAAATATATTATCCCTGGATATATTTACTGAGGAATCATCGTCAAATAAATGTTTCGAGGTGGAAAATCGTTTTAAATATTACATATTATTTGAGGATTTCTTTTTGAAAGGTGGAAAGGACGGGAGAAAATGAATGTAATTTGAATAAATTTATGTTAAAAAATTAAGTGAGTGGAATCGAATCGCAAATAAAAAAAAATACAAGGTGGCTGCGGAAGATTGCAGAAACTTCGGGAAGTGATTCTATTTTACGAAAGATAAATAACTTTGTTATAAATACAACGTTAAGATATTTTCAGATTAGAATGTTTAAGATGAAACCATAGTAAATAATGCAAAATCATATGTTTTTGTTTTGAAAATTTGATCGCTTAGAAGTATTATACTCGTAGTTTGCTTGGTGTAACCCTAAGTGACCAGCTCAGGTATGGGGGGCTCCATCGAAGCCAGAGTAAAGTTAGCCTCACAGAAACTGGGCGTACTGTACAGGGCCCGCAGATACTTTAATAGTACACAACTGCTAACCCTGTACAAATCACAAGTGCGCCCCACGGTTGAATTTGGCAGCCACCTCTGGTCTGGAGCTCCAAAATACCTGAAAAATACCCTCGACTCTGTGCAGAAACGGGCGGTCCGTTTGATAGATTCTCCCATCTTAACAGACGGATTGCAATCTTTAGAGCACAGGCGTCGGTTGGGAATGCTATCCTTGTTCTACCGGTATTACAATGGAAGATGCTCCGAGGAACTAGCATCATTGATCCCTTCGGCACCGGTGCATAGTCGGGAAACACGCCAAACGCGTGCCCAACATTTGTACACGGTTGACATTTTCCACATGAGAACGGGTCGTTTCTTCGACTCGTTCTTGTGTTCAACAGCTCGGCTGTGGAATGATTTGCCAGCCTCTGTGTTTCCTCCTTCCTACAACGACTCTGTGCAGAAACGGGCGGTCCGTTTGATAGATTCTCCCATCTTAACAGACGGATTGCAATCTTTAGAGCACAGGCGTCGGGTGGGAATGCTATCCTTGTTCTACCGGTATTACAATGGAAGATGCTCCGAGGAACTAGCATCATTGATCCCTTCGGCACCGGTGCATAGTCGGGAAACACGCCAAACGCGTGCCCAACATTTGCACACGGTTGACATTTGCCACATGAGAACGGGTCGTTTCTTCGACTCGTTCTTGTGTTCAACAGCTCGGCTGTGGAATGATTTGCCAGCCTCTGTGTTTCCTCCTTCCTACAACGACTCTGTGCAGAAACGGGCGGTCCGTTTGATAGATTCTCCCATCTTAACAGACGGATTGCAATCTTTAGAGCACAGGCGTCGGGTGGGAATGCTATCCTTGTTCTACCGGTATTACAATGGAAGATGCTCCGAGGAACTAGCATCATTGATCCCTTCGGCACCGGTGCATAGTCGGGAAACACGCCAAACGCGTGCCCAACATTTGCACACGGTTGACATTTGCCACATGAGAACGGGTCGTTTCTTCGACTCGTTCTTGTGTTCAACAGCTCGGCTGTGGAATGATTTGCCAGCCTCTGTGTTTTCTCCTTCCTACAACATGGGTCTCTTCAAGACCAATGTTCATTCCTTCCTCTACTCAAAAAGACCCTCCACACAGCATCCCAGATGACATAGGCCCTGAGGGAAATTATTTTCCTCAGGGCCTCCTGCGTGGAGATAACGTAAAAAAAAAAGTTGCTTCAATTAAATACTGCGTGTAGAACTTATCTTAGCCGTTAAAAATATCGGTCGACAAAAGTCTTTTAATAAGCCTTGAAAAAAATAAAGTATATGGTCCATAAAAATATTTTCAAGTCCAAACTCTCCTATTTATAAACCCCTTTTCGGATATGGTTTTATTGTTTAATGCGGAAAATTCAGTTTCTTTTATAATAATTGCAAAAAAAATTCTATTTACGTCAAAACTTAACAAAATAAAATAAAATATGCATTTCGCGTTGTTGTTTTACAATACGGTCTGCGGTCGACGAATTTGGATTTTCAAAGTGAACCCTATGCCGTCCACCGAAGGACTACATTTTTTTTTTTTTTTACATTGAATACCGCACAAGAATCTCAACTGCTCCCGTCTGGAGCCAGTGAGACTATGGCATCCCCAATTGGGGTATGTTGTGAGGCTGAAGGTAGTGGGGAGGGGAAGAAGGTGGGGAAGAGGAAAGTTGGGAAGTACCTGGCTATTCAGATCTGGTCACTAAACACGGCTAAAGCCATTTTCAAGCAACGTTTCAATTCTGAATGGTGGTCTTACACCAGGGCGACACTGATAGTATCTTCCACTCTGGAACATGCCGCAAATATACTATATATTATTTTTAATTAATTAATTGTGAAATAACACAAATTAATCAAATAAAATTTATTTGAAAAAATTTATTTTATTAATCAAATACATACTAGCCACACCCATTTTTTTATCAGTTTTCTACCGGACGGAGCGGGGAATAGCTGTTAGGCTCCGCGTCACTTGGTTTCATGAAATCAATTTTAAATTTCAGTTGTATTACAATAAACAATGAGTAAAAAAGGAGTTAATGTTTTTTACAGGCCTTTACGAAATCTACCTGTAAAAAAATTTTCAAATACCTTTTCCAATCTTTCCAAAAGGTTTTTCTCTAGTATTTTTAAACTCCTCCCATAAAGAGGCGTGAATTCGATTTCGATTTTTTTCCTTGGATCCTATTCTTCTTCTTTCGTATGGTGGGGGGTCAGAGGGGGACATCTAGGTCTGCGAGCCAGTATAGGGCCTCAGGCGTTGCCCTGTGGACCTCATCAATCGCCTTAAAGGTTAAATCTCTCATTGTTTATTATAGTTTGTTTGCGGTACATGGGGTACATCGGGAGATCGATAAAACTCTATATCAATACGATATTGACTAAATCCGTCAACTAAGGTCAGTTATCAATATTTCCGAGCAATATCAACAATTGGTAAGAGATATTCCGACCACGATGCGACGATTGAAAAATTTTAGTGCGGTCTACCGAGTTAGATAATTTCGTTCGTTTTGCAAAATAACTGGCTTATATTTGCTTAGACAATGTACTTAAAATGGTAATAATATCAAAATTTACCAGACTCTAATAGGTAAAAGATTGTTGACACAAATCTGTGAAGCAAGCTTTAAAATGCATATTTATTAACTTTTTTTAGAACTCCGCTATTACACGGAGATTAAAAGCAATCTCTGCTTTTTGTAAACAAGAGTTAGTTGGTTGGCACATCGCTAGATGGGGCTAGCATACCGCGGCCCTAATTATATGTGTGCTAGCTAATACTCGTATTTGCACTGTTTAACTGTTCAGTAATCAACGAGCTGCGAATTAAAAAAAAATCTCTTCAAAGCGGCATGAAGAGATCTTATATGTAGAAAAACTTATGAGAGATACCTCGTAGGCCATCATATGTGATTAGTTTAATCATTATTTCTAGATTTATTTCTTCTAAGCTTATAAAGTCTAACTTTCACTGTGAAAAAATACTGCCTACCTAATTGTTCGTTTCACATTTCTTATAATTTTTTCACTCATTGTGGAGACGGTTTACGATTAGTATCCGTGAGCACTTAGGCCATAGGTCCATTGTGCTATCTCCCATTTTATCTGAATCCTTTAACAATAACTCAGTCCCTTTAACTTTTTACCCGCGTTGATCTACTCCGTTTTTTCAATACCCATACGCGGTATGTATATGTCATATTTCAAGTACCACGAGGCACGAGGACACATTCACTTGATTATAGATGTTTTTTACGAAAAAATTTTTTACCTGAATATGTCAGTATTTCAAAATATGCCTGAATATGTCAGCATCGTGATAGTTACACGAATATTCTAGCGAGCGGGAAAAAATACTGTGACATAGTAGCGCTGTTATATCGTCAGTCGAAGTTAGCGTAACAAGGGCTGATACGGGCAAGTGTGAGGCATGGCTTTTGCCGTATCAACTGTTGTTACGATCGCGTGGAAAAGTTCACCAGAGTTGTCATTGGATATGTGGCTAAGTCTTCTGGTTCTACAGCGTGTCTCCCCAGGTATCTGAGCCTAGTTCCCACCCAGGGCAGCACATTAGCACCATAAGTGAATTGGAGTCTCTTCATCCTCTTCACATTTTCTACATCTATTGGTGCTTTCCATTCCCAATAGCTGCAAGTGTCTCCTGTGATGGCAGTGTCCCGTTAGTAGTCCTACAAGTTCCCTCAGCAAGTTTCTGTCCATATCGAGTAATTTCCTCTGGGATTGCTTCATTTCAGGTGTTTCTGATAATAGTTTTGCATGACTGTATTTGTATTTCTTTTCTTCAGACTTATTAGTGGATGGTTCGAAAACTCGACTATCATGGAGAGCAATTTCTATATTCCCGATGGTTATCTCCGTCACCAACAACATAGACTGTTTTATCTCCCAGCTTACAGAACTAACTTGCCAATGTTCATGCCATTCGGGAGAGCTGTCTTGTTGTTAAATAGAATCAATATGCTTAACATCAATGAAGCACAATTTAAACATCAAGCTTTGTTTTTTTTCGTTATATGTTTTTGGGGTGTTGTGCCGTGTTGCGCTACCTCCTTCTTTAGCCAACGTTTCGGACATCGTTGCAGTGTCCATCATCAGGGCAGATCCGGCAGATCCGGTAGATGTGTGTCCGATGATCCGGATCTGCCGGATCTGCCCTGATGATGGACACTGCAACGATGTCCGAAACGTTGGCTAAAGAAGGAGGTAGCGCAACACGGCACAACACCCCAAAAACATATAACGAAAATGCTTCTGGCCGTGAAAATCTTAAAACTTATCAAGCTTTGTTGCTTTTAGTTCAAATCTGCTTATCTAATCTTAAATACTGTTTTCTCTTTAAAAACGCTTTGTAATTTAAATTTTGTAATATTATTAAAATAAAAATTAAATTAAATAGAATTGTATCCATGATAAAGCTGGGTAGAAATGCTGGTATATTATATGTGTTGTATCGTAAAAGCTTCCGCCTTGTAGAGACAGATGGCGGCGATATCAGCTATCGGTAGATTCCGCTAGATGGCAGGCAGCGTAGTGCTTAAGTTCTCCGGCAGGGGATCGGGGAAGCTGAGAGGGTGTGTTTAAGTTATCACTGGCCAGAACCATTATAGCTAGCTTCTAGTTAGGTAGACTACCGCAGTCCCAATTGTATACGCGAAGTATAAATAAATCCAGATAACAACAAGAATCTATTCATTCCTACAAAGTAATCTCCATCCAAGTATTTGGAGAGTCTGTTAGTGTGTCCACTAAACAACAGAACACTACATTATGTAACTTTTATTGCAGCCATTTAAGCAAGAATTGAGAAATTTTAAAATCTATAGGTACGTAATATTTAAATACATTCATTGTTTAGACCATTTCACATTCATTTAACTTTCTAAACACATATATATTCATTAAATAGCATTCATAAGCATCACACATTGCAGATTCATAAAACGTTGACGCGTTGACTCGTGAAATGCAATTTCGGTTAATTGTTGAAAATTTGTCACGTAATTTATTTGAGGTGTGTCCAGTTTCCAGTGTATGATGAGGAAGACAAACAATATTTGAGTACACAAGAGAAGTAGTTATAACATTCACTGCTTTACCTTTCGGGGAGAGCTCTTGGGAGTAGATTTGTCAGTCAGAAAAGCACTACACTGTTTAAACAGTGATTATCAAGAGAGCCACGAAATACTTCAAATTTAAAAGCGTGTTCTTTTTTTTCAAATTTGACATTTAACCCATTCACCGCACCATAGTAGCATTGAAAAGGTTAAAAAATTTAGAACTTTTTTGAATTTTGACAGAATGTGAAATTTCAAAGCATTTTGTGACCATATAATATTTCTACGTGTGATTTTGTGCTTTTGTGTGACTAGGTGGTCGAGTTTCTCTCAAAGAGACATACCATTTCAAAGTGCTGCACACAAAGTTATTTCTGCTAATTTGATTTAAAAAAAAGTATTTTTCCACTAATGAGTAGTCTGAAAAGATTCCTCGAAGAATTTTCAATTATTTTTCAATCAAAAATTTGAAAAAATGCGAAATTTTTTCAAAAAATTTAATATTTTTTTAGTCAAATTAGAGTAATTACGTCGTATGCAGTTCATGTGAGCGCATTAAGCTGGTTGTGTTCGGGTGGATAGTGTGCAGATGACTATTTGTGAGTTCCTCGAATATCTGAACATAATTCTGACCAAATAATCAACCGGTGACCAAGAATGGCCACAAATTCTACATTTTTTTAATGTTGGTGAACTTTGTTAAGGTTTTGGAGATATTTGAGGAGATTTTTTTATGGTCAGGTTTTCGAAGATTTTTTCATAATTAACGATCATGTTTTATAACTACTCTTGGCGTTTTAAAAAGCGTCGCTCAGAAGACAAAAAGGTTTGTTTGGAAATTTCATGAATAGAGAAATTCTGAGAAAAAAGAACCAGTTTCTCAAAAATTTCTAAATATTTGTTTCTATTTGATAAATATTTTAAAAGCAACCGGTTCCAAACACAACAATCGATGGATTCAGTGACAGCAAAGGAACCGGTTCTAAGTAACTGGAACAGGAATATCAGCCCTCTAGTGTGGAGCAAATTGAACCGATTAGATAGAGTTGAAAAAGTTCTTCATGAGTTGGTTTTTTAGGTAAATTTGAAAGGCTTTCACTGATTAGCATCATTATATTTGAAGCACTCAATACAAAAACGTATTATTAAAGTGCCTCACGTCATTATCACTTGTTATTTCCTAGGCTATATTTTGAATGGCGTATTTCAAAATACGCGCACTCATTTAGAATGTTATGAGTGTCTTTTGTCAAACTGAACACAGGCGTTAGTTGACGTGGTGCTTGAAAAGAAATGACGAAAACCTTGAACAAATTAAAGTCTACTTAAAAACGGTTATATTCAGTTCTTAAAAGCTTTCAAACAATGGAAATTATTGAACAGAAAATCAATGGGAAGTACGTTAGCAAATTGGTTTATTTTTTCAATTGTTAAATTTATAAATACGTAATTTTTTCGAACTTATACATGTTCACACCAAAATTTTGTGAAAACTTGCCACAATTTTGATCAACCCATTTAAGAGGATGAAAAATGGATAATGGGTTAATTTTTTAGAAACATCACATATTTTTAGTGACATAAATTCTAAATTAAAAAGAATCGTATCGCTGGTTTTACGAATTATAGTTGTATCGCCTTGTTAAGGTTATGTCCAACTGAACAAATGGCATTGGAAATGAAAAAAATAATTTTAAAGCATATCTTTTAGATGGGTTAAAATTAGATGTACTAAAAATAGCTCGCCTCTCCACTGTCTTTACCACACACTTTGGAAAAGCCATAGGAAGGCGTAACAGCTGTTACGTATTATAATTAATGCGTGTAATGAGAAGAAATAATATTAGATTTTTTTTTAAATAAAACCTTTTTTGTCTTCTGAGCGAAACTATCGACGTCTCGTTCTTACGCTATGGTGTCGGCGAAATTGCAACAGTGGCAGAGAGGGACAGAGATAGATAGAGACAATCGAGTGTTTGGACATGAGGGAGAAAGACAGAGAGAGACAGGTAGTGCCTATTTTTTATGTAGACGGAGCTGATCCAAGAATAACGAAATACGCATTAAAAATATCGTGGAAATAATTTTCTTTAATTTCATACGTTTTTACCTTTTCCTTAACTAGGAGTTTAACTCTTGCGTGCCTAAATTTTATTTCGAAGAGAAGGTGGTCCATGACGTCCTGATAAAATGGAATAAAACTCGAAAGCGATGAAAGAACGCAGCAATCGAAATAGCTGTCACCGCGATGCCGAACAAACTGTGATATGATATGATTTTAGATTTTCACGGCCAAAAATTTTATGGTTATTTCCTTTTGGGGTATTATGCCGTGTTGCGCTACCTCCTAATTTAGCCAACGTTTCGGACAGCGTTATAGTGTCCATCATCAGGGCAGATGTGTAAATGTTAGAGATGAAATGTGTGCTTAAGTACTTCGAAGCAATACCGTGTTGCCAGCACCAATCCACTGCGGGCTGGCATTACAGTATACTTCAAGATGGTTTTTTGCATTTAGCTTTGGTGTAGCCGTCAATTACCGGATACCAAGAACTATTGAGCTTAGCTCCGTCGTCTCTATTAATGTTAATAGGATTTTTATGAATTAGCTGCTGTCTGTGCTACTTGCACACGTTTCAAAAAGCCAGCAACACATAATACTGGAGATCGGCTTTGCCCAGCCCAAATTGCAGCTATAGAAGCCCAAGTCAGATTAACCGACTATGGATTCTAACCTTCTTTCCCTTGGTCAGATAAATCTTCAGAGGTCTAGAGTGGCCACGCTTGAGGCACTGAAGATTATGACTGACAAAAAAATTGACATCTTGCTCATTCAGGAGCAATACACCTGGTTAGGTAGAACGCCTGTTCAATATCCGGGTGCGGTACTTGAAATTGGCCCAGCACCGGGGGCGGGAGTCCTGGTTAACATTTCGTTAATCAGTCCCCTCCTTCTGGTGGGACTGTCAAACGAGTACCAAACTTGTGTTTCACTTAATTTTGGAGACACTGAAATTATTTTAATTTCAGTCTATTTTAAACATTGTAATCCAGTTGGACCTCATATCTTGAGCCTGACGCGCGCACTAAACGCGCTTAAAGGACGTAACATAGTTATTGGAGGAGACTTTAATGCTCGCTCACCGATGTGGTTTGACAATTTTGAACAACGGACGGAACGTTCAGACGCCGTCGAAGACCTTATTGCGACGCAAGGTCTTTCTTTAATAAATGAATCTGGTAGTATTTTTACTTTCAGTAATACACATGGTGAGAGCAATATTGATTTAACTCTTTGCTCTGGATCGATTGCGGCCAAGATTTCTAAATGGAAGGTCCACGAATGTGCTATTAATTCTGATCACAGATTAATAACTTATATGGTGGGTGTCAAGAAGACCGAAGCTCCAAGATCCTCCTGGAACTTCAAAACTACTCGGGCGAATTGGGATAACTTTGGGGATGCTCTACGTGATACTTTAAGGGATTTTCATGACGTAGCAGCTAGAGATCCGGACAATTTGGGGAATTTTTTCAACGCGGCCGTGGTATCAGCTGCTGAATCGTCTCTGGGAAGAACAAACCCAAAGACGATTATTAGGTCTCCGTGGTGGTCGAATGAGCTGACTTTGCTAAAGGGCACTTTTAAGAGAGCTTACAGAGCTTTAGGTGTCTCTAGACGGGTTGGTTGTACGGAGGAGGAGACATCCACCCTCAGGAGACAACTAAGTAGCTCTCGTAAAGCTTTCAAATCGGCTGTACTTTTGGCTAAACGAGCTGCTTGGCATAATTGGGTTAAAGATGTTGGTAACTCTAACCCATGGGATATTTATAGCGCCATTGAAAAAACGGGTAAAGGTTCTGATCGGTTTTTATCTAGTGTTATCGACAATGATAACGGGAACGTTGAGAGTATTAACGTGGTAACTACTCTCAATACACTTCTGGGAAAGTTAGTTCCCTTAGATTCAGTCATTGGGGAAAGCGACCACCACCAACAGATTAGAAATCAATCACGGATTCCTCCAATCCTCTCCCAAGAGGAAAAAATTTCTAAAATAACTAGAGCTGAAATAGAAATTATAATTAAGGGTTTGAGTCCTAGGAAGGCACCAGGGCATGATAAATTGAATAGTATAATTGTGAGGTATGTATGGATCCATGCCAAGGAAGAACTCTTTCAGGTTATGGAAACGTGTATGAGAAGGGGAGTTTTCCCTTCTGTATGGAAGAAAGGCGTGCTCAGGATCATACCTAAAGGGAACGACAAAAAAAGAACGGATATTAAAGCTTATCGACCAATAACACTTCTTCCTGTATTGGGGAAAATATTGGAAAAAATTATTCAAAATCGTCTACGAGAAACATTAACACCATCATATGTACATCAATATGGATTCGTCCCAGGTAAGTCCACGGAGCACGCCATTATGACTGCGCTTGACTGGGTGAAGGTCTGCACAAAGAGGTACGTAATCGGTATCTTCTTAGATATAACTGGTGCCTTCGATAATGCATGGTGGGAGATGATTTTAACTAAATTAAAGAATCGTAATTGTCCAAGAAAACTTTTTCAAATATCTTGTGATTATTTTAAAGATAGAAAAATTATAATTTCTTTTGGTGATTGTATCATTGAAAGAGATGTGGACATGGGTTGTCCCCAAGGTTCTCCCCTTGCACCGGATTTCTGGAATATTTTATTCGATGACTCCTCCAGGTTACCCTTACCTGAAGGCACTATTGCGATTGATTACGCAGACGACAAATTGTATTTGGTCTCTGGGGACAGTAGAAAAGAAGTTGAAAATAAAGCTGAAGAAGGTTTGAAAATGATTCTTAACTGGGGAAAGGAAAACAGACTGACTTTTGCTCCCCATAAGACCGTGGGTCTCCTTATGAAAGGCTCCCTCAGTAGAGGTAGAAACCCTTTCATAAAAATGGGAGATACTGCAATCCGTTTTGTAGGGAGTACTAAATATTTAGGCGTTACATTAGACAGATCGTCCTCGTTCTTGACTCACGTTAAAAGCGTTTCTAGTAAGGCCCAGGCTCTCTTCTTAAAACTGAGAAGAATCTCAACTGCTGAATGGGGTTTACGTTTCCCTGCGCTCCGTCTATTATACAGATGCGTATATGTGACACAAGTCTCATATGGTGCCTGTGTATGGGAACATCGACTCGGTAATTCACTTATTCATTCAGCGCTTAAGAGGGGCCAGCGAATCCCCTTACTGGCGCTTTCAGGAGCCTACAGAACAGTTTCATCGGATGCTTTGCCAATTTTGGCTGGCATTTTGCCAATTGATTTAGAAATTAGGGAAGTTTTGACAAAGAAGTGTCTGAAAAGAGGAAGACCTGTAAACCACCTTGGTATTGAAAAAATACCTGGTGGAGCAGTGCCTCTCCCTGAACTTCTAAAGATGATGAGAATAAAAACGCTGAGTGAATGGCAGATAAGATGGGATAGATCGAATATGGGAAGATGGACCTTCTCCTTCTTTCCATCAGTTAAAATCAGAATGGAAGGGGCATATCTTTTAATGGACCACCATATCACCCAATTGCTTTCTGGGCATGGGGAGTTTAGAGGTAGACTTCACAGACTGGCTCTATCATCCCATCCCAATTGCGCTTGTGGTGATACCGACCAAACAGCCGAGCACATTTTGTGGCACTGTGAGATTTTGACGGATGCTCGAGACGAAATGATTGATGGTTTACAAGTTATTACGAGACCTGCTTGGAATACAGATCTCGTCTCGAATAAGGTGAACTTTGAGTGCCTGAGGAAATTCACGAAAGTTTGGGTTGAGAGATGGCCTGTTCTTAGAGTCGCTGAGTAGCTGTAAAACAACTTAGGTACCAGGTGTATTTTGCTTCTGAATTCACGGACACTCTTCATGATTCCTTTACATTTACCGCTTGGATTTAATTGTTATGATTTATGTGTTTTGCGTTTCTGTAATATGTTATTTCTTTTATTTAATTAACATTTATTTTATTATATATTAGCATTTATATGTTATATTTTACATTTGCGTTATTATATTATTTTGTTCACTATGTTTTAAAAAAATGTATATAATTGCCTTGCGATTTGTTTTGTTAATAATTATTATACTACTGTTAATTTATGCCATGTTCCTTGTTTTGTTTTGTTTTGTTTGTCTTTAACTGTTTCAATGTTTTACTGGATGAACTAAACTCCAATTTTTTTTTTCTCCCCTATCCCCATACGGGGGTGTGCTGGACCTCGTCCCTGCTTCATCTTTAGTTACATTACTAATTTTGCAGATCCTTCTCAAATCTATCTGCGCCTCCCCCAATGACATGTGCAGGCTTGAGGCTTGATCAGACGACCTTGACTATCCTTTGTCCTGCCTCTGACTACCCAACGCTGAAATTTCTTTTAGTCTTCGGGTATTTTACCCCAAATATTCAGCTAACATTCTTTGAGGCTTCACTGAGTGGTTGGCTAAGGGACACGGAAGCTAAGTGTAGTTTATGATCAGACCGAAAGCCATTCACATTTTTTGTTGGTACTTGCCAATTGATTTGAGATTTATTGTATTACTTATGTTCTCTATTTTATGCAGGTGCTTACGGGTTTTTACAGATGCAATGCCGCCTCATGGAGCCTCATGAATGAGTTTTTCTTTTGCCCTGTTTAATTATCTTTGTCTTACTAACCTATTTTTTGCATTTTGTTTTTCCTGTTAAGCACTTGCATACTGCTTACTAACAACGTATGCATGGACACTGGAGGTCTAGATTCGTTCAAAATAAATAAATGTAGCTTCGTTTAACAAAAAAAATTAGAATCTTGCGAGAGCCTTGAAGGAGTAACCATCAGTTACTTATACCAAGGCGGGTAAGAGGTGGATTACCTCCACTGTCCGAAACGTTGGCTAAAGGAGGAGGTAGCGCAACACGGCATAATACCCCAAAAGGAAATAACCATAAAACTGTGATATGATTGAAATTTTTATTTTTAATATTAGCTACACACAGGAGACCTCGTGGAAAATAATTTACCTCTGGGGGCCATGTCATCTTAACCTCTGACTCGCCGAAGCGCGCGGATGCGCGCGGCGTGTGCGGAAAAAATTTCGAAAAAAATATTTTTGAATGCGATTTTGACCCTTCTGTGTATAGAATTTGTATGAAAGACAAAGTCAGAATCGCTTGCGCCAACATCATGGATGATATTGAAACTAGTTTCGTTCACCTGGCGACACCAGAATATTTTTATATGGTATTATCTCTGGAATCGAAATGTCCAATTTGCCGCAATTATATCTGTCAAAGTTCGATGCATGATACTCGACGAAAACATCGTAAAACCTATTAACGCAAGTTGTTTTGGTACATATTTGATTGTCTAAGAATGTGTTTCGGTCAAAATTAATCCACAAAACATTCAATTCAAAATTCAAAGTGGTGCTTTGTTAGGGAATTTGTTAAGGGCAAAATACTGATGATAGTCATCCTCCGATAAGGACACCAAAAGAAGTAGAAGATAAAACATCGAACGGTATTAATAGGCCAGAGACTGTACTGTTGAAATTGAAGAATCTGGCTAAGAATGCAACTCTGGTGCCGCGCCGTACGCAAAACCATCTTTATGCCTGAAGTTTGTTTAAAAGCTACTTTTGTAATAGAATTGAATTCAAGCAAGTAGCCAATAATGCCAAAAGATGGTGCCACTTACGTTAACAGATAACTAGTGAGGCGGGAATGGGTACCGCCGCCCCGGTAAACTTTATTGGATAACCAACACCTCTGCCATAGGTCACCTCAAGTGGTTTGCAACGTTTGGTGATTTAGCAGGGGTGCCCGGGTTCATGGGGTGAGGTTTGTCTAGGTCTTGGAGGCGAATGACCAGGACACACTGCACCCCAGATTCTTACCCACCCCTTAAACCCTTTTCCTTCCCAGAACTCTCCTCTCCTTCCTTTCCTTAAAAAACCCTCCACACAGCATCCCCAAAGATGACATAGGCCCTGAGGGAAATTATTTTCCTCAGAGCCTCCTGTGTGGAGCTCATGTACAAAAAAAGATCGCATATTCATAAATGCCGCTGGCAGATATAAGTACAACGGATTTGTAATTTTGAGTATCTCTCCGGATACGGAGAGATTGATGTTAATATGATTTTAACTGGCAGTTGTGAATTGTGAATAATAGTATCACGCGGCTATATATTACATATAACGTCATTGTCTGTTGCGGTTTCTTTGTCTCAGTGGCTAGCTATCACTGGATCCGGCTATTTTTGGAACCAGTTCCTATCGGATTTATAAAATGGTCACCGACACTCAAACTGGATGATTTAATACCAAAAGTTGCCTGTAGGGCTTAGCAGCAAAAACCCGCAGAGCGGGTTTTTAACTACTAGTATTAGAATATTTGTCGAAGAAAGCTCTCTGAGATAATTGAAGTCCCGTTTATTAATTTAAAATCTCTGAAAAGCTTTAACATGGAGTTGATATGAAAGCTTTTCATTAATTTGGGTTGAACAAGGTAAAGCGAACCAGGTACGGATATTACGAACAAGGTATGAACGAGGTGGAATGAGGTCACCAAGGTATTCGAGGGTATAAAAGATGTATGGGACACCAAGACATCTGGAATTGAATGGAATATTATGAGAAAAATGTAACTTAAGGTTTAGAGAGAAGAGTTCTTACAATATTACAGAACGAAAGAACTTTCTATGGCTAGAAAGTGGGTCGCGAAACAGCTTTGAAAGGAATTAAATAACGCAGTTAAATTATAAGAGTATACCAAAGTATAATGCAATGCCGTAAGACTTCTGTGCAACAACTGTGCTTATAAACAGTTGTTTAGGTTAGAGTGTCACCAAAAGCTTACATCAGAAGGTGATTATTTTTTTTTTGCGACAGCGTAACGCGTGTTTAATTGGCAGTATACGACACATTTTGACAGTTTTATTAAATGCCGTATTCCGTATCGCGTTAACGAGCTAAATACTGCGCTTGCGTTAAGACACAAACTCTTAAGTAGTAACCTTAACGCCAGAGATGACGGCGCGTTTTGCGGAGTGATCCTTGTTAAGAGATGTCAGTCGCGGGAAAATTGGCGAATCAAATTTTATCGCGTACAAACATCAAAATAATACGACAAACGGATAGTCATTTTTGAACACCTGATAGGCTTATATGTAAGTAGTTATAATAACTAATAGTAATTCGTGTTGAATTTGGTAGCCACCTCTGGTCTGGAGCCCCAAAATACCTGAAAAAACCCTCAACTTTGTGCAGAAACGTGCGGTCCGTTTGATAGATTCTCCTAACTTAACAAACGGATTGCAATCTTTTATAGCATGGGCGTCGGGTGGGAACGCTATCCTTGTTCTACCGGTATTCCAATGGAAGATTATTGTCTTTGATCCCTTCGGCACCGGTGCATAGTCAGGAAACACGTAAGAGAACGGGTCGCTTCTTCGATTCGTTCTTGTGTTAAACAGCTCAGCTGTGTAACGATTTGCCGGCCTCTGTGTTTCCTCCTTCCTACAACATGGGTCTCTTCAAGGACAAAGTTCATTCCTTTCACTCCTTAAAAAAGACCCTCAACACAACAGCATCTCCGATGACATAGGCCCCGAGGGAAATTATTTTCCTCAGGGCCTCTTGTGTGGAGTTAATGTAAAAAAGGTAATTGTGACATCAACACATGGCAAGATATAGAAAATCACAAATATTTGACAGCCGATAACTTTTGCTTTTTTCTCTTAATTGTCTCGAAACGCTAACTTAACGCACTTGAAATGATAACGCTGTAAAAATGGTCTCCGGTGGTACGTAATCTGAACGTCGTATTTGCTATCACAGAGTGGTGTAATAAACCTTCAACGTGTTAACGGCTCTTATTTTTGTACTCCGGTCGTACGTTTAAAACTTGCTTGTTCACGATATGGAACTCTAATTGCTTGCTTAATATAGGCAGCAGTATACTCGTAAGAAAGGTGCTAACGGACACTATATTTGTAAGAGATAATGCCGAGCAAACAGTCGCCGGTCGTACGTAGTCTTTGCGGTTGACAAAGATGTCTAATAAACCTTCAAAATGTGCATGGACACTTGTTTTCGTAGGAGGTGTATTTTATTGTATGACGCCGTGAAAACGATCTAAGTCGTACATAGTAGTTTGCGTGTTTGCGGTATGTAACTCTAATAGTTTTTTTTTTAAATAGAGTCAGTAGTTGTAAAAGATAACGCAGTGCAAATATCCGGTCGTACGTAGTCTGGACTGTTATTACAGAGCAGATCAAATAAATCTTCAACGTGGCGAACTGTCGGCTGGAAATAAAACTACGGCGGAATTACTTCGGTGAATAATGAGCGGTTCCAGTTTTCGCCGCTAGAGTGATCCGTTAATTTTGTCTCGTTTTTTCGGACACAAAATCGTTTCCGTCTAAAAAAGTTATAATTTTTCAGTACAAAAAAATTAACTCGATACCCCGCAATCGAAAATGAACCTTAAGTTCGATTAAATCTATTTTCAGTATAAAAAAAATACCTCGGTACCCTGCAACCGAAATTGAACCTTAAGGTCAGTTAAACGTAAGGGGCAGAGTGGTCGTTTTTCGCCTAAAGCACCCGCACTTAAAAAAAGTAGTTGTTTTTGTAGGAGATATTATATGATGCCGTGAAAATGGTATCCGGTCGTACGCAGTCCGTTAAAAAGCGTCGTAGGGCGGTTATTCTTGGATCAGCCCCCGTGTGGAGTGTTCGGTCGGTTGTTGGGCGGGTACGGGGAGGGTGGAGACGCGGCTTACCGACGCAGGGGTTGTGATTGACGAGCGCGAAGATGCGGTCGCATCGCTTCTTCATGTGGTTGTTGGGGCAGATGCAGCCGAAGAGGGGTGACATGCGGAGTCCGGCCCACGCCTCGCGACACTGGTCCCTGCGAACAAACAACAAAATAAATTAATAAAAGAAAACACAATCGGGTGCAGTTCAAACGCGGCAGAAGTGAAACTTCTCCCACATAATCTCAACCAATATGAGCCTTAAAAAATGGGCTCATAATAAGAGTGGCCAATGAGCACGTAGTTTCATTCTATTTCGTTTCATCGAGTTTCAAATCATAACAGTGCTAAAGAAATTTTCATTTCAAATGAATTATATATAATAATAATTTATTTTAGTAATTTGTACATTTAAGTTTACAAATTTCTAATTATTTATAATATTTCATATTGCAGCTAATTAATTATAATATTTCGTATTCACTATATTTTTTCGAGTTTTATGTAGTAGCCCAGTCATTCCGTAGTTAAAAAGGCCTTTAGCTTGCAAAAGGTCATGTAGTAGCGATTTTGATATATGTTGTTAAGATTGGGACTCTAAAGAAAAAAAAAAGTTTTCGACCTCGGGAGGGTCGAGCTCGATCCGCCATCTTGGATTGAGGGTCCCAAAATTCGGTTTTTTCAAATTAATTACGAAATGGTTGATTTTACAACCAAGTTGTTCAAGGTGAACTTAAAGAAAACTAAATTACGTACATTTTATGTTTCAAGTTTTTTTTTGTAAGTCTAATAGGTAACGAGTTACAGTGGCAGAAATGTGAATATTTTTCTAAAAAATGATGAAATTCCCAATTTGTGTTATTTTTTCGGGTTATTCATTACATAACTAGCTGTTAAAAACCCGCTCCGTAGGGTTTTACTGCTAGGCCCTGTAGGCAGCTTTTGGTTTGGCTTCGCCCAGTTAGTGTTGGTGACCATTTTATACATAATTATATTAAATAATATATTTTTTAACATATAATTATAATAATTTTGTTAACTCATTTCTACACCACCATGAGGTAGAGAACATGGCGCATTTTTTTTATTGTGGTATCCCCTGTAGGTCTACTCCACAGATATACCAGCGATGGTAGATTTCGAAATTATTTTATATATTGGCTATTGCGTAATGATATTTTTTTGTTGATGCCGGTTAGTTGATATCGACATCGTAATAACAGTCTTCATCAATGCCATCATCTCATTCATTGCCTGTGGTACTGAGATTCTGGGCTTCCATTGACAAAATCTCTTCATCTTCTTCCTCGACATCGATATGAACCTCTGGCGAATTTCGGCATGTTTGACCATTACAGCACGCACACACAATAGAACAATTCAATCCAGCTTTCCTGCAGCCACATGCAACGCCGCATCCTTTTTTACAATTACATGAAATAAATTTCAATAAAGTCTCGGGTGCTGGTTTCTTTGTCATTCTTACTGGAACAAGCCCGTTGGTGCCACGTGTCCAGCCCCAGTTTTCTGGATTTTTTTGGATTCCATACCATTTTTGGACTTGGTGGTACGTCCTAAATGCATGGTACCGTGCAGCGTCGTTCGTTGGTGGCAAAGAGGCAAGATTGAATTTGCTTTTTGTTGTTGACTTTGCGAAACGTTGGTAGCGGACTTCTTCCAAGGTTTCCTTATCCACGTCACCCCCGTACAAAACAACAATAAAGCGTGTTCCTGCATCTGCTATGTCTTCTGGTTTTGCATCATGTTGTTTGAAGATTCCCATTATGGCATTGAGTCTTGTGTCGTTCTGTACAAGTGAACAAAATTTTGTTTTTCCTTGGTTGAAGAAGGACGATGTTGTATCGCAGCCACTAAAGGCATGGAGAAACAGAATATTCTCAGCCACTTCTTTGTATTTCACACTATTCGCGGAATACAGTCTTTCAAAAGTTTTGCCTCTCCCGGGTTTGCGAAGATATATACTTCTTTCGGGTTTTGCCAATGCTGTTAGCAGAACTAGGAGATCAACGTCTTCGCCAATAACGAATACAGCGTCAAATGATGAACACAAGGAAATCGCAGTATTGACAATCAACTCATCAGCATCTTCTTCAGCCTGCTTAACTATAAAATCATCCTGTATAAATTGCTTTGTAAGCATCGAAATCAGACGGACTTTGTTATTTTCATTGGCTAAAAAACGTTCTTGTGAAACTTGAACTGGCATTGTTTCATCGAAAAGAACATCTGCAGACACATGCGAAGTCTTTCTGCGGTTTTTGTATTTTTTTCACCATCATCTAGCGGATATCCATCGAAAACAATAACTGCATGTGATCCATAGTGATGTCTTACATAGTGAACGTACTTCTCGCAAATTGACCCAAAAAAATCATTACGATTCCATACAACTTTATGTAAAAGGTACCTCCATCCACAACATTAATTTTGCTACCTTCAAGTTGCACGCCTTCTGGAAGTTGTTCAAAAACACCATAAAATGATGATTTCGTACCTTTGCGCATTCCTTCTTCAGAGAAAAGCGACAAAGGAAATGGGGCGAGTTCGAATTTAAGGTAATTCTTCAATTCTTCGTCGGATTTCTTCAAAATACACATTCTCTGGAACAACATTAGCGGGTTGTAAGATGTCGATATCAACCAACCGGCATCAACAAAAAAATATCATTACGCAATAGCCAATATATAAAACAACTTCGAAATCTATTATCGCTGGTATATCTGTGGAGTAGACCTACAGGGGATACCACAATAAAAAAATGCGCCATGTTCTCTACCTCATGGTGGTGTAGAAATGAGTTAACAAAATTATTATAATTATATGATAAAAAATATATTATATAATATAATTATGTATAAAATGGTCACCAACACTAACTGGGCGAAGCTAAACCAAAAGCTGCCTACAGGGCCTAGCAGTAAAACCCTACGGAGCGGGTTTTTAACAGCTAGTTATGTAATGAATAACCCGAAAAAATAACCCAAATTGGGAATTTCATCATTTTTTAGAAAAATATTCACATTTCCGCCACTGTAACTCGTTACCTATTAGACTTACAAAAAAAAACTTGACACATAAAATGTACGTAATTTAGTTTTCTTTAAGTTCACCTTGAACAACTTGGTTGTAAAATCAACCATTTCATAATTAATTTGAAAAAACCGAATTTTGGGACCCTCAATCCAAGATGGCGGATCGAGCTCGACCCTCCCGAGGTCGAAAACTTTTTTTTTTCTTTAGAGTCCCAATTTTAACAACATATATCAAAATCGCTACTACATGACCTTTTGCAAGGTAAAACTACGGAATGACTGGGCTATAGCTCCTACAATGCATCTTGAACTTTCCAATTGGTGTGGATTTTAAAGTTTCTGGTAGTGTGTTATATAACTTCATTCCCTTGTACAGTAAACTGTTCTGCGTATTCGCTTTGTCCTTTTTTGTAGCCTAATTTACTTGCATGTCCTTGTGTTATATCTGTGAATGTTCTTGTTGTATACAATTTTATTTGAGAAGTATTTTGGTAACATGTTGTTCAATATTTTGTGGATAAATACCATCGTGTTCAAGGTCAACATCTGTTTTATGGTTAACCAATTTAGTTCCTTTAACATTTTAATTATTTTTGAAAATCTGTTTCGTCGAAGTATTATTCTCATTGCCCTGTTTCGGAGAATTTGTAACTTGTTCTGTTCTCTTTCGTTACATAGGAAAAGGATACTTGAGCAGTAGTTGAAGTGTGGAGCAATAATTGAATTGTAAATGGTAATTGCAGTTTTTCTAGAAATTTTTGGCCGAATTCTTCCAAAAAAAGATATTTTTTTGCCAATTTTATTTTGGGTGTATTCAGCATGTCTATTGAAGTTTAGTTTGGAATCTAATATAACTCCTAAGTATTTCATTTCATGAACATTTTCAATAATTTCACCATCAATTTTAATTTTGCTTTCACTTGATGTCTTCTTATATCCAATCACCATACATTTTGTTTTTTTGTATTTTATATATTACTAGCTGACCCGACAAACGTTTTTCTGCCGTGCAAATTATTTCTAGTGAATATTTTGGTTGTTAAATAAAAAATAAGGAATGTATTGTAAGTGTGTGGGGACGGGATCTATGACAGAAAGAGGAATGGAACGAAGTTGACGATGACCGCCGATAAAAACAAAAAAACACCAACTAAAGTAGGAAAAGGAAATAAAGAAAATCAATATGAATTTCGAAGAGCAATTGAGTGTAGGATATTTTTTGTCGGTCCGTCTTTAGCCAACACAAATAAGCTCGATGATTTGCCCACGCGAGAACAGATGCCGAATCAACGATTCTCGTGAATGTCTTGCGCATGTGTGGATGAAAGTTCGATGAGGCGGACGTAGTGCCATCTGTCATTCAACAACATAAATAATTTCGTTCTGTTTGAAATACGAAAGACGGTTAAATCTGTTCATACAAAAATACTAAAATCGCGATTAAAAAATGGGAAGTGGGGGTAGAAGGGTTAAAATTTGGAGTTATAGGTATTTTTTGATGCCAAATAAAAAAAAATACAAAAAAAAATTGTCAAAAAAATTTTTTTTTCTGGATAGTGACACCCTAATCACTTAGCGATATGAAATATACTTTAAGACGTATTCTCATACCTACCAAATATACATAAAAAATTTCATAAAAATAGGTCAAACCGTTTTGGAGGAGTGCGACCACAAACACCGTGACACGAGATTTTTATATATAAGATTATATAATGACCACAACATGATATATAACCCCAAGAAGATGAAACTAATTGCATTCCACTACGGAAAAAATCCTGAAAAGATGCTCCCCGTACAAATTAAAATGAGGAAAACATACATACATCTAAGAACGTAAAACACTTAGGGCACATCATTACAGAAGACCTCTCGAACAATGGTGATATTGAACGACAAAGTAGAAGTATCAGTATAAAGGGAATCAAATACTTTGGGTTATGTGCTAGGTTATGCACTAGGGCATTACCAGAGAAAGCCGGAAATACGTCATTTTCAAAAAAGTTTTTAGACGTATTGACTCTTTTCCACAAAAAATTATAAATGGATTTCGAAAGATTGTTCTTTTATCTAGCATTCGTATGTAATAAATTTTTAGAATTTTTTTTAATTTTTAATATAATAAGGTTATTCCATAGGTCGTTGGCAGATTTGTTAAATTTTCAAAAAAGTTTTTGTATTATACCACACCCATTTCAAATAATGTAATCATGCAGTAAAATAAATCAATACATTATCTAGCAAAGTTATGTATTAGAATTTTAATTTTAGTTTCAATAAAATTATTAAAAAATATGTACGTACATGTGTTTCTTGACGAAAATTGGTCCATTTGTGTATTTATTTGCGCACTTACAAACTAATATATTTCAGATTTTTTTAACATTCTTATTAAATTTAGACATTATCGAAAAATGATAAATACTTATAATCAAAAAATAACTACAAAAAGTACACTATTTTAATAGTTTTATCATCACGCCTTTCAGCATTTTTGGATGAAGGTATAAAATAAATATTTTTGAATGTAGCTATTACTTTGTGGTTATCCATTATAGAATAATGAAATAATTTTACTTTGTATAAACCACTTATTTGATGTGCAAATCCGACCGGTTTCGGAACAAACGTTCCTTCGTCAGGGAAAGCTTATACTAATTTGACAGTTTCGAACAATGGTTTATTATGGTAGGGGTGGAGCTGTCGCTAGATAATAATGTAGATTGGGTAGGTAGGTATTAGTGTAGAGTGGGTGGGTAGGTCGGATTTGCACATCAAATAAGTGGTTTATACAAAGTAAAATTATTTCATTATTGTATAAATTAAAGATAATTTGGATTGAAATACATTCGATATTGAGTTATAATTTAAAAAAGCTGGTACGGAGAATAATCAATCTTTCTCATTGTAACCGCCCTGCACGATCGGAAGAACAACTTTCGACGAAATGTGGATTTTCGTCCGCTGGCTGGTTAAACGCTCTTAAGAGTCAGAATAAGAGAAGAACGTGGTTAAAACAAAATGTATTGGGAAACTTCGAAATAATCGTGTCGGTTCGTATCTACAAAACGAACGACGATAGATGATACTCTTCTGATATAATAGGTACTTAACTGCCTTCTGATGGTATATAGCAAAACTTCGTATTATTAACTATGCTATTAAAATCTATTGAAGGATGTTGAAACAACGTGATTTACCTTTACACTACAGTATGTATGATGTATGAATGTGAATTTAACAAAGAGAATCTGCCGGGACATACATGTAGCGGTCTGATCCAACTGCGTGATGGTTAGTAAATTGGTCTAACAGTACGTGAAATGAGGGTGGCGTTACACCCAGTAAGTACATCTCAATTATTTTTATATGTTAATCGAACCTTTTTAGGCCTTCTCGCAGGTTAAGTAACTTCAAGCTACTTAATTTTTAAAATCTACATTTTATCGACTATAATTCGATTCCGTATCTCATTCGGCCGAGAAAATAGTGCGCAATTATTAAACAACGTTGCAAGCAAATATCGAGGAATATATATACAATATCATATCAGTGAACTGCCAAGTGTCTGCAACCAGGTCAACTTGCCAAATACCCAAGCTGCGGAATAGGGTTATATACGCTCAAAGATAAATACGCCTGCAGATATGTGCAGCCACTGAAAACTCAATCCCAAGAACAAACATTATTTCAAAGAACATCAATAACACCAAAAATAAGTAAATTTTGAACGTTTCTTTTGGAGTGGTCTACGCAGATTAAGTTGTAGAGTCACGCGTAGTGCTGGAGAAAAATGCTAAGGATTCCATGAACAGCCAGACTTACAAATTCTGAAGGAATTTGGCATCCACAGTAGGCTTTCAACTATCTGCCTACAATAGGCCACTTGCATGGATTTCATAACGACTTGGAAAAAATATTGGGGATAGATCTATTTACTAAGATTACGAAAATGTTAGTAAATTTTTTAAGAAATGTACGGTTTTGTTTTAAATTTTTAAATAAATAAATCCATTATTTGGGCTCGTGACGTCACTACATGAAAATGTCCAGTCTCCGAAAATGTTCCTATTAATTTTGTAAAATTTTACACTGATTTTTTTTATGGCATCACTTTGATTTCAGGCGAATTTTTGAATTTGACATTTAACGTTCACTAGATTTATTGTTTATTCTCTGTGAACTTATCATTTGGTTTGACTTTTTGACAGATGTCATGAAGAGAACCCCGTACATTTTAGATGTCGGTACGTGTTTTAGAGGTATAATGGTTATGGTGCTGATTTTAACTTAGATATGACCCTTTTATCACTATTAGACAAATCAAAAAAAAATATTTTCCTCTACAGTCGTGACCCACCTTACTTATTGTATATTACCATAATTGTTAAATACTAGGCGGCTTTTAGTTGGGCTTCGCCCAGTTTGAGTAGGAACTGGTTCCAAAAATAGCCAGTTTCTCGGTCCACTGTGATCCAGTGTCAGCTAGTCACCGAGACAAAGTAACCGAAACACGCAACGACGCCATAATATGTAATATACTCGTATATTGCATATAGCCTATAACCGCCTATAAATCCTAGTACTTATTTATTTATTAATTTTCGGGAAATCGACAGTTTATATTTATTTCATTTTGTACATAGTACTAAATAGCCAAAATAAAACCAATTACGGATTTCCTCCTTGTGGCTTTACTTCTACTGAGACAGCATAATAAGAATAAGTAAGTTAATTTTATAAAAAAGGAATATTAATCCAAAATTATATAAAACAAAAATATATATATATATATATATATATATATATATACTCAAAACAATTTTTTTAATATAAAAATGAAAAATTACAAAACGTAAAATCTATCAATACATTGGTAGCCATGGAGAGAAGTTGTACATATAAATCAAATCATAACAGAAATATAAACAATAAAAACATAAAATTATTCAAGATCCATCAGAGAAATACCCTTTTATCGACCTTTTATATTCAGTAAGTTTGCAATTGAAAATGTCAACATTGGATAATACGCTATTATAACTATTGCATAGTCTGTTCAGGCAAGAATTCTGCTTACAGTTTGTCTTGCATTGATCCACCCTGAACAGGACAGAAGAGCGTGTTGAACGTGCAGGTACATTGAATTGAATTTTATTTAGCAACTCTGGGCATTGAATATCATTGTTGACTACTTTATACAAGAATAGTGCATCCATATGATGCCTTCGTACACTCAATGAATATGAATCAATGAACACCTAGGTAATTAATATACGTCCATATGCGAGCTGTTTATGGAAGTTGCGATATCTTTTGGCAGATTCTTGAACTAAAACACGAATTACAACGGTAGCTTTGCTTGAAATTTCACGAAGACAGATGTTATTTGTGGCGCGGCGTATAAGGCGTGACGTCGTACATGCAATGGAAGTTGGGTTCTGGAATTCAACTGCACGCAGATCGTAGGCTATTAATACCGTTTAAAAATAATCTCGTTGAATTTAATGTTTCAAAGACCCAATCTTGTCTGATTACGTCCAAAAGGGATCGAAATGAAAATCTAGTCTCTTTCAACGGAAGCAATCTTCCGAACAGGCCCTCCATTGATATGCTTGGTGTAACCCTAAGTAACCAGCTCAGGTATGGGGGCTCCATCGAAGTCAGAGTAAAGTTAGCCTCACAGAAACTAGGCGTACTGTACAGGGCCCGCAGATACTTTAATAGTACACAACTGCTAACCCTGTACAAATCACAAGTGCACCCTACGGTTGAATAGCCACCTCTAGTCTGGAGCTCCAAAATACCCGAAAAATACCCTCGACTCTGTGCAGAAACGGGCGGTCCGTTTGATAGATTCTCCCATCTTAACAGACGGATTGCAATCTTTAGAGCACAGGCGTCGGGTGGGAATGCTATCCTTGTTCTACCGGTATTACAATGGAAGATGCTCCGAGGAACTAGCATCATTGATCCCTTCGGCACCGGTGCATAGTCGGGAAACACGCCAAACGCGTGCCCAACATTTGTACACGGTTGACATTTGACACACGAGAACGGGTCGTTTCTTCGACTCGTTCTTGTGTTCAACAGCTCGGCTGTGGAATGATTTGCCGGCCTCTTTGTTTCCTCCTTCCTACAACATGGGTCTCTTCAAGACCAATGTTCATTCCTTCCTCTCCTCAAAAAAACCCTCCACACAGCATCCCAGATGACATAGGCCCTGAGGGAAATTATTTTCCTCAGGGTGGAGTTAACGTAAAAAAAAAACGCCGTTATACGATATCAGGCAGTGCAAGAGATACAGAGCGCATGCTAAATTAAATGAGTTAGAACCAAAAGTTAATAGGATAAAACTTCTATGAATTATCTGTTCACTGGTTGAAGAGCTTGCAGCGGTGTGTAGATATAAGTAGGTAGAAGGGTATTTTGTATACAGAGTGTATTACAGGCAGACTTCAGGAGGCCAGATGGCTTAGGCCAGGGTTTCCCAAACTGTGTTCCGCGGAACACCAGGGTTCCGCCGAACCTGAATAGGGGTTCCGCGACAATTTGTCGGAACTATTTTATTTAATATAAAATACACATATTCATATTTAAACACTATTGATGTTATTCACAAGAAATTATTACTTCTATCAATATTTCACAATGGTTCTTTAGTTAGTTGCTAGACCCTTCGACTCCAGATACTAATATCTACAGCCTGTATGTTGGACGAATATCTACAGCTCATATGTTGAACTAATATCTACGAACTTCAGAGTGTTGACTAATATCTACAGAGCGTAGGTTGAACTAATATCTACAGAGCGTAGGTTGGACTAATCAGCTA
The DNA here is from genome assembly GCA_917880885.1 of Limnephilus marmoratus. Classification (NCBI taxonomy): domain Eukaryota; kingdom Metazoa; phylum Arthropoda; class Insecta; order Trichoptera; family Limnephilidae; genus Limnephilus; species Limnephilus marmoratus. The sequence goes on from OU862935.1 coordinate 5,893,350, forward strand.
AATGCGTCCAATAGTCCGATATTAGGGATTTTTACATACATACTTACATAAATTAAGTTTTTTAAGCTGCATACGCAATATTACGTTATTCCAATATGCTATACATAATTGCAAATCCAACCTCTGCCAGTGCTGTAGATATTCGTCAACACTTTGGTTCTCATAGATATTAATCAACAGTTTGAGCTGTAGATATTCGTCAACACTTTGATTCTCATAGATATTAGTTCGATTTTTTCAGTTTTTGGAATTCCTGTAGATATTAGTAGACGCCACCGACCCTTCCAGGTAGAGAGACTAAGCTTTATGGAAGTTGAAAAAGCCATTTATGCTGTTATTGCAGTAAATTTTCATTTTATATACTGAACAAAAATCTCTGAAGTTTATTACTATGGTTTATAATACTGTGTTAAGAGTCAATAATATGAACATCTGTGTGATGCGGAAACAATCACAACGGGATAAAGGATCTGCATGTGTTTCACGAAATTTCTGTTCCCAAGGAACCCAACCATATTTTTTACGATATCGACTTTACCTGGAAGAAAAATATTGAAAAAATCAATCAGTCTTACATCCTTGTTTGTAATTAGCCAAACTATAAACGCGCATGGTGAGGTAAATGTTAAAAAGTGAAAAAAAAATACAATTTAGGATTTCATCAGTTCAATCTAATCATTTTGATTGTTTTCCTGCCTTACGTAAATATTTGAATGAATTTTAAAGTTGATGAAGAGGTTCCCAAAGAATTTTAAGAATACCTGCATAACTTGAAAACAACTCTTTTGCAATATTTTTCGAAAACTAGTAAGGACGTTTCCTGGGTTTGGAATCCATTTTCCGTGAAAGCTAGGTAAATCAGTAGGCTTAAGCGCAAGTGAATATGAAAATCTATTTGATTTAATTAGTGACTAACAAAAATACAAAATCAGTGCTTAAATGATTTCTGGGCAAGTTTGTCAGAAGAGTACCCCAATAATTTATCAAAACAAACTATTATTGTTCCTGATCTCGCAACTCACAAATGATATGCGACTCACAAATTCAAAATCGTCAAAGTCATTAGGTGCTTTATTTATTCTACTTTTTTGTTTACATTCCATTATTTGGTTTGTATACTAAATAAATAATATGTTTAATAATATATTTTTTTAAATGTTTATTATTAGGAATATTTTGAAATAGGCAATTCACCCTAAAAAGAGTGCTTTGTACCCAATCTAAAAAATAAGCCAAGTGTTCCGTTAAAATTTACGGGCTTGCAAAGTGTTCCATTGAAGAAAAAGTTTGGGAAACCCTGGCTTAGGCCATAACTAGGTCATACTGTATTTCAAACGCTTTGAACGATCTTTTATGGACGGTATTTTGCGATGACCATACCACGTTTTTTTCTACTTTTTCTTTTTTGGAAAATAGCGACCGCTTTATGGCTTTAAAATATGGGGGATAGATAAGATGTTTAGATTGTGTATATATCAAATAAGCATTTACACTGTTCTTACAAGTTTATTATACAATTTACATTCGTACCGTAACTTATATTAACAAAATATTCGTATATGAACAGTGAGGCGAACACGAAGTGATTAACGAGCTGTTGCGTCGTCGGCAATCAGAAACAGAATGGTTCCTATAGATGCGGCTCTAGGGGTCCAGAAGTGGAAGGTCATTTAAAAAAAGTGATATTATGATACAATATTAGATTAAATACGATAATATTCATTTCACGTGGGTACCTCACCAGTTTGAGAGTAAAAATACATTATTTAATATAGTAAATTATTTCATACGACAAGCGTACAATATGCAAACTCAACCTAAGTTTATCCTCTTTCAGATGCTTTTCATCATACTCTCTCTCTCTCACGGCAATGACCCAAACTGTCTTCAGAATCCGAAAACATTTTTATTGGGCGACATAGTGCCATCTCGTTTATTGTATGGCGTGTAAAGAAACAGAAGCATGATTTTGGGACATTTCGCAAATTGACCCAGCCAATCATAGTGCGTGGAAAAGATAGCTTCCATTTAAGACGTTAGACGTTAGATGTTAGGTCCTTACGTATGAAATTGGCGTTTTGCCGTACTGGCAACTTTGATCTCAAATATCTTCTCTTTGGTTAGGAATTCCAAATTCAAATTTATACAGCTATTTACTCATATATTTGTGTTTCGAAAATTATAATTCATTTGTTTTTTCCTTAATTGTTTTTTTTCTTTGCGTTACTTAGTTTACAAAATGGAAAACTTGAAATATCGCGTTATTTACGAGTACGAGTTCCACCGTGGCACCAGTGCTGCAGAAACGGCTCAAAGGATTAATGATGTGTATGGCGACGATGCCGCAAAAGAAAACACAGTGCGTTTTTGGTTCCAACGTTTTCGTTCTCGAAATTTCGACCTGCAGAACAAGCCCCGTGGACGGCCGGAGACCAAAGTTGATAATGAAGAATTGAAGGCTATTGTGGAAGCGGATCCATCGCAAACCACGTCCGAGTTAGCTGCAGGCTGCGGTGTTAGTGATAAAACTGTTTTAATCCACTTGAAGCAAATTGGGAAGGTGGAAAAGCTTGAAAGGTGGGTACCTCACAAATTGAGTGAAGCAAATCAATAAACGCGCGTTAGAACGCTAGACCACACACTGCACAACAGACGGCTACTGAATTAGAGAAGCTTCAATTGGAATGTCTAAGACATCCACCGTACTCTCCGGACCTTGCCCTAACAGATTACCATATTTTTTGAAATTTGGATAACTTCTTGCAAGGGAAAAAATTCAACTCCGATGGAGCAGTCCAAACCGCCTTCAAAGATTTTATTGATTCCCGTCCGAATGGTTTTTTTTAGTAAAGGGATCGATGAACTACCTATGAGATGGCAAAAGTGCGTAGATAGCAATGGTACATACTTTGATTAAATAAATATATTATATTTAAAAAAAAATCGCCTTTATGTTCCCGCCATACAAAACGCCAATTTCATATGTAAGGACCTAGTATATCGATACTTCAATCTCAATGACATTATAAAGTTTGAAGCGCAAGTGGGTTATTATTTTTTTCTTATAGTATAGGAGGAAACTTTTCCGTACTATAGCGAACGATTCCAGACAAAAATCGTTACCGTTTTCGACCCAGTCGAGTGGCCTCACAGACAGCCACACATCGGCAGGGCCGGCCCAGCAGTGGATCAAGCGGGATTTATGGCCCATCTGAATGCCAAATAAGGCCCGGACAAGTAACGGGCCTGAACGACGACGGACAGCGCATATTATATCAAATCAAACTGTGGTGCGCGATCTTTAAATAAAATGTTTTTAAAAGAAACGTTGAAAAACGAATTTTCGATGATTCTTAAGCCTTTAACCAGCCAGCGGCCGAAAATCCACATTTCGTCGAAAGATGTTCTTACGATCGTACAGGGCGGTTCCAATGAGAAAGATTAATTAATCTCCGTATCAGCTTTTTAAAATTATAACTCAATATCGATATTATTTCTTTCCAATTTTGCTTTAATTTATACCCACATCCAAAAATGCTGAAAGGCGTGATGATAAAAATATAAAAATAATGTACTTTTTGAAATTATTTTTTTTTCATAAGTATTTATCATTTTTCAATAATGTCTAAGCAAAATAAAAATGTAAAAAAATCTTAAATATATTAAATTGGAAGACCGTAAATAGATAGACAAAATATAGAAATTTTCGTCATAAATAAGTGTTCGGATATTTTTTTAATTTTTTTTTATTTTAACTAAAATTAAAATTTTGAAACATGCGTTTACTAGAAAACGTGTTGATTTACAATAAATGTATGATTAAATGGTATTTTTTTTACATGAGCTCCACATAGGAGGCCCTGAGATGAAATAATTTCATTCAGGGCACATCTCAATTTGGGAGGCGGGAATGGGTACCGCCGCCCCGGGAACCTTTATTGGATAACCAACACCTCTGCCATAGGTCACCCCAAGTGTTTCGCTACGTTTGGTGATTTAGCAGGGGTGCCCGGGTTCATGGGGTGAGGTTTGTCTAGGTCTTGGAGGAGGATGACTAAGACACACTGAACCCCAGATTCCTACCCACCCCTTAAACCCTTTTCCTTCCCAGAACTCTCCTCTCCTTCCTTTCCTTAAAAAAACCCTCCACACAGCATCCCCAAAGATGACATAGGCCCTGAGGGAAATTGTTTTCCTCAGGGCCTCCTGTGTGAAGCTCATGTAAAAAAAAAATGTCATTTTTGGGGATGCTGTATGGATTGGTTTTTTTAAGGTAAGGAAGGAGAGGAGAGTTCTGGGAAAGAGGTTTAAGGAATGGGTAGGAATCTGGGATTCAGTGTGTCCTGGTCATCCGCCTCCAAGACCTAGACAAACCTCACCCCATGAACCCGGGCACCGCTGCTAAATCACCAAACGTAGCGAATCACTTTGGGTGATTTATGGCAGAGGTGTTGGTTATACAATAAAGGTTCCCGGGGCGGCGGTACCCATTCCCGCCTCCCAAATATCAAATATGTCTTATTTTACTAAAAATTAACATTTTTTCGGAAAATTTAAAACACGCGTTTACTAGATAAAAAACAATCTATAATTTTCGTGGAAAAAAGTCAATACTTCTAAAATTTGATTTAAAAATGAGATATCTCCGGTTTTCTCTGGTTACACCCTCTTTAACCCTCTGGCTAATTTTTTTTTGCTTTTGGGAGCGACTTACATGGGTCTCATAGAAATCGTTTTGTCTCTCTTACTATCATGGTGAGAAATATGATCTAAACGGTGTTGGAAAGAGAAAACACTAACAATTATTATAAGCAATAATTATCAGCCTGAAACACTCATCCACATTGAAAAATCTTCCGAGAAAAGATACATGACGCCAACGGGACTTGAACCCGTGTCCTCTCGATTGCCGGTCGATTGCTCTTGACCACTGAGCTATGGCGGCTTATCTCGTACCCGCCAAATGATTCAATATATGCTAGTGTTTCATTCAACAATTACTGCTTATTATATATATATATATTTTTTTTTGTCATGTAAGTCCCGTTGGCGTCATGTATCTTTTCTCGGAAGATTTTTCAATGTGGATGAGTGTTTCAGGCTGATAATTATTGCTTATAATAATTGTTACCCTTTGTGCTATGCATAAAAAAATCTTGTCTTAAAAACGTTAGTTTTACAATTAAAAATAATAATTAATATTTGACAAGTTTAAGTATTTCCCCAATAAAATGAAGACATAATTTGTCTCGACGCCACCTAGCGAGGGATTTAACACTTACAATGTTTCTCTCGCAAAAATAAAGTTGGTTGTTTTCAGGTGGAAAAAAAATAAATAATAAGCAGTAATTGTTGAATGAAACACTAGCATATATTGAATCATTTGGCGGGTACGAGATAAGCCGCCATAGCTCAGTGGTCAAGAGCAATCGACCGGCAATCGAGAGGACACGGGTTCAAGTCCCGTTGGCGTCATGTATCTTTTCTCGGAAGATTTTTCAATGTGGATGAGTGTTTCAGGCTGATAATTATTGCTTATAATAATTGTTACCCTTTGTGCTATGCATAAAAAAATCTTGTCTTAAAAACGTTAGTTTTACAATTAAAAATAATAATTAGAAAACACTAAGCTTATATTAATTATTGATTATAGGTTAAATTATTTATCAAATTTAACCACAAAATAATTAAAATGTACACAATTGCAAAACCAAAGTTTCCGACCGCAATTTGAAAAATAAATTATTAAACTTTGGGAATTTTTATTTAATTAGTAATATCCATACATTTTACCAACCATCCACCTAATCTACCTTTATATTTTCCCACAATCCCTATCTACCTAATTATTTTCCTATCTGTTTTTTATAAATATGTATCTTTCGCGGAAACTTCGATGAATTGTACAAATATTTTTTTTTGTTATTTATTTTTGGGGTGTTATGTCGTGTTGTGCTACCTCCTCCTTTAGCCAACGTTTCGGATGTACGTAATTGACGGCTACACCAAAGCTAAACGCAAAAAAACATTGTGAAGTATACTGTAATACCAGCTTGTAGTGGAGTGGGGCTGGCGGCACGGTATCGCTTCTAAGTACATAAGCACACATTTCACCACTAACAATTATACATCTGTCCTGATGGTGGATACTGTAACGCTGTCCGAAACGTTGGCTAAGGGAGGAGGTAGCGCAACACGGCATAACACCCCAAAAACAAATAACAAAAATACTTTTGGCAGTGAAAATCATAACTATCCGTTTCTCGAATAAAATGGCATCTGTGTTTCCTCCCTCCTATATCACGAATCTCTTTAAGAACCATGTTCACACCTTCCATTCTTAAAAAAAAACTTTTGATTTTTCCCAGTAGGCTTAATTACCTTGGGTTTGTAGCTTATTTTGATACTGTTTGGGGAACTTACAAGTAATATGAACTATTAACATTCTAATTTTATTGATTTCATTATTATTTTTAATTATTAAACTAACGTTTTAAGACAAGATTTTTTTGCATAGTACAAAGGGTAACAATTATTATAAGCAAATAGCATAATTGTTACCCTTTGTGCTATGCATAAAAATCTTGTCTTAAAACGTTAGTTGAATAATTAATGTTTGACAAGTTTAAGTATTTCCCCAATAAATGAATACATAATTTGCCTCGACGCCATCTAGCGCGGGATTTAACACTAACAATGTTTCTCTCGCAAAAATAAAGTTGGTTGTTTTCAGGTGGAAAAAATATAATAAGCAGTAATTGTTGAATGAAACACTAGTATATATTGAATCATTTGGCGGGTATAAGATAAGCCGCCATAGCTCAATTGGGAGAGCAGCTGGCCGGCAATCAGAAGGGCACGGGTTCAAGTCCCGTTGGCGTCATGTATCTTTTCTCGGAAGATTTTTCAATGTGGATGAGTGTTTCAGGCTGATAATTATTGCATATAATAATTGTTATTGATTTCATGTCTATTCTTAATTATTATGTTTTTGGTGATATGGAATTTTTGATTGATAAATTGATTTTTAAAGAGATACATGCTTTACATTGGAGTGGGAATAATCTCATAATGGTAAGTAAATAAACAAAATGAATATTTTACTTTAGAACAGATCAAATAACTTCAAGTGGAAATACGTTTCATATTTATTTTATTATCTTTAATATATAAAACAAAGTCGGGCAAGTTACACCATTCATAACTCTAGAACGGCTGGATCGATTTTTATGATATTTGATTTGTTGGATTAGTCTCCGCCCCAAAATAGCATAATAACAATTAAAACATTGAAAAATTCGCAGAAAAGAAAAATTATTTTCCTCATACATTTTGTATGGAACGAATTCTCATCTTTTGAAAGAGCTGCAGCAATATTGTGATAAGTATAATATTGAGCAGTGAGTGAATTTCAAAAATTCAAAAACGTCAAACGTCAATGCGCTGATTGTTTTGCTTTTGTTCTTAAACATATAATGCTGCCCCTCTTTCTTACACACTAAATGTCAACAGTCAAAAATGAGACAAACGGTCAACATGTCTGCACCCCTCCAAAGGAAAATGAAACGCAATTCCCCGTAAGTAAGTGGAAAAGTAAGACAATCACAATATTATAAATCCGTACACAACGCCATCTCTGACACTGACAAAAACAAAACACGGACAGTTGCGCATCGATAATTGCTTCATTGTATAATTTTTAATAATAATAATAAGTTAACACAGCAGTTATTGATTCTGAGGCGGTACGAAGTTCTCCGGATTAGCTAGTATTAAGAGGGCATTACCAGAGAAAACCGGAAATATGTCATTTCCAAAAAAGATTTTAGACGTATTGACTCTTTTCTACAAAAAATTATAAATGGATTTCGAAAGATTGTTCTTTTATCTAGCATTCACATGTAATAAATTTTGAGATTTTTTTTTAATTTTTAGTATAATAAGGTTATTCCATAGGTCATTGGGAGATTTATCAAATTTTCAAAAAAGATTTTGTATTATACCACACCCATTTCAAATAATATAATCATGCAGTAAAATAAATCAATACATCATCTAGCAAACGCATGTTTTAGAATTTTAATTTTAGTTTCAATAAAATCATTAAAAAATATGTACGTACATGTGTTTCTTGACGAAAATTGGTCCATTTGTGTATTTATTTGCGCACTTACAAACTAATATATATTTCAGATTTTTTTAACATTCTTATTAAATTTAGACATTATTAAAAAATGATAAATACTTATAATCAAAAAATAATTACAAAAAGTACATTATTTTAATAGTTTTATCATCACGCCTTTCAGCATTTTTGGATGAAGGTATAAATTAAAGCTAATTTGGATTGAAATAAATTCGATATTGAGTTATAATTTAAAAAAGCTGGTACGGAGAATAATTAATCTTTCTCATTGTAACCGCCCTGCACGATCGGAAGAACAACTTTCGACGAAATGTGGATTTTCGTCCGCTGGCTGGTTAAACGCTCTTAATTGGTTTTAGCACTAAACTTTGTGCAATTGCTTTTGAAGTTTGTGATTGAATCACCGATACAATATCGGATTTGATAACCTTTCTTGAAAGATTTGAGTTTGTTTATGTACAAAACTATTATTTAGATATTTATTCCTATTCACATTGGTTGTGTACGGGCGCAAACAATTAATCTATCTATCTTCTCTTCTATCTTCTATCTATCTATCTATCTCCTATCTATATCTTCTATCTTCTATCTTCTATCTTTTATCTTCTATCTTCTATCGATCTATCTATCTATATATCTATCTTATATAAATAAAAATGAATCGCCGAAATGTATGTACGCGCATAACTTCCGAATGACTGCACCAAATTGGATAATTCTTTTATTTTTGTGTTGGTTATTGTCAGGACAAGGTTTGTACAAAACTAATGGTGAGCTCTGGCATTATGAAATTTGTATAAAAATATTGCAATAGGTGGCACGCATACTATTTGAAAACTGAATGTATGGAATGCGGGAGGGAGGAGGGGGGAGAGGAACTCGGGTACGGGTATGGGTAACAACTTTCGACGAAATGTTGATTTTCGTCCGCTGGCTGGTTAAACGCTCTTAAAATAAAAGTACTTTCTGTGACTCTTGTTGAGAGATTTTTTATGGCTTGGAGAGTAGGACAGTCGCTGCAGTTGTTGCTCTCAAAGGAGACAACGTTGAAAATAGAAATTGTGGTTGAAAATATAATAATTTGAAATAATAGTTTAAAGAGCGCTGTTATATGTTGAAGTATGATAATGCGGCTATAAAGAAAGCTCTGGGGACATGTCAGGACATATTTCCCGCAGCAAACCGTTCCCCACCTCCTCCACCCTCCCACCCACTCTACAACCCACCCACTCACTAACCTCTGCCGCAAGGATTTCATATAATTTTTTTTTTTTTTTACAAAGGCTCAACACAGGAGGCCCCGAGGAAATTATTTCCCTCAATGTCATCTTTGGAAATGTTGTCAGGAGGGTATTTATAATGTTGCTCAACAACTTTAGTCGGTGGGGGACTTCTCAAATCACTTCACGCATTCTTGGTAGCCTGGGTGTCACGGACATAAGCACTAAGCTGGAGGAACGACAGTTGAGATGGTATGGGCACATAAGATGGAGACCACCAGACTGCACAGTGAAGCAGGCAATGTCTACAACAGGCCGGCGTAGTCCAGCGGTAAGGCTCTCGACTCGCACACCGAAGGTCGCGGGATCGAATCCCGGCGTGGCAAATAAATTTTATTTGATTAATTTGTGTTATTTCACAATTTATTAATTTAAAATAATATATAGTATATTTGCGGCACGTTCCAGAGTGCAAGATACTTTCAGTATCGCCCTGGTGTAAGACCAACATTCAGAATTGAAACGTTGCTTGAAATGGCTTTAGCCGTGATTAGTGACCATATCTGAATAGCCAGGTACTTCCCCACCTTCCTAATCCCTATCTCCTTCCCCTCCCCACTACCTTCAGCCTCAAAATATACCCCAATTAGGGATGCCATAGTCCCACTGGCTCCAGACGGGAGCAGTTGGGACTCTTGTGCGGTATTCTTTTAAAAAAAGCTCCACAAAGGAGGCCCTGAGGAAAACAATTTCCCTCGATGTCATTTTTGGGGATGCTGTGAGGAGGGTTTTCCAGGGAAAGTAAGGAGAGGAAGTTCTGGGAAGGAAAAAGGTATGTGGGTAGGTAAGAATCTAAGGGTCAATGTGTCTAGGAGTGACGGATGTTTGAATTCATCCCTTCCACTGCGGTGTAAGGCGATGGGTTGAGAGAATCCGTCCGGCGACGTCTAGGTTAAGTCTCCCAATCCGGCCGCATATTTACAATCCCTACAGCGTTTCAGTCGCTTTAAATTTTCAATATCAAAATTTAAATATTTAGAAATAAAATTATTAAATTCTAATATACACATTGGAAATATTATTTTATCGAGATATTAGAACAATTTTTGTTTTCGCAAAGTGATAAAAAATTATCAATATAGAGGTGTATTTACAATATATGGGAATAATACAAAAATTTAAATATTTAGAAATAAAATTATTAATTTCTAATATAAACATCAGAAAGATTATTTTATTTAGATTTTAGAACAATTTTTGTTTTTGCAATGTGATAAAAAGTAACCAATATAGAGGTATATTTAAAATGTAAATTGTTTTTACCGCGACTAAATCGGTAGAAGTTTTGTAAATACGCAATCCGGTCCGCCACGCAGTAGGTGGACAAACACATTGGCCGCCAAGACCTAGACAAACGTAACCCCAATTGTCTAAACGTAGCAAACCGCTTGGGGTGACCTACGACATAACCGATACATCTGCCCAAGTGGTTCGCTACGTTTGGTGACTTAGCAGGGGTGCCCGGGTTCATGAGGCGAGGTTTGTCTAGAACTTGGCGGCGAATGCGTTTGCCCAACTACTGAATGCCGGACCGGATCGGGAGAGACAGGTTGAGGAAGTCCTTTTGACCTCTCCAGCCAGACTCCCTCGACCCCTCGCCTTGTACCGCAGTGGGAGAAATGGATCCATACGTCCCTCACTCCTGGACCCATAGAATCCCAAATTTCTACTACCCCTCATACCTTTTTCTTTCCAGAACTTCCCCTTCCTTTCCCTAAAAAGTCCTGTCACACTCGTGTTGATTATTGTAATGTCTGTGACAATTACAAATACAATTTATTGAAAAGGTCTCGTTTATACGAATGGTTATTTATTAAGTCAATTATGAAGAAGTACAATGCTAACGCTAGTAAGGTAATTCGCGGAATGCCGGCAGCCGCCGTGCACTGCCAGCGCCTCTGGCCTGCCCCTCCACTACCACCTTCAGGCAGGATCAGAAACCTTCGGCCACGTTCGGCACCCAGTCCCTCCCCCGCGGCCACAGTGTACCACGGACACTACAATTATGCAATAAATGGTTCCCGGGGCGGCGGTACCCATACAAGCCCCAGATAGGTTGTGGGGGGGGGGAAGGAGATGGGAAAGAGAAAGGTCGGGAAGTACCTGGCTATACAAGATCTGTTCACCAAACACAGCTAAAACTATTTCAAGCTAAGTTTCAATTCTGAATGGTGGTCTTACACTAGGGCAGTACTGAGAGTATCTTCCACTCTGGTACGTGCCGCGAAGATGGCTTTTATTATTTTATATGATTAAATTGTTAAATAACGAATCAATCAAATACAATTTACTTGTGCTAGCCGGGATTTGAACCACAGAGGTGTTGACAGACGTGAACCAACTTTTAAAAAGTTCTTTAAAATTAACGCCGTATTCTAAATCATTAGCCATTCTTATTTTCAGATGCGTCCGAACCGGAAACAAGATGGCGCCGTCGGGTTTTAAAAAGCCCGCCAAAACCGTCTGGAGACTTCGCACTTCCGGAAATAATCCCAACCGGAAGAAGTATTTTAATTTTGTTGTTTATTTTTTGAAAATTCTCGCCGAAGCAGCTTTTATTGTGACTTCATGAATAAACCAGCGAAACCACTGAAGAAAAAATCGAAAGAAGCGTTTTGTGGGCCTGTCCAAATTCCCGAAGTAAGATCAAGTTACCCTTACTTCTAGTGAGGTTAATCAAACATCTCCAAATGTCAAGAATTACCAGTGATTTTCAATTTGAGAGGCACGTATGGGTACATTTCTTGGATAACCAACATCACTGCTATTGGTCACCCCAAGTGGTTCGCTACGTTTGGTGACGTACGAGGGGTGCCCGCTTTCATGTATGTGGTTTGTGACGGATGCGTCTGCCCACCAACTGCTTGGCAGGCAAGATAGGGAGAGATAGGTTGAGGGAGACCCTTTGACCTCTCCAGCAGGACTGTCTCGATCCGTTGCCTTGCACCGCAATGGGAGAGATGGATTCAACTTCATCTTCTTTCTTTCCTTAAAAATAATTTTTTTTCAATTTTTATTTAGTCAGGTAGGTATCACATTTTTGAAAAGCAGAGTCAAAGTTATTTATAGGTTCTCAAAGTGGGCGATAACGCCCCCTTGAGAGCGTTTCAGACCTTCAGGGGGCGGTAGAAGACCAAGAGAGAATTGGGGGGTATTTCAGGTTTTCGAGGGGGCGGTAGGAGACCCAGAGAAACCCTTCCCACCCCATCCTATCTTGCCCCATCCCAGGGGCCATCCACCCGCAAAAATATTTTCCCTATCCCATTACGCCCCCTCCGTTGTGACAAATGTAACCCTGTCGTGGTATCCCATTACGCCCCCTTCATTGTGGTATCTTGCTGTTTCGGATTCACGAGTTAGGGTGCGCTAGAAATATTTTTTTCTCAAAATGTTGAAAATCTATGATATAGTCAAAGTAAGGTTTACTTTAATAATAAAGTGGATACAACAGATTTTCGAAACAGTCAATAGAGGAATTTTTTCAGGATAGTTTTTTGTTAAATGGCGACATCCGTTTTCGATCAAATCGGTACGGATCACACTTCTTGGCATATCCTATTCAGTACTGCTATTGTCATTCAGATGCGATGGGAAAAGACTTACTCATTGTTTTAATCGTCTAGGGAATTTTTATTCGGTGACGTCCATAAATATACGAATGAATCTTCGCAGGTCGCGACTTTCGAATAATGAATACAAACAAAAAATCAACCCGTAAAAAACAAAGTATTTTTTTACTATTATTTTTTTTTATACTTTTAAAACTATTGTTTTTTTTTGTTTGCTTACCTAGTAATGGGTTTTTTAAAGATCCAGTTTCACTCCCCCCTTCCATCAACGACTCTCCACACAGCTTCTTCAAAAACGACAAATATTTCGCTCAGCCGAGCGATTCTATATCTTTTGTGAGATCTCTTGTCAGATTGTGTGATTTACTATGGCTATTATTTGGTGTTTTCTATGGGCCAATGTCAGATTTCAACTCTAGTGAAGCTGGCCTGATACCCACAGAAAAAGCAATTGACAGCCTTATAAAATCAGACAAAGCTGACATGAGGTCTCACAAAATAGATTCGACAAAAGAATATGAAGATAATGTGCGCTTTCATAATTACCGTAACGATCCACGATTACGGTACCGTGACGGCATTAAAAGGCAATAAACATACATTCCTTATCAATATAATGCTACAGCTCTTCAAAAGATGAGATTCACAATTTACGTAGGTCTTGTTAGCGGACCTAAATGGGGGTCCCTACATTCTGCCGACAGACTAGCTCAGGTTTTAGTCAGCAGAGCGGGAGAGGCCCTCACCACCAGGGTGGTAGGATCTGTGAGGCGTGTGTGAGTCTTTCCTGAAATAAAGCTCAAATTTCTACGGGCTGGGAGAAGGCAGTGAAACCAGTAATCAGGGTAAACATCAGTTATATTGGGTAAAACACCTGCGTAAACACAATATCACAATAATGCATACATAGTAATTCAGGGTAGCAACAACAGTTATATCTAAAATGGAGGAATCTATCTCTATAATCTCTCTGGTAGGGCTATTTATCTCCGCGGTGAATTTACTGCGAACACACGCAAATAAGGGGAGTTAAATTGGTTCAGGTACTCACAGCTGGGGGCTGAACTCTTGTAGATTCAGTGACGGGAAAGAATATAGCCATTCTTGGAGTTCCCGCAAGTCACTATGCAAAACACGCTGCATCGTGGCTTGCAGAATGTTCCGGAACTGTGCGGAACGGTTTACGACAACACGGGCGCTCAAGCCAGGCGCTGGAGAAGAATGGTGGTTGGCGGCTCGCTGTCGACGGTGGCTTTGCTGGGTTCCGCCGCCCGTAGCGCGCCGGTAAGCTAGCGGCGGGGGAGTGAAACTGTAGTTTGCGCAGTGGCGTATTTGTGTATCGTAACAGTCTGTTTCTTACAAAGTCAAAGTAATCATTTTCTCGCATATCTCTCACACACCGCACCGTGACGTCTCCGTAGACCCCTAAAATACATAGCCGGGACGACAATTTTTCAAGTATGCAATATAGTTACAAGGATAATATTAAAGTGTGAGTGAATTCCAAAAAATCAAAAACGATAAACGGAAATGCGCTGGTGTTTTTGCTTTTGTTCTTAAACGTGTAATGCTGCAGCTTTTTCTTATACACTAAATAACAACAGTCAAAAATAAGACAAACGGTGAACGTATGTCTGCGTTCCCCCCAAAGGAAACATTCAATCATTATCATTCCCAAAAGAAACATTCAATCATTATCAACAGTCAAAAATAAGACAAACGGTGAACGTATGTCTGCGTTCCCCCCAAAGGAAACATTCAATCCTTATCATTCTCACAAGTATATAGAATATGAAACGCAATTCCCGTCGCCGTAATAAGCATCTGTTTCCTTCAAAGAAAAAAAGTAGTCGACCGGTCAGTAGCGGAGCTGGAATCGCGTTTGGGTCCCACCCAGGCGTCCCGTATTCGATTCCTCGGCTGACTAAGTCCTCCGTCATGACCCAAGCAACATTTTTTCACTTACTGTGGTGGTAGTAGTAGAAGATGTTATTCATAACCCGGGAATGTTTGTCTCTCTTTAAAAAAAATAGTACGTTAAAGGAAAGGGACACACGTATTTTGTGTGTCTCATCATTATTTAATGTGTAAGAGCTGCAGCATTATAGCGATAAGAAACGTATGTCTATTTCCTTTTTGACACGGTAACAATAAAAGCGCTCAATAAAAAAAAACGATTGTAATAAACTCCGGTAACAGATCCATCAAGATCAACATCATGTATCTATATATTACGTCAACTTTGAGATATTTGGGTTCGATAGGATTTGCATACATTTAGAAAAGTTGACAGTAGATTTTATATTGGAATATAGAGTGTAAGGTTATCATAATGCGTACAGTAAACTGAAGTACGTAGGGGAGAAGTTCGTACCTTGTGTCGTTTTTAACCCGCCATTGGTGATGTAAATGTCTGTGAGACCCGAAAATTCGAAAAAGCGTAATATTTTTTTTACCGTTCTTCGAATCACACTGCGATTTCAAGTAGCTGCCTTATTCCACGCCCCCTACCACCAGTCTACCCCGCGACAGCGATGCGGACGCACGTTATAGAGTTTTGGCGCCAACCCGGTGCGTGAGACCGGCATCACCAACTAAGTAAGTCAAATGGTTATTTGTAATTTTAGAAGATAAAATAAAAAAAAGTAAGTATAATCATTTATGTTTTTTTTTTAAATATTTTATGTTTCAACTGTCATAAGACTGACGAAGACTGATTTTGTCGTTAAATATTTAAAATTGTTGGGTTTAAATAAATATTTTTTAAATATCTCATAATTTTAACGCATCTAAAGATATTGTGTTACGTTAATAAAAAAGAATTGATTTGGAATAATATCGTTAAAATGATATCGTTTTATTGACAGAAAAAGATATCATTTTATAAACTTTCCCATGAAAAGTAGTATGAACAGAAAACTGGTAGTCAAAAACCCCGGTGTGTGAGATCGGGGTCACCAACGATGTAAGTCAAATTCACGACACCAATGGCGGGTTAAGTCTTATAAGTAGATAATGTATTACGAAAATAATGTGTGTAATATATTCCCGTTTGTATTGTACATACAGGTAGAAATGTATGACGAAAATAGTGTGTAATATATTCCTGTATGTAATGTACATACATGTAATAAGGTATTCTACATATTATAAGTAATGACGAAAATAGTGTGTGTAATATAATCCTGTATATATTCTATTTGTAGATATTTATGACGAAAATAATGTGTATAATATAATATAATATTGTATGTATTGTATATGTAGAAAATGTAGACATGTATGACGAAAATAATGTGTATAATATAATCCTGTATGTATTGTATATGTAGACATGAATGACGAAAACATTGTATGTAATATTTATAATCCTGTGTGTATTGTATATGTAGACATGTACATGTACTTATATATATTTTTTATTTTATTATTACATCAACACGCACTAATAGATAACATTATTTTCAACTAAAGGTCTTCGTTCAAAGGTTGAAAAAAGTTGCCCCTCCCTCGAAATCACTTTGAAATGTTGACAAAAAATTCTTAGCAAAAAAAGTTCTACATTTAATCAAGTTGGTATTTTATGTACGGTATGATTTTGCTACGTTGTTTTATTGCCAGGCATATCAAAGGAGAGCCTCTTTCGCAGAGAACACTCTTGTATAAAATTATATAAATACATTTTGCTAGTATAGGGTGTTCGGAAAACGACAGATAATAATATTATTAATTAGTTAGCAGGAACCATTCCAACCGACAATAATTTGTTCTCTTAATTTTTTTCTATTTTTTTAAGGCTCTTCAACCGGGCCCGAAAAGAAAAAGATGGAGAGATGCGAAATTACGAATGTTAGAGGAGAGCGCTAACACTTACAGCAACAAAATTATAATATTAAATGCGGCTTAAGATAATGCCTGCCAGATTTTTGTTCTGTTTTAAACGAGTCGTGTTTTATTAAACATTTTCGCAATTTTCGCATCGACTTTGTCGCTGTAAATGTTAGCGCTCTCGTCTAACATTCGAAATTTCGTATCTCTCCATCTTCTTCTTTTCGAGCCCGGTTGCAGAGCCTTAAATATTTGAGGTACGTTCATTATCCAAACACCCTCTACACACGATACAATAATCTACGCTTTCTAGCCCCGGGGCGTTTTGGGCCCATCTCGCCTTGAGAAGAATGATATTCCGGAACAGTTTTAACTCCAAACAACTCTATTAGGACTGTGTACTGTGTACATCTCGTTAAAGCGAACTTGCAAAGTACTTTTTTGTTTTCAAAAACTTTTAAGGCAAATTTATTTTTTTAATTTTTTATGTCAGGCCAAGAATTTCTTGAAAAGAATTTCAATGTTGGAGCCGGGTATGCGTACCGCCGTCACGCATGGACTCATTTAATATTATTGGAAACCAACCCTGGTTTGCTGCGTTTGGTGCCCTGGTTCACAGGGTGAGGTTTATCTAGGTCTTGGCGGTGGATACGTCTGTCCATGAGATTCCTGAAGCGTACGTGTGGTAAATTCTTTATGAGACCGTGGTATAAAGAAATACGCAGATCTGGATATAATGCAAGGCTGATGGAAGCATAATGAAAAATGATTAAGAAAGGGACCCTTATGCCTACAACACATGACATCAATGTCGGTTCGGCTGTCAACGGTGAAATTGTGCTCGGTATATCGATATACAATCGTCGGTAGTTAACCTATCAAGTCTATTTGTTCGGTTTTCGGAACAACTCGTACAGGTCTCATAGAAATCGTTGTGTCTCCGTTACTATCATGGTTAGAAATATGATCTAAGCGGCGTTAGAAAGAGAAAATACCACGTTTTATATTAAAATGTAAAAGTTATCAACAAAATAAATAAAATGAATCCAAATTTTGAATCCAAAGTTTCCGACTGTAATTTAAAAAAAAAAATTATGAAAATTTTTAATTAATTATTTTTACATGAAACAATAAAAAAGCAATTTGATGAAAATGTTTATAATACATTTTCCTAACAAAATAATATACTTATGTATTTTTGCTGTTTTTCGTTATTAGTAATTTTAGTTGGAAAAACGTAAGGTGAGCCATAAAAAAAAAAAATTATGTTTGCAAGCAAAATTTTTATATTTAAAAAAATATTTGTTTATTTCGAATTATAAAACTTTAGCGTATTTTACCACCTTTCCAAAACAATTTTTAGTTTTCGGATACATTCAGAAACATTCCACTTATTAAGATTTTATTGCAAAACGGAAATATTTTGACCCTCTGACAAATGGCCGAAATCTGGGGGATAGAGCCTATCGATTCAATTTAGTAAAGTTATCAATTTCTCCGTGCTTGACTCCTAGATTCAGAAATATTATAAGAAATATATTGAACGAAAACAACAAAAAAAATTACTGCTCTGAAGGACTTTTGGTAAATTACACTAATGGGAAATTTAACTTTTCAAATTACATCCTACTTCCAGCGTATACAGTTTTTACATTCATCTTATATATTTTTTGCACAATCTCAGCCTCTCTGAAGTTGACTTTAACTTTAATTCGAATCAAATAAAAACGCCGGACGCAATCTCATTTATTGGGAATCGAGAAATCATCGTAAGATTGCTTAAACGTAGAAATACAGACTGAATTACGCTAGTCTTGTCAGTAGAGGCAAAAATGGCCACATTTGAATCCTAGCCTCCTAGAAATCCCTCTTAAGAACCGATGTTGAACGGATTCAATATTACGAATATGGACAGCATAAAAAGGAGACCAAACAGCACAAGCATATTCAGGTTGAGAACGAACCAAGGAGCTGAGAAGAGTTCTTAGGGTATTTATGTTTTTGAAGGCAGAAGTGATTCTAGTGATGAAACTAAGTAGTTTGAGAGATTTATTAACAATAATATTTGTATGTTCTCGAAAAGAAAGCTTGCAA
Organism: Limnephilus marmoratus; assembly: GCA_917880885.1. NCBI lineage: Eukaryota > Metazoa > Arthropoda > Insecta > Trichoptera > Limnephilidae > Limnephilus > Limnephilus marmoratus. The sequence goes on from OU862935.1 coordinate 5,912,267, forward strand.
TCTAAAAAGACATCAAGGTCTTTAATAGATTTAACAGTTGTTAAGCAAATATTATTTAATTTGTATTCGAAAACATTTAAAAAATGGATTTTGGCGCAGACGTTATAACAATGAGCTCTATACTTTGTTTAACGAGTTAAACGTCGCAAAATTTATACAACTGGGAAGACTTCGGTTGCTGGGTCATGTGGAGAGAATGACCGAGCATCAAGCACCAAAGTCGCTGCTGAACTCAAGACCAATAGGGCGAAGGAGCCTGGGAAGACCAAGACTAAGATGGAGCGACAACGTCCTCAAAGACATATCTATCTTGGAGCTACTAAACTGGAGAGAGCTGGCACAAAACCGAGATGAGTGGAGGAAGACCCTTGAGGAGGCCAAGACCCACCAAGGGTTGTAGAGCCAATAGTGATGATGATGATTCGAAAACAATCGAAACTTTCACTCTATAAAAGGACTTTGCTCTTATTGACATTTAGTTTCAAGCAATTAATTTCGCACCAATCATTGAATGAGCTAATATCTGACTGAAAAAGAAGCAAGTCATGGTAATTTTGGATTATTTTTAGCATTTTGTTGTCACATCCAAAAGCCAAAAACGCGTGTGAGATAAAAATACTCATAATGTCATTTATAAATAAGTTGAAAAGAAGTGGGGCTGGATATGCTCCTTGAGGTACACCGAGCGTTACGTCAATAAATAGATACAAAGTAATTTATTTTACCTCCTTGTTTTCTATTGCTAATAAATAAGAATGAAAGAAGGATACCAAAGGGTTGTTTGTAGTTTGGCCATAAGGAATGAGTAGTTTAATTTGTCAAAAGCTTTGGCAAAGTCAGTATATAGAACACCTAATTGTGATTTATCTTCTAAGTCCTTGATGATGGTCCATGGTAAAGGAGAGTAAGTTTGTAGTGATAGATTTAGCAAATCTAAATCTAGGCTGTTCCTCAATCAGTACAATTTTGAAAAAAGGTGTGTTTTTCTTTATGATTACAGACTCAAAGATTTTAGGAAAATGAGATAAAATCGATATAGGTTGATAGTTTTCTACGTTCGACCTGTTGCCCAATATAAAAATCGGTCTGATATAAGAAACTTTCCAGGAGTCCGAGAAAGTGGTAGATGATGGTAAAAAGTTGTATAACAAACAAATTGAGCGCTTTTATTATAGCCGTAATAATTTACGGTTACGGTACCGTGACGGCTTGAAAAAGGCAATAACTTTCCTTGTCACAATAATGCCGCAGCTCTTTCAAGAGATGAGATACACAATGCAGGTAGGTTTATTTCCTCCAACGGTCACGGAAACAATAAATAATAATAACAACATTATATTTATATAGCGCAGTTTTGTGACATTTCACTTCAAGTGCGCTTAACTATAATAAATTTAAAAATAATCCTACAGTGCTCCTTATAATATTGAGAAAATAATAAAAGAATATACAGTATTTACAAAATAATGACAGAAGAACAAAATTAACTAAATAATATATAGTATTTACAAAACAATGACAGAAGAACAAAATTAACAAAGATAGTGCTGTTATAGCACACACGGAACAATAATAATAATAGACAATAGCGGTGCTATTGTAACACAGTACAAAACACGAACTTTAAAACTAAAATATAATATACTAACAAAAAGGCAGTTTGCGTTTAGAAATGAGAGATTTTCTGACAAATTCGGACACGAAACATAAAATAAAAATACAATTATGAGGAAACCGAAACCAAAAAATTAGGGGAAGCTTGAGAACATGGCTTATTATAATTACGTATATTTAAAAGATGTTAGGATTCATGAATGGTACGATTTTTTAAATAATTTTGTTTTTAAAGCCCGTTTAAATTCAGCCAAATTCTGGATATTAGTAAGAGCTGAGGGAAGTTTATTCCAAATGAGAGGGCCCGTTACATGAAAAGAGCGATCATAGTAAACAGCTCGATTTGACCTAGAAGTTCGATTAGACGATTAGTAACATCTAGATCTGCTGACCTTAGAGTAAGCTGTCTCTCGCTTAAGTTTTGTCGGACACAAAGCATTCCTTGCAATGCTTTGAAGGTCATTAAGCAGATCTTGAACTCTATTCTTTCAGGACATCGAAGCCAATGAAGACGATCCCTTAGAAGCGGGGTTATATGACAGTACTTAGATTCACCAAAAATCATTCTCGCCGCAGCATTGAAAACGGACTGTATTCTATCACCCATTTAGAAATAACATCAAGGAAATCAATATTTTAACATCTCTAAGCACAACCAAAGCCTCAGCCATAGACATCCAAATGGATAGACAAGCAGTTACAGATGAGGGGTAAAACCAAACTATGGGGAGCGAAGAGGGGAAAGATGACTGTCATTCGTTGAACAATCAATCTGACAGTATATAGGCATCTCGCATTACAATATCACCATTTAGTTCTTAAAAGTAAAATCTGCTTTGAATGAATAGACCTTTTTACATGGGAGCGCGAATTGCTTGCCACGTTCAAAACTTATTTGCTAAGGCCAAATGCTCGCCCCAAAAAGACTCGCGCCAATACACATATCAATATTTTCTTGCCGTGTTTAGTTAAAACACTTTTACAAATGTTTCATAATTTACTTACCCCTGTAACCAGCGACGAGCACATTGGAGTACCGCCCACATTCGCTATGTGCATATTGATACGTAGATATATTGTATAGCACAAGCTGCCGTTATTTCGTTAAATGTATGGATGTCAGCTTCTCGCTGTTCACGGCAAGAATGATGACGTCACACATTTTAGATTCAAGCGAGGCTATATCCCCTCCCCATGGAGCGAGCCGGTTCCAAGGAGGAGCTACAGCCGGCGCCATGTGGAGGGGGAAATAATACGTTTTTATCACTTAGGGCAGGTCCAGATATATTCATATGTCCGTGGCCTCAGCAGTTATTTTTCCATTGGTATTACCCTAATGGAGGAAATAGTGATGAAAGAATGGTATCAGTTTTTGATCCAGATTTTTTCGGCGTTTCCAGATTTAAGTATTCACGAAGCGTACGACATTATCCGGGAAGTTTTTTCAACGATTCGATGGTGGAATCTTTTTAATGGAAATCGGAAAAAACAAGTTTGGGTTTGGGTCAGAATTCCAATAGAACATAGAAATATAGATTGGTGCAGCGATTGCTCCTAGAATTACTTCAATTAAGATGAAAAAGACTATTAAAATTATATAAATATAAATAACATTTTGGCAAAAACCCCACATCTAATGACTGATTAGTAATATATGTGTTTCTCTGTGTTTCCTCCTTCCTACAATATGGGTATCTTCAAGACCAATATTCATTACTTCCTCTCCTCAAAAAGACCCTCCACACAGCATCTCAGATGACATAGGCCCTGAGTGAAATTATTTTACTCAGGATCACCTGTGTGGAGTTAATATAAAAAAAATAAATGTATAGGTATATGGTAACCCGACAGTTAATCACCTGATATTTGGCCCCCCTGAATGACATTTATTATAAAATTAAATTTTTATGTGTATTGTTATTATTTTTTTTTTCATTTGCTCCAAACAGGAAGCACTGACGAATAATAATAATTTCCCTCATGTACTATGTTATCTTTGGGGATGCTATATAGAGGGTATTCTTAGGAAAGGAGTGGAAGGAAGTTCTGGGAAAGAAAACGGTAAGAATCTGGGGGTCCATATGAATCCATCCCTCCAAATGCGATGCAAGGCGATGGGTTGGGGGATTCCGGCTGGAGAGGTCAAAAAACCTCCTCAACCAGTCTCTCTCGATCCGGCCCGCCACACAGCAGGTGGGCAGACACATCGGCAGCCAGGACCCTGACAAAACTCACCCCATGAATCCAGGCACCATTGCTGTCACCAAACCTAGCTAACCACTTGGGTTGACTTATGGCGGAGGTGTTGGTTATCCAATAAATGGATTCCGGGGCGGCTGTACCCATACCCGCCTCCCAAATTGCAATGAAATAAATTATAAAATATGTTTTTTGTGCATAATTTATCACAATTAAACCTAAACTCAACTTCAAAAATACCTTTAATAATAAGTTGGAAACGATTTCAAATGAATTTATTATTAACAGTGTCAACTTTTTGTTCTTATACGCTGGTATATACAGCATATAGACAAGTGGTTTTTTCGTTTTTCTCACACCATTTTCCTTCCCGGAACTTCCTCTACTATCTTTCCCTAAAAAGACTCTCCACACACTATCCTCAAAGATGACATAGGCTCTGAAGGAACCTTTTTCCTCGGGGCTTTCTGTGTGGCGTTAATGTAAAAAAAGTAACACACGTAAACACTGAAAACCTTTATTATTGTATTTCAACCGAAAATCTCACAAACGACACCAAATCCATAAAATTCCACGTAACACGTTGATATTGAACTCTCACCCTGTTTTTCACATAACGAGACAGAACCGAAGACAAAGGTTTACCGCTGTTTTTTTGACAGCTGTCAGTTGCTCTAAGCTCTTCGGACCCGCGGTCAAACGTCTGCCTCTGACTTGCCCAAAGCTCTTCTTGCAATGAGCTTTTGGCCGTGAAGCCTTTGAGGTTGTGGACATTTTAATGGATGTTTATTTAATTGTCACGATGTGTTGTTAGTGGATTTGTGGGAAACTTTTTGATGCTTGTAACGTTTGGTTTTGTATTTGCAAAACCAACGGAAATTGCAAATTTTATAATATTTTTGGAAAAATATGAATCGAAATCAAAATAATAAATCCCTTCTTATTCTAGTGTTCCCCCTTATTGGAGATTGGTTATCATCAGGTAATACTTCAATAAAGCTTATTTTTAACATTATTCTATATTTTTAACAAAAATTTCTATTGACCTACGTAATTTTTGGGAATGCCGTAGGGAGGGAGGGTCTTGGAAGGAAGGAGAAGGAAAAGTTATGAAGAGGTGCAGATCAAGCCATTGAGGTCCGACGGGTGCGGTCAAAGGTTTTACCTCATTCGGTCTCACTCGGTCTGTTGATGAGCAGTCGCCAACACCGGACAAACCTTACCCCCTGGACCCGGTCACCTCTGCTAAATCATCAAACTTAGCGAACCACTAAAGGTGATCTATGGCAGCGATGTTGGTAATCTAATGAATATAGTTCCCAACGTGGCAGTACTCATACTACCTCCCAAATTAATCTATAAATGGTTTCTTTATTAAAAACGTTAGTAAGTCGGTACTATATGTTTTGTCTCGGTATATGTTTTTACTAAAATGTCATTTTCATTTCAATTTGTTGTATTTTTTTTCACAACCTAATTTTGTTTCATGTAATTCCGTTTACTTTGGCGGAGTTAATTCAAAATTATTATGATTTCCTAACTTTTGGGTTCGAAGACATCTTATTGTTTGTTGATTTCTTCATCTTCATGTTTGTAAAACTCATCTTAATGTTTGTTGATTTCCTCATCTGCATGTTTGTAGACCTCATCTTAATGTTTGTTGATTTACTCATCTTCATGTTTGTTGATTCAATTTTAATTCAATTTCAGTACCGTCAACCCGGGCGTTTATTTTATTTTCATTTATGTACATAGTTTTCTTTTACCCACCTCACTAGATAGAGTCTGTTCCGAGGCGGGTAAATAATAACATATTATATTTATTAAAAAGAAAAGTACCAACAAAGATATGTATGATGTATGTATATAAAAATATATGCATATATGTTCACATACGTATTGTTGTTATATTAAGTATTTACATGTTGTTTTAATTATTTGATAAATTTCCATATAAAGGTTGCAAACGTATACAAGATTACACATGGAGATAAGAAAATGTAAATACAGTAGGTACCTACATGATTTTATCATTAATGTTGCAAGCAAGCAGTGCCTACCCTGCATATTTTATTATATTTTTGTGAGTAATTATATGAAAACTGAATGTCTATAAAATGTACTCCTGTTAGTTCTTTAGGATGTTTCGAATGTCTGTTCTTTCCTTTTCAGTCAACCATTCTACAGCCAGTTTAGATTATTTGGGGTGACGTAAGTTTTTGTTTGTGTTAGAAAGATATTGAAAATGTGTGGAGCTAGGTATGATTCATGTTTTTTTGCGAAAGTTGATTTTATATAGGGAACTTGAAAGTGTATATTTATTTTTGCTATTGTGTTTTGCAAATAAGGTATGTGTTCAGGTGATGTTTTGATACACTTTTTATATATGATTTTACTTATGAATACTTTATGTACGTCTAGTAATTTGTTTTTAATCATTAACTGTTCATATCTCATCTCTATGTTTGTAGACCTTACCTTATTTTTTGTTATTTCCTCATATTCATGTTGGTTAACTGGTGATTGCGTTGGTGTTACTTCATAATTTGTATACATATATTTTTTAATTTTAGTCTTTGCATTATTTTACGCAGTTTACACAATTTAATGACTGAAAACAGTAGTTCAGCCGTACAAAATATTTAAACCCACAGAACAAAAAATAATAGTGGTCCTACCTGTCGTCCATGCGGCAATCCCCATCCCTAGCGCGACAGGCCGATTTAAAGGTGTCGAACAAAGCGGCGCAAGACTTCTCTCCATGGCACACGTTCAGGGCGTAGTTGCAGGTGGGTAGGGCCTCGACTGGATAGGGGTCTTTCTCTGTAACAACAATGAAAATATCTCGATAAGGATTATGTAAGGATGGGAGAAGACCCAAAACGCATCAAGCACGCTTAATTACGGAGACAATTGAAATCTACAAAAATCCCACTATTCGACTGAGCGTATCAAAGTCCTTTTTTAACTAGACCGTTACGTATTTCGTCTATCTGTAAATTTGTTTGTGCGTTCCGTTTCCGTTTCAAGATGGTGGCTGTTTTAATGTTTCAGTAAAGATAATTTGTTCAAATGTGAAATCTTTGTGGTTACTTGAACTTTCTAATGCTTATATTTTCATTATTATGGTACCTACCACCTGCATGAAGAAAGATTAAGAACAGAATTGTCATTGAGATAGTGACGTTTCTTTGTACAAATGGTACATTTCCTTATTTAAAATTAAAATAATCTATATTCATGTATAAAAAATTATTGTGTGTGAGGGAGCGGTCTCCGGATTGGCAGAGACGGGTTGTGAAATGAAAGACGTCAGGTCGAAGTAGTGAGTCGGTCTTTATTGTAGCTACGTAGCGAAGGTCGATGCGGTGCGGAGTGACAGTAGTGCATTGAGTGTTGCTATATGATGATGGTCAGGAAGCTGCGGCGGTGAAGATCACAGATCTTCAGGGAGCCGGCGCGTAGCTCTAGACGGGGGCCGGCGTGCAGGTAGGTGCTGGTTGCTGTTTGCTGGTTGCTTGCAAATCACATGATGCTGATGGCGCGGGTGGCCCCGTGAGAGCTTTATATACTATTGTAATCAGTTCTTGGTGTGTGTGAGTCGAACGACGAATTGAGACTAGACTGCGCTAGCGTTGAGTTGCAGCGCTTATATAGCCGACCGGTAGAGGAGCCACCCAGAACGCCTCGTAATGTTGCGAATTCACGCAAAGCGAAGAAAGTGCTCGAACGTTCTGCTGCCGTAGTGATGAACGGCCGTTAACTCGAGGCCTTTCGATGTGTTTCCCGAAATGTCACATGGTTCGGGCGGCATGTACTGACGGTGCCTTACGCGATGTAGGTGGTAGGTATCTTCTGGCGTGTTCTTATAGAGCCAGTGGCGGCGCAATAATTTGGGCAAAAGCGGACTAAGTGGCCGCTACATGTGTTTGCTTGCTTGTTTGTTTGTTCATTATTTATTTTTATCGTTTTTACATGAGGTCCATACAGAAAGCAAACAATTTCCCTCAGGGCCTATTTCATCTTTGGGGATACTGTGTGGAGGGTTTTTTTAAGGAAAGGAAGGAGAGGAGAGTACTGGGAAGGAAAAGGGTTAAAGGGATGGGTAGGAATCTGGGGTATGTATGTATGTCCTGGTGGGGGTGGAGAGGGGAAGCAGGGGGAAGGGCGAGGGGGGATGGTGAGGGGGGAGGGAGGTGAAGTGGAAACCCCCCTAATACTATGCGAGCGAAGCTGGGGGCAAAAGCTAGTACTTAATATAATTGTAAATTTTTTCACCACCGTAAATAATGTTTTGTTTGTTTCTGTTTAAAAATAAAAAAAAAATATTGGAAGTACAAAAAATCCACACTGTAAATAAATTCTGTTTATATTCATACCAAATTATTATTAAAGGTATTTTTTAAGTCAATTTTACATTTGAAATTGGCAAATAATGCGCAAAAGATTATAATTTTATTATAAATATCATTTCGGGGGGCCAATCGTCCGCGGATCAACTTGTAGGGTCACCTATCTTGATGTAACTAGATCTGGCTGTATCTTTTCTGTTTTCCGATTTTGAGTTTCGCTAATATTGTCTTCATTTAATTAAAATGCGAGGGATATTCAGAAAGTGAGTGCACTTTTTTTTTTTTTTTTTTTGAAAAAGCGTATTTGAAAAAAATTACAAGATGTCGTTGATACACTTGTTGAATATTTTTCCGAATAATCGACATACCGTTCAATGCATGTGGTGAGCCGTGGCACAAGTCTCTTTATGCCCTCCTCGAAGAATTCTCCCGCTATCTCCTTCCCCCGCTTAAGAACCACTTTCTGCACCTGCTCGTCATTTTAAAATTTAATTTCATTCTTATATGCCTTAAGGGAGGTGAAAAGATGATAATCTAAAGACCTCAAGTCAGGAGATTACAGGAAGTGGTGCTAAACATCCCAATCAGATGAGTCCATGATCGTGTTGGTGGCTAAGGCTCTGTGAAGATGGACGCTTTCGTGGAAAAAAGCAAATTTCTCTGTCAGCATTCCCGTTCTGTTGTTTTGAATGATTTTTTTGAATTTTTTCAGGGTACACAATATTGTTTTGCATTGATAGTCTCAACTTGAGGTAGAAATTCGACCAAAATGATGCCTTTTCGGTCCCAAAACACTTTTTTGCCCGAAATTGTGGTTTTCAATTTTTTGATCGATGGGGAATTGGTGTGACGCCACTTTGACGACTGTTTTCTTACCAGGCATTCAATGAGTCACCCACTATCATCTCCAGTCACAATAAAGCTTAGAAATCCTCAATTTTTTTTCTTGTAGGTGTTATTCCTTCGGTGGATCACAGCACAGGGATTTTTTTGTCGACATCTTTCACGCAACTGGACACTACAACGTGAGTTTAAATACTACCACGTTCCTGCGATGCTCGTTCTGATAATTGAGACCTCCTTCTGTCATTCAGTACCGTCAACACCCAAAAAACAAAAACAAAAAACCACAGCCTTTTATGGTCACAGTACACTTACTTTCTGAACATCCCTAGTATTTCAATTAGAGGTTTTCCTCTTTATGATAGAAATAAATAAATAATATTTCTTTGACTACTTTATTGAGAGCCTTAAAATACCTGAACAATAAATTATTATTGTCGCTTTGGAAGAAAGTACAGTCGATTAAAAATTAGACAGTTAATCAAAAGTCCAAACGATATTTAATAAAAGAAATTAATGAAAATGAAAAATACAAGGGTTACAATTTAATAATTTGCAAATTAAAAAAATGTCTCTGTCAAAATTTTAATTATCAAAAGAAGAAAAGATGGTAATTTAGTCGATTATGAAAAATTGCCGCCCGGAAACAAACCAGCTAATTTACGTAATTCAATTATTATCATTTTCCTTTCCACCTCTTTTCTGGGAGGTTTTTATTCTTGGCAATTTCGCAATAAAGGTCTTTTATTTTAAATTATGAAAATTTTCCTCAATAAATTATGTACTAATTTTTACAGGTTTTACAATTTTTTTTTGTACATTAGTTACACACAGGAGGCCCTGAGATAAATAATTCGTCCCAAGGTCAATGTCATCTTTGGGGATGCTGTGTGGAAAGTCCTTTTTTTTACATGAGCTCCACACAGGAGGCCCTAAGGAAAATAATTTCCCTCAGGGCCTATGTCATCTTTGAGGATGCTGTGTGGAGGGTTTTTTTAAGGAAAGGAGAGTGCTGGGAAGGAAAAGGGTTTAATGGGTGGGTAGGAATCTGGGATTCAGTGTGTCCTGGTCATCCGCCTCCAAAATCTAGACAAACCTCACCCCATGAAACCTGCTAAATCACCAAAAGTAGCGAACTACTTGAGGTGTCCTATGGCAGAGGTGTTGGTTATCCAATAAAGGTTCCCGGGGCGGCGGTACCCATTCCCGCCTCCCAAATTGTAAATACCTTTTAGGTAAGGAAGGAAAGGAAGATCAGGGAAGGAAAAAGGTACGAGGGGTGGATAGGAATCTGGGAGTGACGGACATATGCATCCATCCCTCCCACTGTGGTGCAAGGCGATGTTCCAAGATCCAGCTGGAAAAGTCAAAGGGATTAACTTAAATATTCTCTCCCGATCCAGCCTGCCATGAAGCTCATTGGCAAACCCATCTGCCGCGAAGAACCGGACAAAACGCACCTCATGAACCCAGGCACCTTTGCTGAGTCACCAAACGTAGCGAACCACTTGGGGTGACCTATGACAGAGATGTTGATTATCCAATAAATGCTTTCCTGGGCGGCGGTACGCGTACCCACCGTCCGTAATGAATAAATCTTAATATATAAAACAAAGTCGGGTTAGTTACACCAATTATAACTCAAGAACGGCTGGACCGATTTTTACGATATTTGATTTGTTGGATTTGTATCCACCTCGAATAGCAGAATAGCTTTTAAAACACCGGAAAATTTGAGGGAAAAAAATTATGAAGAAAATTCTTTTCCTCATATATTTTGTAAGGAACGAATTCTTGTCTTTTGAAAGAGCTGCAGCAATACTGTGATAAATAAAATATCAAATAGTGAGTGAATTCCAAAAATTCAAAAACGTCAAATGTCAATGCTCAAACAATAAGCAAACATAATCTATAATGCTGCCACTCTTTCTTACATACTAAATGTCAATATAACTATAGCCCGGACACTCCCACAAAAAAACTATACAAGGAAATGAATCTTTTGAAAATAAGAACATTGTATGAATATAACATATGTCTTTTAATCTACAAAATACAAAATGGACTTATACACACAAACACAACATTAATAAAAACATCACAAGTACACGAACATTATACTAGACAACACAATAAATTGTATACAAATACTGTCAAGACTGAAGGTGGCAAGAAAAGTATTGGCCACGAGGGAGTTCACATATATAATCTCCTTCCAGATAACCTAAAAGCAGAAAAGAATATAAAAACCTTTAAAAAAAAACTATTTAAACTTAAGATGTTAGAACAAAATTAAAAATATTGCTACTACACCTCTACTACATATGCTCTGTACTTAAGTTAACAAAGCGAAATATTATATTTCTTTTAACTTGATAAAAAAAAAAAAAAAAAAAAAAAAATATATATATATATATATATATATATATATATATCGAAAATGAGACAAACGGTGAACTTAGGTCTGCATTAGTACAAAGAAAAAATACGATAATTATAATAAATCTCCCTCATACGTGTAAAGAAAATGAAACGCAATTCCCGCAAGTAAGTGCAAAAGTAAAAAAATCACAAAAAATATAAATCCGTACCCAATGCCCTCTCTGATACTGACAAAAACAAAACACGGACATCGATAATTGCTTCACTGTGTAATTTTTAACATAGTTAATAATTTATTATAGCTAATAAGTTAACACAACAGTTATTGATTTTGAGGCGGTACGAAGTTCGTCGGGGCAGCTAGTAATAAAATTAAATAAATTATCTAAGAAACCCCCTTTGCACTTTCTCCAAGAGGTTCAAGTTACCATTATAAATAGGAGACCATATAAGAGATGCATATTCGAAGTGCGATCCCACAAGGGAGCAGTAAAAGAGTTTCATTGACATTGAGAGATGTTCCAACTTAAAAGTAGTTTCTCAGTAACACTTCGCAAGGATATCGATCCTGTAAGCACATATAGATTCCTCAATAGCTCAACCCAACAATTGATGGCGGCATTGAATTCCTCAATTGTTTGCGCTAATTATAACAAAATATTTCAACTGTCTGATTAAATTATATCAACTTTTCAAAACCCACACATTTTTCAAATACATTTACAATTTATTTATTTATTACTAGCTGACCCGACGAACTTCGTACCGCCTCAGAATCAATAACTGTTGAATTAAATTAAGGTCAAAAATTACACAATGAAGCAATTATCGATGCCCAACTGTCCGTGTTTTGTTTTTGTCAGTATCAGAAACGGTGTTGTGCACGGATATATATTTTTTGTGATTTTCTTACTTTTCCACTTACTTACGGGAATTTTTGAAAGGAAGCGGGTACGGGTGCCGCCGCCCCGCGAACCATTTATTGGATAACCAACACCTCTGCCATAGGTCACCCCAAGTGGTTCGCTACGTTTGGTGATTTAGCAGGGGTGCCCGGGTTCATGTGGTGACTTTGTGCGGGTCCTGGCGGCGGATGCGTCTGCCCACCTGCTGCGTGGCAGGCCGAATTGAGAGACTGGTTGAGGGAGGCCTTTTTACCTTTCCAGCCGGATTCTCTCGACCCATGGGTCGAAAGAGTCCAGCTGGAAAGGTCAAAGTAAAAGGTCAATTCCGGTCAAGTCAAATGGCCTTGCACCGCAGTTGGAGGGGTGGATTCACTGCCGGATACACTGACCTCCAGATTCCTACCCACCCCTCATGCCTTTTTCCTTCCCAGAACCTCCTATCCTACCTTTCCTTAAAAAGACCCTCCACACAGCATCCCGTAAGATGACATAGGTCCTGAGTTCATTTTAGAGATTTATTATTATTGTATTTTTCCTTTGAAGGGGTGCAGAGGCATATTTTCGACTATTGTCATTTAGTGTGTAAGAAAGAGGGGCAGCATTATATGATTAAGAACAAAAGCAAAACAATCAGTTCATTGACATTTGACGTTTTTGAATTTTTGGAATTCACGCACAGTTAAATACCTATCACAATATTGCTGCAGTTCTTTCAAAATGTGAGAATTCGTTCCATTCAAAATGTATGAGGAAATGAATTTTCTTCATAACTTTCGTTTTCGTGAATTATTGCGATGTTTTAATAGTTATTCTGTTATCAGGGGCGGAGACAAATCCAAGAAATCAAAGATCATCAAAATCGGTCCAGCCGATCTCGAGTTATAAATAGTGTAACTAACCCGACTTTGTTTTATATATGAAGATTGAAGATGATAACAAAAATAATCTAAAAGAAAATATGAAAGAGTAATAAGACAATGGTTGCAACTGGGACTCGAACCCAAACCTCTCGTTTAACCGGGACGTGCGCGTTAACCTATTTCGCTATTGCTCCCCTCTGTCAAACCGTCATAATAGTCAATCTCATATTTCAAATTTTAGAATAAACGATATTATCTTCAACTAATTATTTTTCCATATTATGAGCAACTACCCTTTTTATTGGAAACAATTATTCTAGAAATTGGTTTGTATCCTGGATAGCGTCTCGAAGTTAAGTTAAGTCTGAATATTTCCGCTCTGCAATAAAATCCAAATAAACGGAATATTTCTGAACGCCTCCAAAAACAAAAAACTGTTTTTGAAAGGTGGTAAAATATGTTTTCAAATTTTATTATTTGAAATGAGTCGTATAGTTCCTATCTACGATAAGTCCACTTTGGTGAAATATTGGCAAATTGTTATTTTTTAATTGCGATATTTTTTAAGTAAGATCTGGAGAACTATTTATTTAGTGGGCTTTGTTTTTGAACTACGGACATATACGATAAACTAAAACAATTGTTTTCTTGATAGTTTAGGAGTAATTACGTAAATAAGGATGGACTTATCGGAATTTGAAACTAACTGTCATAATTTTTGGATCATAGTGGACTTATCGTGGATAGGAACTATACGACTCAAATAAACACATGATTTTTTAAATATAAAATTTTTTAATGCAAGCACAAGAAAGTTTTAAAAATGACTCACATTCCTTTTTTTGTCACTAAGATTACTGATAATGAAAAAAATAAAAACACACATATTTTATTAGCCAAATGTATTTACCCACTTTTTATCGTTTCATGTAAAAATAATTAATGAAAAATTCCCAAATTTATTTTTTTTTTCATATCATAAAGTTGTACATTTTAATTATTTTGTGGTTAACTTTCAGATTTGAATATTACGCGTGATGTTTTCTCTTTCTAACACATTTTAGATCATTTTTATAATCATGATAGTAAGGTAGACAACGATTTCCAAGAGACCGAGTCCTATAATTTCAAAACCCTCTATATCCGATTTTTTGACAAAATGATCCGAGTACGACATTTTATTCACAATTTTGCGAGGAAAAAAAACTAATCTAAAATTAAGTTTCAAAACCTCCTTTATCACGACCAAAAACCATGTTAAAACTGCGAGTGAGAAACAAAACCCGCTATATCATTCAAGAAGTTATTATCAAAACCCGCTATATCGCAATTTAACCAATCACAAGCAGTTATTTTGCCAAGATGACAGGTGTAGAAACACGCCCCTCAGATCAGTTGAGTTTCAAAAGTCTCTGTATTACATATAAATCACGAAGTGAGTTTCAATAAAAATCTATATATCCATTTTATTTTTCCAAATTACTTAAATATTTCTAGACATACATTGAAAAATGATCTTATATCCATTTTATTTATCCAAATTACTTAAATATTTCTAGACATACATTGAAAAATGATCATATATCCATTTTGTTTATCCAAATTACTTAAATATTTCTAGACATACATTGAAAAATGATCCTATATCCATTTTATTTATCCAAATTACTTAAATATTTCTAGACATACATTGAAAAATTAACACTTTTCGAATATATGTTACTACAATACATTATATCATTACAAATATTATTAAAAATTAAAATATTAAACAAATATTATTCAAATATAAGAAAAAAACTCTCTTACATCATAATTACACGACCAGAACAATAACCAACCGACACTACAATGTACCGACACTACATACCACGTCAGCTCGAAGACATTTCATATACCTAGCTCCTAAAATATTTAACCTTCTCCCTGAGAACTTAAAAACCGAAACCCAACCGCTCACCTTTAAAAAACATTTATCACAATGGATCCTTACAACTAGAAATGATGATTAGAAACGGTGTTCCTTAATTCCTTAATTTAACAAATAATTAAATTACTATTTCTTATAATATGTATTATAATCAACTTATTATAACAATATTATTACTAATTTTTGTTATTATCATAATTATTACTTATTCATTATTATTAATTAATTAATTATTATTACTAAAAAAAAATTTTGCAATTTAATTTAATATGTACAACTTCTAATTTTATTTATCAACCATTACAAATGTATAATTTCAAATCTGTAAACTTCACCCGCCATAACACAGGGATATCCCTAGCATGGCGGATGAAACACCACAAAAAAACTATGCAATGTACAATATTCTTATAAATAAATAAATAAAAAAAAATAGTATAAAATGAAGTCGCTCAAAATGTAAGTGCGCATAGATCTTTTAAACTCTGCAACGGATTTTCATGTGGTTTTCACCAATAGATAGAGTGATTCAAGAGGAAGGTTTATATGTATAATACATGCTTATTATAGTAGAGAAAAGCCGATAAATTCAAATATTTAATTCAGGCATCGGGCAGCGGGCAGCTGGCAAGCAGTGATGTGGATTTTATAAAGGTTGGGTAATGGCATTGTGTTTCGTTAGCCACAGCAACGTGTGGCCGGGTCTGCTAGTAAAAAAATAAAATGCAATTTTTTATTTACGCTAGAGATGTGACAGTTTTTTCGGTTTTCTTCGAATCAGTGAAAGTTGATATAGCGGATATAGAAATTGAACGACTCGTCACTATTTGAGTTATTTCGAATAAATTAGCCTGAGCGGTTAAGGCTCTGCAACCGGGCCCGAAAAGAAGAAGATGGAGAGATATGAAATTACGAATGTAAGAGGAGAGCGCTTACATTTACAGCGACAAAATCAAAGCGAAAATTGCGAAAATGTTTAATAAAACACGACTCGTTTAAAATTTAGCAAAAATCTTGCAGGCATTATCTTAAACAGCATTTATAGAAACACTGTGAATTTTTTCAGACATGTAACTTGTAAAATAACTGAAACAAACGTGTTAATAATAATTTTTGGAGCATACTTTGCGATTTTTTTCTTTCGATGGAATTTTATATAATTTGCGTTTCGGCGCGGGCGTTCCATTAGATATTTTCTTCAAGAATAACATATATTTTTTCAAGAGTTTTAAAACTTACCGTGTTTAAGAGAAATATTATAAATCGGTAAAAATCCGGGTTGCGGACCCTTAAGTCGGAAGATGGTTTACTTTTTTCCAATGTTAGAAAATTTAAGGATTGATGTCGTTCCTTATAAGAATGGAGCAAGGCGCGTTACTATTCGCAAGTCATTTGGATATCACTTCGAGACGGTGAGATGGGGGAAAGAAATTTGTAGGCTCCGACTGTCAGTCGTAGGTTCTGCGACGGGAAATGCGATGTTATAATTATTCGCCAAAAGTGGCAGGTGACAGTTGCCGCGACCGGTGGCAGGAAACGGACATTGTTATTCCCGTCTGTCACGTGATACAAGATGGCCTCTCGTTCCGTTTTGGCGCCAAATTGTGACGGCTCGAGACACAATTAATATTATTCATTAGTTGGTTATTTTAGTTTGAAAAGTTAGCTGAGTTGATTGGATCAATAAGGCTTTTACCAATACTGGCTAATTTTAAATTTATTTTCATGACAGTTTCAATGGCCAGGGGCAGAAGTTCTAACGACCACCTAATGGTGGTCACAGGGGCATGTGTCTAGCATGGTGGTCGAAAAATCTACAAATAATGTATCGTTCAAAGCAATGAATAAAGAAAAAAAATCATAGTGTGCAATAGGCCACTTGCATCACATTTTTTTTCCGGTTTAGGCAAATATTCTAAGACATGGGTCGGAAACCTTTTGTGGTCCATGGGCCAAATATTTGACGTGGGAACTTGCGCGGGCCGCACTTACAAAAATTGGTACTAACCTAATACTACCTAGTCAAATGAAATCCTCGGGACGGATCTCATTTGACTAGGTAGTAGTTTTTATAAGGTCGAAATTTACTCCAAGTCAACTTTAATGGGGGGGGGGGGGGGGGGGGATGACACAACGTTATCCGCCCCAGGCGTGCTAGCTACGCCACTGCAAATCATGGGATTTTTGTTGTTGGATTTGACTTGAAAGTTCTTTAATATGTGCTTGCATTTTTGATGTGGAGACGCGTAGTATTGCGTCCAAATGTAAATGTGATAACAGTGTTTGTTTTTCCGATAATTAAGAATTGAAAAAGTTTGCTCACAAATATTCGTACTACCAAACATGTAATTATTTGCTGAGCAAACCTTTTTAATTCTTTTCGGAAGGCAAACTCCCGTAGAAATCTACCTAGTTATTTTTTTCCTTAAATGCCATTTTAAGAATACTATCACTGCAAATCTATCATGTTGATTTGCAAATAGCTTGGTACATTATCGATATCTACTGCGAAGGGGTTTTCGAAAATCTCCATCTTGAGATTTTTTTTTTAAATCAGCAAACCGGTTTTCAAACTCAGTTTGAAGTAAGTTGTGGTAATGCCATTTTCATGTTAGTTTTTTCCCAAATAAAATTTATTACAGCTTCTTCTACTGCATTCTTGCAATTTGAAAAATGATCATGTGTCTTTTCATCGACATGCTTGATAAACAATGATAGCTTAATTTCAAATGATTTAACATCTGAATACATATGGCATATCAATTTATTTTTTCCCTGTAAACGAGTATTGAGTAGATTCAGTTCGGCAGTCAAATAAGTTAAAAATCCAAGGCAAGTTAAAAGTCACGTGCGTTGCGGCAAGAATCTTGCGGGCCGCACCAAGACTCGGGCCGCAGGTTGCCGACCCATGTTCTAAGACATTCTGTATTTTTTTATCGTATTTTTGAAACCCTGACGATTTTTAGAAAATTTCAATCCGAAAAATCAGACCATTTTTTATAAACCGGAAAGATGGGACATAATTTTATTGGTGCGGAAAAACGATAATTACATAGCCGAAAATCATTTTAAAAAAATAACGTTTCCACACGAATGGCGCAGGAGAGTATCGAGGCATACCAACAATATTACATCTCACAAATATTTTTTCCTTGATCCATCTTTTTGATCATAAATCATTATAATGTTTAACTTTTATATTACTAAATCTAATGTAATATACTTGTACTTGTAATTTATAATAATAATATTATAAAATTTGATTTTATTAAATCAGCACCATTACCATTTTGCTTCTAAAATACGTACAGACAGCATGAAATGTACGAGGTTCTCTTCGTAACATCTGTCAATAAATCTAACCAAATGGTAAGTTCGCAGAGAACAAACAATAAATCTAGTGAATGTTAAATGTCATATTAAAAAATTCGCCTGAAATCAAAGTGTTGCCATATAAAAAAAATAAGTCAGTGTGGAATTTTACAAAATTATTAGGAACATTTTCGTATAGTGATGTCACGAGCCCAAATAATGGATTTATTTATTTAAAAAAAAAAACTGTACATTTAAAAAAATTTTTACTAACATTTTCGTAATCTTAGTAAAAAAATCTATCCACACGTTTTTATCCAAGTCGTTATGAAATCCATGCAAGTGACCTATTAAAAAAAATAAAGTTGACAATAGTGGGGGGAGACTATGAGGCCCTCTTTTTATCAATGTGAAGGATGATTTTTTCCATATTTTTGTCGTCGAATTACAGTGCACCTTTTCCTATACATTTGGTCATCTTATTAGTATTTGTGTTTTCTTTTTCGGAGTCGCTAGATGTCAATCTTTCCTTTGTTTTTTGTTTGCCTGTTCATTTTGGAGTGGTTTGAAGATTGGATATTGATTTAACAAAAATAATAATATTTTATTTTTTTCGATTTCGTAGGATTCGGTACTTGGTCCGCTGAATGTCTGGCCGCTAAGGTTCGTCGGGCGCTTTATACCACTAGACCAAAGGAGACTTGCGTGGACTGTGGATTTATCGTATTATGTTGGAACCAAATACCCGTGAAATAAATACTCATTCTCTCGCAGGCTAAATCCTATAGATATAAATGTATGTGTTTGCCTCTTTTTAATGTCGCTCGTTTCCGTTTCACCGAGTTTCAAATCACAATGGTGCTAAAGAAGTTTTCACTTTAATTTTTTTTTTTGTTGTGGTGTGATTAAATTTACATAGCTTGTCTAGTTGAACACACACTGTTTTCAGCTTGTTACATCATTCACATAGTGACATATGAAACTTTGAAATATTCGTTTAACTAACGTTTGCTTTTGGGAACAACTCATATAGGTCTCACAGAAACAGTTGTGTCTACCTACTACCACGATTAGAAACTTTAAAATCTTGCTAGCCGGGAAGAATGTCTTACGAAATCTAGGAAGGCATACTTTGAAGTGATATTTTGTGGATTTATTTTAACCTATCGTTTATTTTATTTACTGAAACACATTATTTGAACACATTATATCGATAAAAACAACATTACTTGTTTATATGATGAATTGACAGGTTTTTTGAAGTTTTTGTGACCGACCATCGACTGACTTTGACAGTTGAATTTGCGATAAAATGTGACTTTCGTATTCCACAGATAATTATTTTAAAATATTCTGGTGCTGCCAGGTGAATAAAACTTTTGGCGGTATCGGGAGTACTGTTGGCGCAAGCGATTCTGACCTTGTTCATGATACAGTTTCTTTATAAATAAGGGTCAAAATTGCGTATAATTTTTTTTTTTTTTTGAAAATTTTTGCCGATCTCACCGGTGAACGAGCTGCCTAGAATCGGTTGAGGTGTTGAGTTGACTTGATTCTGAGTTATCATGGAACCTCTTGATGGTATATAAGATTATAAGTGTAATTATTTAATGGCGTTACAAAAAGAACACACCACGCTTTATATTCAAATATAAATTTAACCAATCGAAGTTAGCCGTCCATAATGGAATGCTGGTACCTACCCTGATGTATAGCAGTAAGGCATAGAACTGGCAGAGGAAAGATGAAAGTAGACTGAATGCTGTAGAAATGAGATCCCTGAGGCGTATGTGTGGTAAAACCATGTACGATCGTGTGAGAAATGTAGAGATACGCGAAGAATGCAAGGCTGATGTAAGCGTAATGAGTAAGTTTAAAAAGGGACGCTCAGATGGTTTGGGCATGTAGAGCGAATAAACGAGGAAAGGAGTGTAAGGAGAATATATGACGCAAATGTTAATGGTAGAAGAAGTCGGGAACGCCCGAGGAAGACATGGCAGGACCAAGTGAATCATACACTCAAGTCGGGCCATGTGAAGAGTCGGAAAAATAGAAGAGCATGTATGAGACAATGTATGAATGTGAACGAGGCAAGGAGTGTGTGCCAAGATCGAGTTGTTTGGCGGTCCGTCCTCTCTGCCTACCCCTGCGGGAAACGGCGTGATGGTTAGTTAGTTAGTTAGTTAAATTTAACCTCAAAATAATTCAAATATACGCCTTTACGAATCCACGACCGCAATTTGAAAAAAAAGTGTGAAGCTTTGGGGTTTGTTTATGAATAATTTTTGAATGCAAAATTTTTGAATTTCAAAAATTAAATGCTTATTAAGATTTACATAATTTAAAAGCGTATGTTATCGCCTTTCAAAAACAGTTTTTAGTTTTCGAATACGTTCAGAAATGTTTATTTGAATCATCATTTTACATAGTAAATGAAGTCGCTCAAAATGTATGTGCGCGTTAATATTTTAAACTACGCAACGGATTTTCATACAGTTTTCACCAACAGATAGAATGATTGAAGAGGAATGTTTATATGTATAATATATGTAAATTATGTTAGAGAAAAGCCGAGAAATTCAAAGAAAACATATTTTTGTGCGATTTAAAACGGCTGGCGGGCCGTACTATAGTCACTTTTGAAATTCGTTCTATGGAAGAAATTGGACAATAGATGTCCTAGAGTATGTAGGTATTTGATTTTCCCTTTTCAAATATATTGCAAGCATTGTTTAATTAGTGGCGATCGCTCGAATTACATTACATAGTATAAAATGAAGTCGCTCAAAATGTATGTGCGCAAAGATCTTTTAAACTTCGAAACAGATTTTCATGCGGTTTTCACCAATAGACAGAGTGATTCAAGGGGAAGGTTTATATGTATAATACATGCTTATTATAGTAGAGAAAAGCCGAGAAATTCAAATATTCAATTCAGGCAGCGGGCAGCGGGCAGCTGGCAAGCGGGTGGTGTGGATTTTATAAAGGTTGGGTAATGGCGTTGTGTTTCGTTAGCCACAGCAACGTGTGGCCGGGTCTGCTAGTATACTAATAAAATGAAGTCGCTTACGCTGTATGCGCACTTAGATCTTTTAAACTACGCAACGGATTTTCATGCGGTTTTCACCTATAGATAGAGTAATTTATGAGGAAGGTTTTTAGACATAATTTGTCAAGGTTTAGTGTAAATTGGTAGAAATACATAATATACTGGCCAAGCGGCAGCGGGCAGCAGGTAACGTGGTGTGGATTTGATTTAACAGATGGCGTTGGTTGTAAAGGTTTCATTAGCCATAGCAACGTGTGGCCGGGTCTGCTAGTTTGATCAAAGAATCGTCGAGGCTTGAGAAGTTAAAACTTACAAAAATCAATAATCAAAATATTATGTGAGTTTATTGTCCTCTATATTTTACAATAAATCTGTTATTAAAGCCTTTAATATAAGCAACCAAGCACACTTTGCTAGCACTCCAATAAACAAGAATTATCCATTATCCTCTGATGCATAATGTACATCTAAATGTACACAAAGCACACTGCATACAGAGCTCCGTGGAGCATCATTAATACTTGCAAACATCAAACAGTCCCGAAATAGAGGAAGACTGAGGACTATTTGACAGGCGAGGTGAAAGCGACATGAAAAATGCATTTCCACTGTTGCAACTCTGCGTCACTGCATCGTACTCTGAAACACCGAATAGATAATCCATGGAAGTGTAATCCATAAAATTTGGGAGGCGATTAAATATAATACGAGAATATAAAATTTTAATTATAAATTATCTAGCTGGGGTAGGTACCTACCCGGTTTCGCTCAAGGATTGAGATAGATACCTTGCTTTACATACCCCTACCAATGGGTAGCCCCACACATACAAAAATAATAATCCACAACATTCGAGAGTGTTCTGGAATGTTCCACAGTGATCTGGGATAATCTGGGATGTTTCCGAATGTTCCAGACTATTCCCGAACATTCCACAACATTCCAGAATGTTCCGGGATGTTCTGGAATGGGTTGGACGCTGCCAAAATCGACAGGGGAGCCCACTTGCGATTTTTACAGGGTCAGCAGTTATGAACTACTTCTGATAGAGTGCGGAAATTTTACCAAAAATAGATTAACTTCATGGACATATGAATATATCTGAACCTGCCCTGAGTGATAAACGCGTATTATTTCCCCCTCTTCATAACGGTTCCATGGAGCCGGCTGGGCTTACGAGAGCCTCGCTTGAATCTAAAAATGGGACGTCATCATTCTTGTCCTAACCAGCGCCGAGGTAACATCGTACATTTTATGAACAAAAATGAGAGCTTGTGCTATACATTATACCCTAATATATGTGGACGTAGCGAATGTGGGCGTTTCTTCAGTGAGCTCGTCGCTGGTTACAGGGGTAAGTAAATTATGAAACATTTGTAAATACGGCAACAAAATATTCCTCTGTGAAAAAAGGGCGAACTTTACTTTGCCGCATCTGGACTTTGCAAATATGTTAATAACTTGGCGAGCAATTCGCGCTCCCACGTAAAAAGGTCATTCAAAAGCAGATTTTGCTTTTAAGAACTAAATGGTGATATAATGCGAGATGCCTATATAGTCTATATACTGTCAGATTGATTTTTTAACGAATCACAGTCATCTTTCCCCTCTTCGTACCACCATAGTTGGTTTTTCCCCTCATCTGTATGTTCTTGTCCATTGAATTTGGATGTCTATGATTAACTTTTACCAAGGAGTTTGTCTACCTCGGGAGTAAAATAACATGGGACGGTCGGTCTAAGAGCGAGGTCAACAGCCGTATACACCAGGCTAGGCTTGCATTCAATAAAAGGTCGAAAATAATATAATCAAATAATATAGACCTGAAACTGAGAATACTCCTCATCAAGACCTATGTATGGAGTATCTTGATGTACGGCTGTGAAACATGGTGCCTATCCGAAAGAGATAAACGGAGACTAGAGGCTTTTGAGATGTGGTCCTATAGAAGACTATTAGGAATTTCCTGGAGAGACCACATAACAAATGAAGAGGTTCTCCAAAGAATCGAAGGAGGAAGGCACCTGCTCAGGACCTTGTCCGAAAGGCGCGCAAGATGGATCGGCCATGTAATAAGACAAGAAGGCCTCTTGCATGCCATAATGGAGGGTAT
This sequence comes from Limnephilus marmoratus, assembly GCA_917880885.1. Lineage (NCBI taxonomy): Eukaryota > Metazoa > Arthropoda > Insecta > Trichoptera > Limnephilidae > Limnephilus > Limnephilus marmoratus. The sequence continues at coordinate 5,935,826 of OU862935.1, forward strand.
GACCGAGGGGACAAACGCTAGGGGACGCCCACGCCGAGAGTACCTGGAGGACCTGCTGGTGGACGTGCGCTGCTCATCATATGCAGACTTCAAAAGAGCCGCACAAGACAGGGAAGAGTGGAAGAAACAAATAGATGACATTGCTGCAAACCAATCTCAGGATTGAAACCAGAGAGAGATTAACTTTATTAAGTTTCCACATTAAGATTTCAAAACGATTTTTTTTTAAGTTTATAAAGAAATGTTTTACGCACGATATATTATTATGACTGCTGATAAAATGCCTCCAAACATCACTTGTCTTACGTTTCAAAGAAGTTTTTACTTCGCCAACAACTTTTAACTTCTTCCGAAAACGATTAAATTTCGCCGAGAAATATATATTCATCCAACTCTCTGGGCCCTCAGTTAAAAAAATACGCAGCACAAGTGAGTATAATAAAATATTAGGTTTCGCCACAAAGTAACTTTTAAATTTAATCTTTTCAAAATACGAATAGACGTTTTTATAATAAACTATCTGGTTCCCGGCATGCGTTGCTATGCCATTTTATAAAGAAATTGTTTCTCCCTGCGTGTCCTTTCCCATTCGTCCCGTTCCTCTTCCGCCCCCCTTCCTCTCCCGCGTACCGTTACCCTCTCGCGTTCCCACCCGCACTCCCCTCCCGAGTTCCCCTCCCCCCTCCGAGTTCCCCTCCTCCCGCACTGGTTCCCCCCCCTACCTGAATTTCCCTCCCCCCTCCTTCATTCGATACTTTCAGTCCCGGTACATTAAGTTTTCAAACAGATCGCGTGCCACCTATTGCAATTTTTTATACAAGTTTCGGAATGCCAGAGCTCACCAGTAGTTTTATAAAAACCTTGTCCTGACCATAACGCACACAACAACAAAAAGAATTATCCAATTTGGTGCAGTCGTTCGGAAGTTATGCGCGCACATACATTTCGGTGATTCATTTTTATTTATATGGATTTATTTATATAGATAGATTATCGCGACGATCCACGGTTACGGTACCGTAACGGCAAAAAACAGGCAATAAACATACGTTCCTTATCATTATAATGCTGCAGCTCTTTCTTACCCATTAAATAATGGTGAGACAAAAGATAAGACACACAAAATACATGTTTCTGTTTCTTCCAAAGTACTACTTTTTTGCTTTGGAGGAAAGTGATATATCTGTGGCGACGGGAGTTGCGCTTCATTTTCTTTATACGTTTGAGGGAGATGTATGATAATGTTAGTATGTTTTATTTGGGGGGGGGGGGGTGCAGACATACTTTTACCGTTTGTCTCATTTTTTACTGTTGTTAAAATGGCCGGTAACCCTAACCTAACTTAAACTATTTAACCAATTGTTTTAATATATTTTTACCTTCACTCTTAATGACCTTTCTAAGGTGGTTCTGAGTTGGTTTCATTCTGAGTTGGCCGGTCACTCCGTACTAGATATTTGGAATACATTTTGATTAAAAAAAGTAATTCAGTTTGATCAAGCCATCAATCACCTCACACTGCGTTGGGAGGGACGCAATCATTCGTCCTTCTCTCCTGGACCCACTGACCTCAGATTCCTACCCACCTCTCACACCTTTTTCCTTCCCAACACATTCTCTCCTCTCTTTCCTAAAATACCCTCCACACAGATGAAATAGGCCATGAGGGGAATTATTTTCCTTCTGCGAAAAAAAACGAGTGTGCTTTAGACTACACGACTGAAGGAAAACTTCACTAACTTATATCTCCCTCTCAACTTCATAACGCTCTCGTCACGCATTCACCAGCTTACTCCCCAAGTCAAGCGTGCGTAAAGGCCCAACCGTTCGCCTCGCCCAATCACGCTTTTCATAACGCTCTCGTCACGCATTCACCAGCTTACTCCCCAAGTTAAGCGTGCGTTAAGGCCCAACCGTTCGCCTCGCCCGATCATACTTTTCATAACGCTCTCGTCACGCATTCACCAGCTTACTCCCCAAGTCAAGCGTGCGTAAAGGCCCGACCGTTTGCTTCGCCCGATCACACTTTTCATAACGCTCTCGTCACGCATTCACCAGCTTACTCCCCAAGTCAAGCGTGCGTAAAGAAGTTTTACTTCAAAAGTATTGTCGCCTCAAATCCAATTTTAGGATCCTCTTAACTCGCCCACGAGAAGAATTTTTGTATACAGAATAAAACTCACCGCTGATAACTTGTAAATATTGCTGTCGTTAGGTTGACATACCCACAATCCACAGCTCCGTGGGAGAAATCGTTTAGCATTACTATGACGGAGTGGGTTGGCCAGGAGACAGAGGGGGGTTAAGGTGGGGAATGTATTTATTGAGAAAACTGCTGCGAGAAAAGCCCCCGGGGAGGCTAAAGGGTATACACTCTACAGTCGATAGGGTGACGTTTTTAGTACCGGGTGGTTATTATGTATTTCACTCTTATTCATAAATAAAAATGAATCGCCGAAATGTATGTACGCGCATAACTTCCGAACGACTGCACCAAAATTCTTGTTTTTCTCTTTAAAATATTTTGTGAATGTATTATAACACTAATGGAATGTGTGGGACTGCACTTTCCTCCCCACATACCGGAATAAACATTTATTATTATTATTATTATAACACAAAATATAACTAATTGACCCCAAAGGGATGTGCAGAGACGATGTTCCATCGAAAAACAATAATATTAAATATATTTTCATTCAAATACATCAAGGATAAATCTGCTTCTTTATATACTGTGTACACCAGCGCTAACGTACAAAAAAATCGACACTGTGTATAAATTCGTTTGATATTCCTTCCAATTTATTATTAAGGGTATTTTTGAAGTCGTTTTACTTTTGAAATTGTAAATAATGCAGAAAAAATTATAATTTTATGACATACACCTTTTCGGGGGGTAAATTGTCGGCGGATCAACTGTCGGGTGGTTACCCGATAAGACAAGACTGGGCTGTACGTTGACAAGAATGAGCAATACACTTCAATCATGCCTGAAAATACGAATTTATTTTTTATTTTAAGTTAAGTATTTTTTTTGTCACACCCTGTACTCTTAACATCCAATCACCTAATGGAACAGCAAAAATAATATCGCGACTTAAATTCTAAACGTTGAGTAAATATTGTTCTTCTTCTTATCATTTACCTGCGGGCCCAAGACTCCAACCCTCCCCTTCCTCGTCTCCTAATCCTTCCGCAGTATTTATTATTGTTCTGACAACCCTTCCTAAGGCGCCCTCTGCTCTTGTAATTATATATCTTCTATCCTTTTTCGTATTTTAACAAAATGACTGCATCCTCTTTTCATGATTATTTTTTATATTTTATTTTGTCTTCTCGTTACGTCAGAGATTAACCACTCGAGTGTTCGCTTTAATAATTGAAATAGAGCGTCCAGCGGCCGGGATTTCTGAACGTCCGATTTGGAAATTTTTAACATTTAACGTCCCCAAAAAATGCCACATGAAGGGTTTTATCAAAACATAGTTGGATTTAAATGTATTTTGCCTATGTTAGAAGTCAACTTGAGTACAAATCTACTGTTTGGAACCCATATTATAATGTACAAAGAATACAAACTGTTAAAAGAATACAAAACAAATTCTTATTAAATCTTAAGTTATAAAAATACAAAGCAATTATGTTGAACTACAACACTATTTAAAAGGATATGAATGAATATGCTCAAATTGTCAGACAGAAGTATGACTTGGTATTTCTGTATAAAATTCTAAATGATTTAGTTGATAATCCGGTATTGCTTGAATTGATAAGCTTCCGTAATAATACTAGAAGTCAGGATTTATTTCAGTGCAGTAATTCTGGAACTAACTACCATTTGCATTCCTCTTTGCCAATAATATTAATGGAGGTAAACAATTATACCAAGTCAGTGGACATCTTCGATTTATGTTGAAACAAATATAAAATATTGTTACTGAGGCAGTTCAGTTATGTACAATAAATACTGTATATTTCTTATTATTCATATGTAGGTATAAGCCACGAAAAAGGGCGTTCATAAATAAATAAATTTAAAATAATAAAGTTTAGATCAAGTAAAGTCAAATTTAATAGTTTCAAGAAATTTTGTAAAATTCTAGGGGATATCAACAAATATGTCCGGAATCTGTCACTACATAGTCGACACTTTTGCATAAGAAGTTGGGAGAAAGATAAGTTGGTTCTTTGGAAAGGAATATGGAAAGTTTGACGAGCTCGTTGCACCTAAGTAGCCAATTTCAGAGAAAAGCATGCATGTGCAAGTGTGAGTACAAGAGTGCCCCCAAAAGATGATAGAATGCATTGACATCGACAACAAGTCTATCTGCCGAGTTTGAGTTCGATCGGATTTCGGGAAGTTGATTGAATTCCTTTCCAAGATATGCATTCTTTTACTAAGAGGGAAAAACCAGACAAAACCGGAAATATATCATTTTTAAATCAAATTTTAAACGTATTGACTCCTTTCCAAAAAAAATTATAAATTGAATTCGAAAGACTGTTCTTTCATATAGTAAAGCTTTATTTTAAATTTTGAGAAAATATGTTTATTTTAGTACCATAAGGTTTTACAGGTCGTTGGCAGATTTGTAAAATTTTCAAACAATTTTTTTTACTATACAACTCGCATTTCAAATCATATAGTCATGCAGTAAAATAAATCATATCTAGTAAAGTTATGTTTCAGAATTTTATTATTAAAATTCTTGATTTACGCACCAGATTTAAATGTCCGGGTTAAATTTTCCCCACATGAAAAACTAAACCCTTTCACACACTTCCCCAAATGATCATCTAGTCAACCCACGCTATGCAATTGCACTACATAAGTATTATAAATACAAAATAATACAAGAACAACATGTCAACCTACTAGAGACCAAATGGGAATATAATTCACCGACTCCAGATATTTTCATATCAGAGGGTTCGGCTCTGTGGCATTTCTAATTGAACCTATAAATCCTACTGATCCCTTAATATAAATATTTAAAAAATCTTTTGTAATCCTACATGTATTTAAAATTACTAATTTTTGCATTTTTATATACAAATTCTTTGACAAATCTAATATGCTTAAATTTTGAATCAGATTCCTAGGTATTATGCCAGTGGCCGAAATAACAAGTGGTAATATTTTTATAGTCCGAGAATGCCAAATTCTTTTAATCTATAATATAATATAATTAATTAATAATTAATTATATTATGAAATTATATTATTTAATTAATTAATTAATATAATTTAGATACTATCAGTATCGCCCTGGTGTAAGACCACCATTCAGAATTGAAACGTTGCTTGAAAATGGCTTTAGCCGTGTTTAGTGACCAGATCTGAATAGCCAGGTACTTCCCAACCTTCCTCTTCCCCACCTCCTTCCCCTCCCCACTACCTTCAGCCTCACAACATACCCCAATTGGGGATGCCATAGTTTCACTGGCTCCAGACGGGAGCAGTTGAGATTCTTGTGCGGCATTCATTGTAAAAAAAAAAAATCTCATTTCCTAAATCTGTGTATTTTCTAATTTTTTCAGAAACAAAATCATTTAAAAAAAGATCCGCGCACGTGTTTTGTGACGAAAATACTTCAGTTTGTCTATTTATTTACGGTCTCACAAACTAAGATATACAAGATTTTTTTACATTCTTATTTTGCTTAGACATTTTTGAAAAATTATAAATACTTATGATAAAAAAATAATTACAAAAAGTACATAATTTTAATAGTTTTATCATCACGCCTTTCAGCCTTTTTGAATGTAGGTATAAATTAAAGCAAATTTTGAGTGAAATAAAATCGAGTTATCATTTAAAAAAGCTGGTACGGAGAAAAATTAATCTTTCTCATTGGAATCGACCTGTACGATCGTAAGAACATCTTTCGGCGAAATATGAATTCTCGGCCGCTTGCTGGTTAATGGCCCTAAAAGAAAACATAAAATTTATATAATAACTAGCTGATCCGGCGAACTTCGTACCGTCTCAGAATCAAAAACTGTTGTCAACTTATTAGCTGAATTGATCTAAATTGTTTCTCCCTGCGTATACCATACCTTGATCTAAATTGTTTCTCCCTGCGTATCCTTTCCCCTCTCGCGTTCCCTCTCCCTCTCCCCACTCCACTTCTCCCCTTCCCCCGTCCCGCTAACCCCCCTTCCTGAGTTCCTTTCCCCCCCTTCCCTCTCCCCCCTCCCCCGGTTCACAGTTCAATATTATACCCCTTTCAATATTGCTGCAGTTCTTTCAAAATAGGAGAATTCGTTCCATACAAAATGTAAGGGGAAAATAATTTCCTTGGAGTGAAACACCCTTTACTTTTAGGGGTATGAAAAATAGATGTTGGTCGATTCTCAGACCTACCAGATAAGCACACAAAATTAAAAATATTACCATTTGTTATTTCGGCCACTGGCATAATACCTAGGAATCTGATTCAAAATTTAAGCATATTAGATTTGTCAAAGAATTTGTATATAAAAATGCAAAAATCAGTAATTTTAAATACATGTAGGATTACAAAAGATTTTTAAAATATTTATATTGAGGGATCGGTAGGATTTATAGGTTCAATTAGAAATGCCACAGAGCCGAACCCTCTGATATGAAAATATCTGGAGTCGGTGAATTATATTCCCATTTGGTCTCTAGTAGGTTGACATGTTGTTCTTGTATTATTTTGTAATTATAATACTTATACAGTGCAATTGCATAGTGTGGGTTGACTAGATGATCATTTGGGGAAGTGTGTGAAAGGGTTTAGTTTATCCTGTGGGGAAAATTTAACCCGGACATTTAAATCTGGTGCGTAATATCTTTATTGAATGAAATTTGCAAGATTATAACTAAAAAAAGTCCTTCAGTGTTATGTTTACAGTGGTTTAAAACAAATATAGGACACCAACCGAGCTAAAGACATTTCAAGCAACGTTTTGATCCTGAATAGTGGTCTTTCACTAGGGCGATACTGAGAGTACCGTAAACTCTATAAGCATTTACGTTGTTACATGTAACATAATCTCATGTAGTTTTAATCATTTTCTACATATCATTTACGTTGTTACATGTAACATAATCTCATGTAGTTTTAATCATTTTCTACATATCATTTTTCACCCTTATTTTTCCTCGAAGCAGATAAGTCAAGAGTGTCTACTTTGAAGATCATTTACCCTTAGTTTAGAGCAGTGGTTCTTAAAGTTTTTGTAACCATGAACCTCTTTCAGAATTTCAATGTAATTACGGACCTCTGTCGAAGGACCACTTTTATTGGTTAGTTTTCAACGTTAGTAGTAGTTAGTTGGTTAGTTTCCATTCTTAACTAAATTATATCATAACTAGATTTATGAAAGGGACGGTGTTGTTTGGACTCGGCAAGCACGTCAAATTGAGGTCTAATCCACCACCATAACATGGACATCAGCCTAGCATGGTTGTCGAAAAATCCAAAAATGGTGTAACCATAATATGCAATGAATAAAGAAAAATTAAAAAAAAACAAGTGTTCTTTAGACCACACGACTGAAGTAAAACTTCACTAACTTATATATCTCTCTCAACTTCCGTTCACCTCGCCCGATCACACTTTTCATAACGCTCTCGTCACGCATTCACCAGCTTACTCCCCAAGTCAAGCGTGCGTAAAGTTCCGACCGTTCGCCTTGCCCAATCACACTTTTCATAACGCTCTTGTCACGCATTCACCAGCTTACTCCCTAAATCATAAAAAAGAACATTTGACATTAGGGTGACATTGACATTATTGACATTGAAAAAAAAAACTAGTGTGCTTAGACCACACGACTGAAGTAAAACTACAAGACAAACCTCGCCCAATGAACCCAGGTATCCATGCTAAGTTATCAAAAGTAGCGAACGGGGTGACCTATGAACTAGGAGTGACATATGACATTGGGGTGAAAGATGACCATGGGGTGACCTACGACCTTGGGGTGAGCTACGAACTTGGGGTGATCTACGACCTTGGTGTGACATATGACCTTGGGGTGACCTACGACCTTGGGGTGACCTACGACCTTGGGGTGTCTACGACATTGGGGTGACCTACGACCTTGGGGTGACTTACGACCTTGGGGTGACTTACGACCAACTTGCGACCTTGGGGTGACCTACGACCTTGGGGTGACTATCCTTATCCTTATCACTCCCCAAGTCAAGTGTGCGTAAGACCCGACCGTTCACCTAGCAATCGATCACCGTTCGCACCGATTACCGTTCGCATGACATTTTTCGTAACAATCACCACTTTTCGTAACGCTTTCACCAGGTTACCCCCCAAGTCGAACGTGCGTAAAGAAGTTTTACTTAAAAAAAAAGATCAACAGTTACCAGAACCGAGAACCCGGAGTCACACAGAGCCGAGTACGTAGTTGCAATAATGTTATCAGAATAGACATAGCTTACCAAGGAGATAGAAAGCTTTTCCCAAACAACAAATCACCACGACTCTTTGTATCAAATTCATCTTGCAATATTTACTTGGACCTCATGTCAATGAGATCATCTTTGACAAAATCTTCATCGCTGATAGTATCAATAAGAATCTGAATTGGACTTAGCACTCAACTTTCTTTATCGAGGTTGTAGCAATGGGCAACTTGCATCACACAAAAAAAATCCGGTTTAAGCAAATATTCTACGACATTCTGTATTATTTTTTTATCGTATTTTTGAAACCCTGGCGATTTTTTGAAAAATTCAATCCAAAATATCAGACCCTTTTTATAAACCATCATTTTATGGGTGCGAAAAAACGATAATTACATAGCCGAAAATCATTTAAAAAAAATAACGTTTTCCACACGAATGGCACAGGAGAATAACGTGGCATACCAAAAATGTTACATCTCAAAAATATTTTTTTCCTTGATCCATCTTATTGATCATAAATCATTATAATGTACAACGTCTATATTACAATTCAATGTAATATACTTGTACTTGTAAATTATATTAATAATAAGAATATTATAAAATTTGATTTTGTTAAAATCAGCACCATTACCATGAGAACTAGTTACAAGCAGCAAGAACACTTAGGGAAAACTTGTACGAAGGGAGTTATTTGTAGTAAGTTTTTATTTATTTTAATCAATTCGGCGGTTTTCCAACTGCCTACCCAGATCAAAAACTCTGTGCACGCCACTGACCAGGGGTTGTAGAGCCAAGAGTAATGAAGATGATGATACATCTTAAATCGGTTACAACTCATGTCATGGACCCCACTTGAAGAAACCCTGGTTAAGGGGAGCGCATACCTCAAATGGGTTGTATTTCTCGCGGTAGACTTATTAATTACCATGAGTTATGTTAATTCCGGAAGACACGTGGCTGGGAGCAAACAAATGTCACTAAAATCTTCAAAGCTAAAGCAATGTTGATTTTCGAAATGAGTAACTTTATATGCGCATTACACGTGTTAATTTTAAATACCATGGTTAATTTTCTTTCTCAAGAACTCATCAACTTTTCAAATTGGCTCGAATCTAAAGGACGCGGGTTCGAAAAAACCTAAGTTTATTTTCATTTTCTTATTTATATTTTTTTCATTACCACATGGGGGATGGGAGGCCCTTATAAAAATGGTAATTATTCGTATAAATTTACAGATATTATTACAAATATTTAATTTTGAGGTATCATGCTCTTTGATCAACGTTACGGACAGCGTTTCACTGTCCATCATAAGGGCAGATGCAAAATTTGAAGTTTTGCTTGATTTAGCAGACTGCAAAATTTGAAGTTTTGCTTGATTTAGCAGACTGCAAAAACTAACTAACTAACCATCACGCCGTTTCCCGCAGAGGTAGGCAGAGAGGACGGACAGCCAAATAATTCGATCTTGGCACGCACTCCTTGCCTCGTTCATGTTCATACGTCGCCTCATACATGCTCTTCCATTATTCTGACTCTTCACACGGCCCGACTCACGTATCTGATTCACTTGGTCGTGCCATGTCTTTCATTCGTCCCATTCACTTCTTCTACCATTCGCATTTGCGTCATATATTCTCCTTACACTCCTTTCCTCGTTCATTCGCTCTACATGCCCAAACCATTCTTAATCTTACTCATTACGCTTACGCCTTGCATTCTTCGCGGATCTCCACATTTCTTACACGATCGTACATGATTTTACGACACATACGCCTCAGGGATGTCATTTCAACAGCATTCAGTCTACTTTTATCCTTCCTCTGCCAGTTCCATGCCTCACTGCCATACATCAGGGTAGGTACCAGCACTCCATTATGGACGGCTAACTTCGCTTCTTTGGACAGTTTTTTGTTGGCGCCAACGGCATTCAGTCCTCCATTAATAGAGATGCCTGCATTTACCCTTCTTTCTATATCTCTGTCAACCTTCCCATTTCTCGTAAACATACTTCCCAAGTACACAAACTCATCCACCTGCTCCAAAGACTAAAATGAAAGTGTTCTATTTGCATATTTCACAGAGTGATCCAACAGGTGGACCTCGAAATGATATCGAATCGCTGAATGTGTTGCTAAGCGCATAACTTTCGAACGACTGCACCAAATTGGATAATTCTTTTTTTTGTGGGTTCGTTATTGCCAGGAAAAGGTTTTTATAAAACTTCAGATGAGCTCTGGCATTAAGAAATTTGTATAAAAAATTGCTATTGGTGGCACGCGAGGAAGCAACTATTGCTATGGAAAGAATGAGGGAGGGAGAGATGGGAGAGGGGAACCAGGGATGGGGATGGGAACCTGGGAGGGGGGAGGGAGGAGGGGGGAGGGGTTGGAGGGGGGAGGGGGACCTGGGAGGGGGGTGGGGGTAGGGGGGTTCGAGGTACGTGGGAAGGGGGGAGGAGTGGAGTGGGGAGAGGGAAGGTGGAGGTGACGGAGTGAGAACGCGAGAGGGGAAGAGGACGCAGGAGAAGAAGGGTAGGCGGAAAGGGAACGGGACGAATGGGAAAGGACACTCAGGGAGAAACAATTTCTTGATTAAAAGGCATAGCAACGCATTCCAGGACCAGCTAATCTATCTATCTATATAAATAAAAATGAATCGCCGAAATGTGTGTACGCGCATAACTTCCGAACGACTGCACCAAATTGGATAATTCTTTTTTTGTGTGTTCTTTATTGTCAGGACAAGGTTTGTACAAATCTACTGTTGAGTTCTGACATTATGAAATTTGTATAAAAGAGTTGCAATAGGTGGCACGCGAGCTGTTTGAAAACTGAATGTACCAGGACTGAATTTTTAAGGGGGAGGGGGAAGGACTCGAGTAGGGGGTTTTACGGGAGGGGGGAAGGGAACCTGGGAAGGGGGAGGGGAACTCGGGAGGGGGGTTTGTGGGACGGGGGAAAGGGAGAATGGAGTGGGGAGAGGGAAGGTGGAGGAGGCGGAGTGGGAACGCGAGAGGGGAAGGGAATGCAGAAGAGGAAGGGGAGGCGGAAGAGGAGCGGGCCGAATGGGAAAGGACACGCAGGAAGAAACAATTTCTTTATTAAATGGCATAGCAACGCATGCCGGGCCAGCTAGTTTACAATAAAATTATATTTTTTTGTGCATTATTTATCAATTTCAAACGTAAAATCGACTTCATAATTTGGTAAGAACATCAAACAAATTTTTTATTTATTTATTAATTTATTTATTTTTCTTTGTTTTACAGTTTTTCAGAGAAAAAATGTGTCCCTTACTGGCGTACCCCGTTCTATGGGTACATTGTGCAAGTATTCTTGTTTGAAATATAAGTAAATACCTATGTTAAAATATTACAGAGGAAAATAATAAAGTTAAATTTAAAAGAAAGTACAATACAAGCATTAATCTTTGTTAGGTTGCAGAATTGTACCTATATTCTTCCTTTCCATATCCATAATCCATATCTTTATGCTTCTTTTGAAGTCGATTATTTTTTTAATAGTTTTTTTGCAAGAGAGTGTAAATTATATAATTTTAAAGAGAAGTATTGCATATTTCTTTGTCCAAAAGTCGTTTTAGTTGTAGGTTGGTGGAATGTATGTTGTAATGTAGATCTTGCGAATCGGCGCGAGTGTGTCTGTGTAAAGTTATCCTGGTTTTTTAATGCGTACATTAAAATAGTTGTTTCAGTGACATTAAATTCAGTGCTTTAAAAACATGGTCTGTAGAATACGATTTTAGATGTTCACGGCCAAAAGTATTTTGTTATTAGTTTTTAGGATATTATGCCGTGTTGCGCTACCTCCTTCTTTAGTCAACGTTTCGGACAGCGTTACAGTGTCAATCAGCGTTACAGTGTCCAAATCTGTCCTGATGATGGACACTGTAACGCTGTCCGAAACGTTGGCTAAAAAAGGAGGTAGCGCAACACGGCATTATATCCCAAAAACTAAATACAGATTAAATTAAATTGCAAAATTTTTTTAATAATAATAATTAATTAATTAATAATAATGAATAAAAGTATAAAAGTATAAAAAATCAGTCATTTTAAATACATGTAGGATTACAAAGGATTTTTTAAATATTTATATTGAGGGATCGGTAGGATTTATAGGTTCAATTAGAAATGCCACAGAGCCGAACCCTCTGATATGAAAATTTCTGGAGTCGGTGAATTATATTCCCATTTGGTCTCTAGTAGGTTGACATGTTGTTCTTGTATTTATAATACTTATATAGTGCAATTGCATAGCGTGGGTTGACTAGATGATCATTTGGGGAAGTGTGTGAAAGGGTTTAATTTTTCCTTCTTTTTTTCCTTTTTTTTTTTGGGGAAAATTTAACCCGGACATTTAAATCTGGTGTATATAAATAAATAAATATTTAAAATAAATATTTAAAATGCAATCTATCTGCTAAAAATTTAGTAAAAGCAATAAATACTTGGGCAATACCTCTACTAACGTACTCATTTGGCATAATTAAATGGTCCAATACAGATTTAGATAGTTTAGAACGATTAATTAGAACTACGTTAACAAAATTTAATTGCCATCATCCAAATTCAGCTATAGAACGAATTAATTTACCTAGAAATTTAGGAGGTAGAGGTGTAGTCAAAATAACTTCTTTGAAACACAATCAGGTAGAAATGCTTAGAAATTTTTTCCATAGGAAAGCTAATAGCTCAGAAATGCACAAAATAATTTGCAAGGCAGATAGAAATATTACACCTTTAAATTTATATGACGAGAATGCCAACATTCTTATAAATACTAACCAGGAATTATTAGATTCCTGGTCAAATAAAATTATTCACGCAAAACACTTCAATTATCTCAACCAAACGTATGTTGACAAACTTTCGTCAAACAAATGGTTGAGTATTGGAGGGTTGAGCGCAGAAATAGAAGGATTTATGCTTGCCATTCAAGATAGAGTCATTAATACTAAAAATTATAGAAAGCATATAATCAAAGATATAAATCAAATTGATGATTTATGTAGAAAATGTTTGGCTTTTCCCGAAACTATAGAACATATTATATCGGGATGTTCTATATTAGCGCCTTCCGAGTATACATTTAGGCACAATCAGGTTTTAAAAATAATTCACCAAAGTTTGGTAATTAAACATAACTTGATTGATTGCCGTAATGTAGTACCATATTATGAATATGAACCAAATTCATTTATAGAAAATGAATTTTATAAAATATATTATGATAAAACTATACTAACAGACAGAACAATTAGTCATAATAGACCTGATATAGTTTTACATGACAAAATTAAAAAAATAACTTATATCATTGATGTAGCTATTCCAAATTCCTGTAATATTCAAAAAACTGTTTCTGAAAAAATTAGAAAATACACAGATTTAGGAAATGAGATTAAAAGAATTTGGCATTCTCGGACTATAAAAATATTACCATTTGTTATTTCGGCCACTGGCATAATACCTAGGAATCTGATTCAAAATTTAAGCATATTAGATTTGTCAAAGAATTTGTATATAAAAATGCAAAAAGCAGTAATTTTAAATACATGTAGGATTACAAAAGATTTTTTAAATATTTATATTGAGGGATCAGTAGGATTTATAGGTTCAATTAGAAATGTCACAGAGCCGAACCCTCTGATATGAAAATATCTGGAGTCGGTGAATTATATTCCCATTTGGTCTCTAGTGGGTTGACATGTTGTTCTTGTATTGTTTTGTATTTATAATACTTATATAGTGCAATTGCATAACGTGGATTCACTAGATGATCATTTGGGGAAGCGTATGAAAATGTTTAGTTTTTCCTTCTTTTTTTTTTTTTTTTTTTTTTTTTTTTTTTTTTTTTTTTTTTTTTTTTTTTTTTTTTTTTTTTTGGGGGGAAAATTTAACCCGGACATTTAAATCTGGTGGTTGCTTAGCAACTCTAGCCTCAATGTTTGCTTGTATTTTAGCTCTCTGATTTTTTATTGTATCAGATAGAAAAGAATTAGTTTTGATCCCAAAACATATAAATATTTGAAAATAAGTATATTAGATAACGTAATAAATAAACTGCCAGTGAACCGTAGGATATTTAGGTAAATAAATACAATATAAATTTTTCCTTTTGTGAGGACTTCAGTAACCAAGGTAAACAACTATATTTTGAGATTACGTTGAAATATATTTTGTAGGTAAATTTAATTATATATTTTATTTTGATAACATTATTCTACAATATAATATATATTATAGATTTGTAGTATTGAAGGGTAGTTTACATTAAAATATTTAATTTGGAGATATTGAAAACTATTTGTTGACACTAGGTAACGACGACAGTTGCTTGGTTACTGGAATGTAGGAATTAATAATAATTAATAAATCATTTCCAAGTTGTTTTGAAAGGTGACACAATGTCATTTTCAACCAACGGAAATGAAAATGGGTTTATTATATCATCTATACAGATGAACATTGATAATCTGAGACCCCAAAAAACAAAAGCAGGTATTCCTAGGCAGCGTATGAAATGGACGAACGATGTCAATATGTTCATCGTTCGTTCATATTTTTATGTAACTAAACTAGAAACAGATATGTTATTGTATAGGAAAAAATTACATTTACTTTTCTCACAAAATTATCCGGTTGCCCAAGTAAACGAACAAAGATTAGCTGACCAAAAAAGGTCAATTTTCAAAAATAATTTAATTCCTGTAGTAACATTAAATCAGATAAGAAAAGAAGTAGCAGATAGATTGCAATTGGAGAATAATTTAGATCAAATTAATACGAGTAGTAATGTTATATTAGATGCATTGAATGAAGATAGTTTAGCTAATATTCTAGTAGAAGAATCCAATGATATTAGAGTAGATTCAAATAACTTAAACATTATTCATAATCTTAGGGAAATCAATAATTCAAATTTAAACTTACTAGATGATAATGTAATAGAATTAGCTAATTTGCTTCAAAATAATATAAATAGATATATAGATATAGAGCCCACAGTTAGACCAAAATTACCAAAATTGCATACGTCAAAGAAATTATCTAAATTAATTTCTGAATTAAATAATTTAATTTTACCAAAAATAATATTTGACGATATTAGTTTTTTAGATCTTCATACAATAGTGTACGCTAGTGCTATCACTATATGTAATAAGTTAGGAGTAAAATTAATGTCCTCTGATGATAGATCATATAGTTATAGTAAACCAGAATGGCAGATTAGATTAGAAAATGATGTAGTATTTTTAAGAAGTAGTATAGCTAGAGTAATTGAATATAAAAATGGAAATAGAAGTAGGAATATTTTGAGATATGTAGATGAAATTGGGAGAAAATTTGGTTATAGCATTGGTAGTAATAATAATGAAAATATAATCAATGATTTATTAGATTTATTAAAACAAAAATTAGGTGTAAAAGCTAGTAGATTAAAAAGATATAATTATACGTATAATAAAAGAAATAATAATAGATTATTTCAGAAAAATGAGAAAATATTTTATTCCAAACTTGACGATAAACAGAATATTATTTCGAATAATAATATTCCGTTGCCATCTGAATCAGATATGCGCGATTTTTGGACAAACATTTGGAGTAAAGATATAAAACATAATGAGGCAGGTAACTGGATAGAAAATGAAGAACTCAATTGTTCAGACATTGAACAAATGAGTTTTTCTGATATATCGGTTGAATTGTTAGCCAAAATTATAAAAAATACTCATAATTGGAAAGCCACGGGTTGCGATTGGATACATAATTTTTGGTACAAACGTCTAACTACTTTACATCCTCTTTTTGCAAAAAATCTTTCAAAACTTGTCAGAGAACCTCAAAATTTTCCTAATTTTCTAACTAAGGGCTTTACTTATATGTTGCCTAAAAGCGAACATATTAATAATCCCTCTCAATATAGACCCATTACATGTCTACCGACAATATACAAAATTTTAACCTCTTGCTTGACAGATTTAATATATACTCATTTGGATGAAAAAAATATTTTATCTGAACAACAAAAAGGTTGTCGCAGAAAACATATGGGATGTAAAGAACAGTTAGTTATTGATTCTGTAATTTTAAAACAAATTCAAAATCAAAAGCGTAATTTACATACTTGTTATATAGATTATCAAAAAGCTTTTGATAGTGTCCCGCACTCGTGGCTAATCAAAATATTAAAAATATATAAAGTTAACCCAATTATAATTAGCTTTTTGAAAAATATTATGTCCTTTTGGAATACAGATTTGCTAGTTAATTTAAAAGGTAAGAAAATAGTAGTACCGGGCATTTCAATAAAAAGAGGGATTTTTCAAGGAGACTCATTGAGCCCTCTTTGGTTTTGCTTAGCATTGAATCCCCTTTCTAAAATGTTAATTAAAAGCAAGTTTGGAATAAAAATTAAGGGTAATACAAGAGAGAGTAGTATAGTTTCACATCTATTATATATGGATGATATAAAATTATTTTCAAATTCTGAATCAAATTTAGAGAAAATGATTAAGGTAGTTAAAATTTTTTCAGATGATATTAAAATGACTTTTGGTTTAGATAAATGTAAAACTATCCATATAGAGAAAGGCAAAATTGTAGATGGAGACGAGGGTATATTTAGAAATTTCAAAATTCAAAGTATGAAAGGGGATGAGGTTTATAAATATTTAGGATACCCGCAATCGAATAGATTAGATCACACCAGTATTAAAAATGATATTAGGATTAAATTTCAAACTAGGATCAGAAAAATTTTAAAATGCAATCTATCTGCTAAAAATTTAGTAAAAGCAATAAATATTTGGGCAATACCTCTACTAACGTACTCATTTGGCATAATTAAATGGTCCAATACAGATTTAGATAGTTTAGAACGATTGATTAGAACTACGTTAACAACATTTAATTGCCATCATCCAAATTCAGCTATAGAACGAATTAATTTACCTAGAAATTTAGGAGGTAGAGGTGTAGTCAAAATAACTTCTTTGAAACACAATCAGGTAGAAATGCTTAGAAATTTTTTCCATAGGAAAGCTAATAGCTCAGAAATGCACAAAATAATTTGCAAGGCAGATAGAAATATTACACCTTTAAATTTATATGACGAGAATGCCAACATTCTTATAAATACTAACCAGGAATTATTAGATTCCTGGTCAAATAAAATTATTCACGCAAAACACTTCAATTATCTCAACCAAACGTATGTTGACAAACTTTCGTCAAACAAATGGTTGAGTATTGGAGGGTTGAGCGCAGAAATAGAAGGATTTATGCTTGCCATTCAAGATAGAGTCATTAATACTAAAAATTATAGAAAGCATATAATCAAAGATATAAATCAAATTGATGATTTATGTAGAAAATGTTTGGCTTTTCCCGAAACTATAGAACATATTATATCGGGATGTTCTATATTAGCGCCTTCCGAGTATACATTAAGGCACAATCAGGTTTTAAAAATAATTCACCAAAGTTTGGTAATTAAACATAACTTTTTTTTTTTTTTTTTTTTGTGTATTACAGACTGTGTCCATTTACAATACACATGTAACATTAACTACATATATATGATACAAATAACAAGTTATAGATTTTTAGCATTAACATGCCTCTTGAATTCTTCAAGGCTACTATTAAAAATATCGATAGTCTTGGAGGCGTTGTTTAACAGCGCCATACCTCTTGTCATGCTATGCCGAGCCAGTACGTCCGTTCTGCCACGTGGGATACAAAGCAGATCATGGTGACGTCCCTGGCTGTAGTTATTCGGTACGAACAACTTATAGCATTCCAGAAGGTATGGGCTATCTATTAAATTATTAATAATTTTGTACGCCGTTACTGCAAGGGCCCCACTCCTCCTCGAGTGGAGACTTTGGTAGCGCGTTTCGGCAAGCAAATCTTCGTGACGCATGAATCGCGGGTACTCTCCGTGCATTCTCAAATACATGTATCTCAAAAACTTTTTTTGAATCTGTTCTAGTTTTTCAATATATTTTTGTTGGTATGGGGCCCATACAGCAGAGGCGTATTCAATTTTAGACCTTATAATGCAGTTGTACAAAGTCATCATTGCCTCGGGATTGGAAAATTGTTTGCAGAGTCTTATGACAAATCCGAGAAGCTTGTAGCATGATGTCGTCAACTGCAATATATGGTCCGAAAACGTAAGTTTGGGATCAAAGACTACCCCAAGGTCCTTGATGGATTTTACTTTTGACAATATATCATTTTTGATGCAATAATTGAATTTGATAGGGTTTCTCGAACGTGTATACGACATAGCGACACATTTTTTTGTATTAAAAAATAATTTATTTTCATCAGCCCATGATGAAATTGAATCTAAATCAGTTTGCAATTTGACACAATCTTGACCATCACAAATTTTCTTAAGTAATTTTAGATCGTCAGCAAAAAGCAGGCAAGTGGAATGTTTGATGCATTCTTGAATGTCATCAATTAAGATTATAAATAGTAGAGGACCTAGGTTTGACCCCTGTGGCACTCCAGAGAATGCAGAGAATTCTCTAGACCTGTTTCCGTCGATGCAAACATATTGTTTCCTATTCCTTAAATACGTGACAAAAAAATTTAGGAGGGGTTTGTCGAAGCCAATTCTATGTATTTTTCGTAGCAGTACGTCATGATCAACTCGGTCGAACGCCTTGGCGAAATCAGTGTAGATCACATCAGTTTGATGTTGAGCATCTAATCCTCTTGCTACTCTCTGTGAGAGTTCTAGAAGATTAGAGACGGTGGACTTATTTGATAGAAATCCGTGTTGGTTTCCCTGAAGAAACGGTTTAATTTGTTTGTTTAGCTTTTTGCAAATTATTGTTTCAAATATTTTTGGGAGTATCGACAGAACTGCTACTGGTCTATAGTTCTGGACTTCCGTTTTTGTTCCAGATTTATGATTGACTGCCGTAATATAGTACCATATTATGAATATGAACCAAATTCATTTTTAGAAAATGAATTTTATAAAATATATTATGATAAAACTATACTAACAGACAGAACAATTAGTCATAATAGACCTGATATAGTTTTACATGACAAAATTAAAAAAATAACTTATATCATTGATGTAGCTATTCCAAATTCCTGTAATATTCAAAAAACTATTTCTGAAAAAATAAGAAAATACACAGATTTAGGAAATGAGATTAAAAGAATTTGGCATTCTCGGACTATAAAAATATTGCCATTTGTTATTTCGGCCACTGGCATAATACCTAGGAATCTGATTCAAAATTTAAGCATATTAGATTTGTCAAAGAATTTGTATATAAAAATGCAAAAATCAGTCATTTTAAATACATGTAGGATTACAAAGGATTTTTTTAAATATTTATATTGAGGGATCGGTAGGATTTATAGGTTCAATTAGAAATGCCACAGAGCCGAACCCTCTGATATGAAAATATCTGGAGTCGGTGAATTATATTCCCATTTGGTCTCTAGTAGGTTGACATGTTGTTCTTGTATTTATAATACTTATATAGTGCAATTGCATAGCGTGGGTTGACTAGATGATCATTTGGGGAAGTGTGTGAAAGGGTTTAGTTTTTCCTTCTTTTTTTCCTTTTTTTTTTGGGGAAAATTTAACCCGGACATTTAAATCTGGTGCATACATAATTATGATAATTATGATAATAACAAAAATTAGTAATAATATTGTAATAATAAGTTGATACATATTATAAGAAATAGTAATAAAATTATTTGTTAAATTAAGGAATTAAGGAACACCGTTTCTAATCATCATTTCTAGTTGTAAGGATCCATTGTGATAAATGTTTTTTAAAGGTGAGCGGTTGGGTTTCGGTTTTTAAGTTCTCAGGGAGAAGGTTAAATATTTTAGGAGCTAGGTATATGAAATGTCTTCGAGCTGACGTGGTATGTAGTGTCGG
Organism: Limnephilus marmoratus; assembly: GCA_917880885.1. Classification (NCBI taxonomy): domain Eukaryota; kingdom Metazoa; phylum Arthropoda; class Insecta; order Trichoptera; family Limnephilidae; genus Limnephilus; species Limnephilus marmoratus. The sequence continues at coordinate 5,956,185 of OU862935.1, forward strand.
TACATTGTAGTGTCGGTTGGTTATTGTTCTGGTCGTGTAATTATGATGTAAGAGAGTTTTTTTCTTATATTTGAACATGAAATGCGTTAAAGTAAATTTTAGATGGAGTTGCCGTATGTTTAGAACATTATATTCAGTGAAGAGTCGAGTGGAGGGGTATCTTGTCGGTCGCTTGTTGATAACACGTATTATCGTTTTTTGAGCTTTTTGTAGGGGATCAATAAATTTATGAGCACAGCCGCCCCAAATTATGATGCCATATACTAATAGGGATTGGCAGAGAGCATAGTAAACTCTTTTTAGTATTGTAGGAGTAATGATATTTCTTAGAGTTCGAAAAACATAGGAGAGCTTGCGAATTCGGGGGATTAGACTGGCTAAATGCTGATTCCAACGAAGATGATGATCAATTAGGACCCCCAGGTATTTTATATGGGAAACTTTTTCCAAATTTGGGCAAGTACAGGAAGAGTAAGGACTTGGACAAGAGTGGATTGTTATTTTCTGGTTGTTAGTAGGTTGGGTGGCAGCAGACAGACTAAAGGTTAAAAATTTTGTTTTACCAGCATTGAGGGTGAGGAGATTATCATCTAACCAATTCTTTACAAGGCCTATGTCATATTGAGCTATGTCGAAAGCTCCTTTCCAGTTTTTATGTCGAGCTATAAGCACAGTATCATCTGCAAAGGATATTAGTTTTCCGGTTATGGGTAGGTTACAGAGTTTATTGATGTATATTAGGAATAGAATTGGGCCTAGAACATTTCCTTGTGGGACTCCGAATTGTATTGGCAAAGGGTTACTTACGGCCACGTTATTAATTTTCACGGTTTGTGATCTACCAGTAAGATATGAGGAGAACCAGTTAAAAGTTGAATCCCGGATGCCTATTTGAGAGAGTCTTTCCAGAAGTATAGGGTGGGAAACTGTGTCGAATGCTTTGGCTAAGTCTAAGAATATGGCTAGGCAAGAATCGCCTTCGTTCAGGCTATTTGTGATGTTCTCAGTCAGATCTAAGATTGCAGATTCTGTACTAATTTTTTTTTGGAAGCCAAACTGATTGGGCGAGAGAATCTTATGGGTTTCCAAATGGGAGATAAGTCTACTTTTAACAATTTTTTCAATGATTTTTGATAAGACACTTAGCAAAGAAATGGGTCTGTAGTTTTCGATATTTGTTTTGTCGCCACTCTTATATATTGGGATAACCGTTACATGTTTTAGTTGGATAGGGAAGGAGCCGCTATTGAAGCTTAGATTTACAATGTGTTTTAACGGTGTGGTAATAAAGTGAGCTATGTGTTTTAGAATGTAAGGTGAAATGTTGTCAATACCTGCAGCACTATTTGTTTTTATGGAAAGTATTGTGTCAAAAATTTCTTTAGTGGATGTGGGGGCTAAGATGAGTGTGGGATGGAGAGAGTTCTGTAGTCTTACCCGTAAAGTTGGAAGGTTTTGGGTTTTATTTGTGGCTTTAAGAATTTTGTTGGCTAAGTTCGTTCCGATGTTACTAAAATAATGGTTGGCGTGATCGGCTAAGGTTTTTGGGTCTTCGTGGACTTGGATATTTTTCCCATTAATTACTAGTGATTGAATATTGAGAGAAGTTTTTTTATTTTCTGAGATGTCATTGACTACGTTCCAGATTACTTTACTGTCATATCCTGAATCTTCAATTTTTTTTTATAGTATTTTTGTTTGGTTATTATTAACAGGTTATTGCAAATATTACGATACTTTTTGTAGAAACGGAAGAATTGGGGGTCTGGGTTATTTAGTGCTTGTTTGTGGAGTCTGTCTCTTTTACGTATGCAGAAGATAAGGCCATTCGTAATCCAAGGTTTTAGCTTCTTTTTTTTGTTGGAGGCTGTTTTGGGGGGGAAAGAGGCGTAGTTAATGTGGGCAGTTAGTGATGCAGAAAACATTTCAAGAGCTGTGTCTACATTTTCAGAGAGTAGGGTAGACTCCCATTTTTCTTGTTCTACAGACTTTATCAGATGATCCATATTTACAATGTTATGAGAAGGATTACTAGACATAAGGGGAGGAGATTTTGAGTTGTGTATTTCTAGGATGGTTGAGTAGTGGTCTGTCACCGAAGATTCAAATACAATTGATTTAGCGATTCGCTTTGTTCTGACCATGATGTGATCTATGCATGTCTTAGTAGTGAGTGTGACTCGGGTAGGTATGTTGATGTATGGTATAAGGCCATGAAGACCCATTAGGTTTAGGTATTTTGTAGTATGAGGGCTAGCTTCGTTTAGGATGTCTATGTTGATATCACCGATTATGATGAGATCCTTAGTTGTGTCATGGAACCATTTCAAAGAATTCAACATGAAAATAATGTCCCTCTTTTTTGAATCTTCAAAAATAACCCAAGATATCTCTTACACTCCCATGTAGTTTTCGTAAGAACATTTTGACAAATAAAACCTGATACCACTCTTATATTATGTACTGAATTGCGCGTTTCTTCCTGCGACCAAATATCCCAGACAAAATATCCTCCAACAAAATATCCTCCGACAAAATATCCCCGACAAAATATCCTCCGACAAAATATCATCAGACAAAATATCATCAGACAAAATATCCCCGACAAAATATCCTCCGACAAAATATCCCCGACAAAATATCCTCCGACAAAATATCATCAGACAAAATATCATCAGACAAAATATCCCCGACAAAATATCCTCCGACAAAATATCCTCAGACAAAACATCCCCCAACAAAATATCTACTAAAAAGTTAACCTAACCTAATCTATCCTAACCTTCCTTAACAAAAAAAATGGTACAAAAATAATACAGATCTCGTAACAATATTTTATTCTCTTTACAGAATGTCTATATTATTATTTTTGTCTCATTTTTTTGTTAAGTTAGGTTAGGTTAGATTTTAGAAGGGTTTTTTTTAGGGGTTTTTTGTCCGTAGGATATTTTGTCGGAGGATATTTTGTCGCGGGATGAAATGTCGCGGAACCCTAAATTGTTATCCGGATAAAGTAACATGGAAGAAACTAGAACCATTTGAACTTTAGGTATATCATAGCTGGGAAATCCCAAACAGATCGAGTTACCTACCAACGAAAAGGTTTTTGGTTTGTAATTTTATTGAAAGTCACGTAGGTTTAACTTTTCTCTTCACTACGGCTTCCAATTTTTTCCCCTGGATTTACAGTTGGCTAATCTTTTTATGAATTTATAGTTTACTAGCTGACCCGGCCACGCGTTGCTGTGGCTAACTAAACACAACGCCATCTGCTGGATGGTTATCCAACCTTTATAACCACCGCCATCTTTGAGTTTATCGCGAAAAGACAGACAGACGCCGCAGAGGATTTTAATGTATAATACGTAGATATGGTGCGAAAAATTATAATAATGTGCATGAAATGCATGAGGTAACTAACGTATTTAAGTTAATAAGGATTAATACTGTATCCGTTTAAATAACTTTCCAATTACCGCAATGTACGTGACAATTTTTTTAGAAGATTGAATGGGTATAGTAAGCTATCCGTAAAAGATAGATATATGCCATCACGGACTTTTTTGTAGATCTTTTTATAGAGGAATATCCCACCATGCATTGTTTTGTTATATCTCAAAGGGATTAGGCTGTGTTTTCGATGTAAGCTACCAGGCGGCTCGACTTTTTCTGACACTTCTAACAATTATCGTTATGTTTCAACCAATTTACACAAATCCTTGACAAATTATATACCTAAACCTTCCTCGCAAAACACTCGATCTACTGGTTAAAACCGCCTGAAAATCCGTTCAGTGGTTTTTGAGTTTATCCCGAACAGACAGACAGACAGACGACGCGACTTTAATTTATAAGGAGGAGGACTTTAATTTATAATATGTAGAGATTATATAATTTATATACGTAGATGATATATCGATCGTCCAGTTGATCAGTCTGATATCTCATGTTGAAGAAGGTTCAGAAAGAATTTCTTAGATTTCTTTACCTGCTGGAGTATGGCTCTACCCTACCGACTTTCTCTTGGGAATGCTCGGTATGAACCATCTACGGGTCAGAAGGGATGTGCTCATTGTAACACATTTCTTCAGACTGATTAGTGGATGGTTCGAAAACTCCACTATCATGGAGTGCATCAGTTTCTATGTTCCCGATGGTTATCTCCGTCTTCGACGGCACAGACTGATTTATCTCTCGGCTTGCAGAACTAACTTACCAATTGTCATGCAAGTCAAGAGAGCTGTCATGTTGTTAAATGGAAAACTTCGAATATCGATATGTTTATTATCTTTTCTAAATAGTTTCTCTCTTTTAAAAATGCTTTGGAATGTTAATTTTGTAATGTTTGTAAAAATGCATAAATAAAACAGTATTGAATCTGCAAATACTAAAGTATAACTATTTATTAAAGAAATATTCGAATGCTCACCACAAATAGGCAATTCACCCTAAAAATAGTGATTAACAAAATAAACGTTAATTCACGGTAATCGAAGAATTTCTTTTAGCCCACTCAGTGGGAATACTTACCACATTGGTTGAACTTAGGATACGTGACAACTAAATATATAACAGAAAATTTTATTTACTAGTAGTATTTTAAGTATTTGGTTAAATATTCTTTTGTACTCACCCTTCTTCAGGACGAACACGCAAGGATGGTCGAACAGAAAGTCCCTGAAGGAGTTGCATTCCGGGTCCACGTTCGGCTCTCGACAGAGACAGGTCGGCTTGAAGAACGGAAAGGCCTGCAAGGTGCGCAGCGCGGCTTGGCACTTCGTCACAGTTACCGTAGAACAGGCCACTGTAAGAAAAGATAACATCATTATATAATGGGTTTCTGTGATTGGTCGGCTTGAAGAATAGAATAGAATATTGTTAGGTCGACTTGAAGAACAAAATGGAATAGTGATAGGCCGACTTGAAGAACGAGAAGGCCTTTTTTTACATTAGCTCTGCACAGGAGACCTTGAGGAAAATAATTCCCCCCAGGGAATATGTCATCTTTGGGGATGCTGTGTGACAGGTCAGTTTGAAGAACAAGACGGCCTGTAAGGTGAGCGGAGTCACAGTTACCTACCGTGTAACAGGCATAATGGAGGGAGAGCAGCATCATAATAGCATCTTAGAACTATTAAAATTAAAAAAGGCACAGTGATTCGTTGGCTTGAAGAACAGAATAGAATAGTGATAGGTTGACTTGAAGAACGGAATTGAATAGTGATAGGTCGACTTGAAGAACAGAATAGAATATTGATAGGTCGACTTGAAGAACAGAATGGAATAGTGATAGGTCGACTTGAAGAACAGAATAGAATATTGATAGGTCGACTTGAAGAACAGAATAGAATATTGATAGGTCGACTTGAAGAACAGAATGGAATAGTGATAGGTCGACTTGAAGAACAGAATAGAATATTGTTAGGTCGACTTGAAGAACAAAATGGAATAGTGATAGGCCGACTTGAAGAACGAGAAGGCCTTTTTTTACATTAGCTCTGCACAGGAGACCTTGAGGAAAATAATTCCCCCCAGGGAATATGTCATCTTTGGGGATGCTGTGTGAAGGGTTTTTTTAGGAAAGGAAGGAGAGGAAGTTCTGAAGGAAAAGGGTATGGTGGGTAGGAATCTGGGGGTCAATGTGTCTAGGAGTGACGGGTGCATGAATCCATCCCTCCCACTGCGGTGCATGCCGATATTTCGAGAGAGTATATGGCAGAGGTGTTGGTTATCCAATAAATGGTTTCCGGGGCGACAATACCCATAGCCAACTCCCAAATTAGTACTGTCGTTTCGAGACAAGTTAACTAAAACACTCGACACATTTTACAAAATTATTATAAACGTTTACAATTTGGGAGGCGGGTATGGGGTATGGGTTCAGCCGCCCCGGAATCCATTTATTGGATGACCAACACTCCTGCTGTAGTCACACCAAATGATTGGCTACGTTAAGTGACTTAGCAGGAGTTCCCGGTTTCATAGGGTGAGGTTTGTTTAGATCTTAGTGGCGAAAGCGTTTGCCCACTCTTACGTAGCGTATTGGGAGAGACTGGTTGAGGGAGACCTAACCTAGACATCTCTAGTCGGACTCTCTCGACCCATCGCCTTGCACCGCAGTGGGAGGGATGGATTCATACATCCGTTAATCCTTGTCACATTGAGCTCCAGATTTCAAACCACCCCTCATACCTTTTCACTTCCCAGATCTTTCTCTACTTTCTTACCCTAAAAAGACACTTCACACAGCATACCCAAAGATGATAACGACCCTAAAGGATTTTTCCCCTCAGGGTCTCCTATGTGAAGCTTTGTAAAAAAAGAAATAAATGAATATATTTTTTGAATTTTTGGGACTCTCTCTGCCTACCCCTGCGGGGAAACCACCGTAAGTAAGTTAGCTTCACGATTTCTGCACCACCAATAGCCTCTTGTTACAAATCTCTGTTAGGCCAATAATCCGATGAAAAGTGTACGTGGAACTCAACAAGAAAGACGAGCTCCGATCTTCCGGCGTTTCGGCGGCCGGGTACCCCTTGCCCGGCTCCCATAGCGACGCGCGTGGCGGCCGCCGGAAGCAAGGAGCCGGAAGTAGACAACAAAATGGCGGAAGACAAGAACATCGGTTGTAGAAGGCAGGGGTGCATTCGTTGAAATGAAGAATGTAAAAAAAAAACAAACAAAAACAGAAAAGCGTCTAAATGAGGCCCCTAGAGCTAGAGTGGTCACCATTCTGGAATCATTGAGAATAGAAACGTTGCTTGAAATTGCTTTGGCAGTGTTTGGTGATCAGATCTGAATAGCCAGGTACTTCCTCACCTGCCTCTTTCCCATCTCCTTCCCCTCCCCACTGCCTTTAACCTCACAACATACCCTGATTGAGGGCTGCCGTAATCTCACTGGCTCCAGACGGTTGGGAGCAATTGGGGCTCTTGAGCGGTTTTACAAAAACAACATTAAGAAGTGTGCATTGCTTACAAAACATGTAGGTTAATTTTAAATAACCACTGGAGTGACAGCGCAATTTCTAAATTTTTATCCGATTTTTATCGAGATTTTTTCGCCCACATTAAAAAATCATACTTCCTAATTTTAATATGGAGAGGCACAGTACTTTTTAATACAAAGTGTGTCCTACCTTAACTTTTATAACTTCTTGTACACATAGAATCAACAATTTTTTTAACAATTTTCTGATATTTGCGTGTCTCTAAATTACTTCCTCAATCAGCTTTGTTTTTGTTGTGCTTGTCTTGCTTTAACTATAGCCCACCGATTTTCAATTGGATTAGGATCCGGAAAGTTACCTGGCTGTTCAACGTATGTAATTTTTTGTCTTTGAAATATTAACAATCTTTGTGCGTTTTAAAAAGAGAAATATTCATCTTTAAAAATAAGAAACAAAAAGCTTTAATTAAGTTTACCTCTGCAAAAAAACTGTAATTCTAAAAAATTACAAAATTTAATGCATCTGTAGCTTGGTGTGTCTCGTAACTCGCTGAATGATAGAACACAAACACAAATTGGCCGCTATTACAATATGCTACATACAACTGCAAGAACAAGTGTAATTGTGCTAATTATCACGTGTTCACATTAATTCGCACAGTACTGACAAACTGATTATAGTTCTACGAGCCAATGAATCCCTCGATCTTTTGTCGATTATTACATATTCGTAGGACTTATAAAAATAAATTATAAAGTAAACTTCTACTGAATTACTTACAAATAAGGGAAAATTTGCCAAAATTGGCAGCAAAGCAATCCGAGGTATTTTAAATATTGCCATATTGTGGCAAAAAGCGCTCCAGTGGTTAATAAAAGTTGTAGAAATTAAAGTTATTTAATTAGCAATAATTCAAGAAATTATAATGTAATTAATCTTTGATGAAAAAGTCTAATTCGTCCATTTTCCGGTTTAGCAGAGCACGTGCTAAGTATGTATGTAGGTAGAGTATAATGGGAAGGTAAAGTCTCGCGCACACGGCGACACCCTAGTCTGTAGGCTCGCCGCACACGGGCTGAGAGCCCCACTAGACATGATGCTTGACTAGCTAAGGGTCGGCGCAATGATGAACTATATATACCCAATATACTACTACTAAGCCAGGTAGAGATGGGAATAGGATTTTTGAAAGAACTTACAATATAGGCACTGGAAAGCAATAAGGACGCATCCATTAATTACGTGAGCAGTTTTTCTTCCAATCTAGACCCTCCCCCCCCTTGGTGAGATAAATTTGGGCCACTTCGTATATTCTTTTCAAGTTGACGTGAGATTTTGCTGGACCCCCCCCCCCCTCCATTTGAGCTCACGTAATTACTATATGCCCCCTAAGGAACTTAAATACAAGTACCTCTTTTTATTGTTATACTAGTATAATTTTTATTTTTTCATTTTTTGTTTGTTTTTTACATGAATACCGCACAAGCCAAAAGACTATGGCATCCCCAATTGGGGTATGTTGTGACGCTGAAGGTAGTGAGGAGGGGAAGGTGATAGGGAAAAGGAAGGTGGGGAAGTACCTGGCTATTCAGATCTGGTCACGAAACACGGCTAATGCCATTTCAAGCAACGTTTCAATTCTGAATGGTGGTCTTACACCAGGGCGATACTGAGAGTATCTTTCACTCTGGAACGTGCCGCAAATATACTAAATAGTATATTTACTTTATTATTTTAGATGAATAATTTGTGAAATTTATTTGCCACAGCGGGATTCGATCCCGCAACCTTCGGTGTACGAGTCAAGAGCCTTATCGCTGGACTACGCCGGCCGTCATTGGCTCCACACAGGAGGTCTTGAGGAAAATAACTTCCTCAGAGCTTACGTTGTATTTGGGGATGCTGTGTGTGGGGTCTTTTTAGGAAAGGAAGGAGAGGAAGTGGTGGTCAATGTACTCAGGAGTGACGAACGTATGAATCTATCCCTTTCACTGCGGTGCAAGTCGATGTTCTGAGAGAGTTCTGCTGCAGAGGTCAAAATCAATCTCAACCAGTCTCTACCGATCCGGCCCATCACGCAATTGGTGGGCAGACGCATCCGCTGCCAAGGTTCGGACAAATCTCCCCCCTTGAACAAGGCCACCCCCGCTTAGTCACCAAATGTAGAGAACCACTTGGGGTGACCTATGGCAGAGGTGTTGGTTGTCCAATAAATGGTTTCCGGGGCGGCATTACTCATAGCCGCCTCCAAAATTGAAGAAAAATAATTTTCAAAGTTTTAAGTCACCAGTCTCAAAAAGCTTTCGTTTTTGTCAACAGGCGATATATTTTATATGGGCATCGAAACGTTTTTATTCTTAAGATTAACCGCTTTTATCATTGAAGAACACTAGGTAAAATGTTAGCTTCTCGTCACTAATGTTATTGTATTGAATCAAAGTGTAAAAATACATCCATAATCGTACCTGATTAACAATTTACCGGTGTTTAAAAACCAGTATTATTCAAAAAGAAATAAAACTATGAATGTATTTATTTTTAATATCCCTTGGCGTATATATCTCCATACCTATGTACCGACAATCTGGTCGTATTTATTTTGATAATTATAATAACATAGTTGAAATTAATAGATTACTTCGTTTTTACCACTTTTATTGTTTATAAAACCGACATGTTTCGTCAGCAAAGCTGACTTCTTCTGTCAAAACCCTGAAGAAGTCAGCTTTGCTGACGAAACATGTCCGTTTTATAAACAATAAAAGTGGTAAAAACGAAGTAATCTATTAATTTCAATCATAATGGTGCCACAAAATAAGTTTGCTGTGTTAGAAGAAGTATAATAACATACTTACCTTAGTGACTTATATTTCCTACTGATATCTTTGTACCTTCACTATTGTCTATCTATCTTCTCTTCTATCTTCTTATCTTATATATTGTATATATATATATACATGTGTTCAATCCTGCGTCCGTATACCGGACGCAGAATGACGGTCGGACGCAGGATTGAATGAAAGTGGACCATTAGAAGACGCAGCAATGATAGCGGGATGTATATATATATATAATGAATCGTTGAAATGTATGTACGCGCATAACTTCCGAACAACTGCACCTAATTGGATAATTATTTTTCTGTGTTCGTTACTGTCAGGACAATGTTTGCATAAAACTACTGGTGAGCTCTGGCATTATGAAATTTGAATAAAAAATCTTTAGTGACAAAATCTGAATAGTCCCCACTCCCTTTAGTGTCTCAATATACTTAGTTTAGAGATGATACAATCCAACAGGCTACAAGTAGTAAGACTCCTAGTTCTGTATTTAGTCAAAGAAATGTTAATCCAATAATGAAAACCCACCCAGGAGACAAAAATCAATATTGAAAATTATTTAGTCAACTTTTAAGCATTTTTTTGTATTTTGCAAGCTCTCGCTCTTGAATAGCGCTACTGGCAAAATCTGGCGGTCAGCGGGTGAACCAATAAAGCAGCGGAAGCGGCTGATGTAATTTCACTTCCGCTTCCGCTCAACGAATAATAAATTACTTCCAAATTCAAAATAACTTCCAGAGAAAAACAATATGGTGAAATGTAGAATGAGAAGAAAAAACCGGATTAAATAGAATAAAATTGTTACCAGGCCTTGTTCGAAAATAATGCCTTATTCGAAAATAAATTGTAATCAGGTATCGATGCCAAGTTCCAAAATAATTTTTAACCAGGTATGACTTGACACAATAAAATGTGGTCAGGAGTTGATGTCTTGTTCATAAATAAATATTTATCAAGTATGTTCTTGTTCAAAAATAAATCGTAATAATGCCTTGCCTTCTCTAATGCCTTATTCATATAATCGTAATTGTTAAAAAATAACTTAACAATCAGGGGCCAAGTAATCATGCCTTGTTCATAAACAAATTGTAATCAGGTATTGATGCTTTGTTCAAAAATAATTGATGAGATTGATGCCTTATTCAAAAATAAATTATAATGCTATAAAATTATACAATGCTCTACCAGATCAAATCAAAAATATAAAGGAAATGAATATATTTAAAACAAAAGTAAAAATATGGCTGAGAGATCAAAGTGATAATAAAATTACAAACATCATGAAGACGATATAAAGACAATCCATAACCAAATACAAATATTTTAAAAAACTACAGGCCACCTCAGAACAGGAAATCCTAGTGAGGAGGTCTGTGAAAAAAAAAAGAAACTTTACTTATTATATTGTAACGTAATTATTTTCATGGTAGTTACTCAATCGGTACCTACTTGCTCAGAAGGAGTTTTATTAATTTCGGGTGCCGTTGGAACGATTGATAACAAATTCAAATTGCCGGAACATTGTTCGATTGTTTTTTGTTTTAGAAAAAAAGAAACTGTTGTAAGGGTGACGTCATGACATAACGATGGATTGGTCGGAAGTTTTGATTTGTAAGGAGTTTTGATACTCCTAAATGATTGTGTAAATTTGCAATATTATGCGTGTAATAGCCCATTCACACCATTCATTTATCGTTCATTTCGTGATTTCATTCCGCCACTTTCCCTCGAAATGAACCGTGTGAACACGAAAGTGAATAGAGACAGTTCCGAATGAAGCATTCCAACAATGTTGGAATGCTTCCTTCGGCACTGTTCCCTCGCAACCGGAATTTAACATCACGTGACGCGAATGATGTGTGTGAACACTCAAGTGAACAGTCTTTCACTCGCAAATTAGTCGGCCGAAATGTTCTGGCGTGAGGACGAGTAGCCGGAGCGGCTTAAACGTCAAAATGCTCCGTTTAGTTCGCTTTTCGAAATAACTCCTACACGTCTCATAGAAATCGTTGTTTCTCCCTTACTATCATAGTGAAAAATATGATCTAAACGGTATTGGAAAGAGAAAATAATGCTCTATATATTCAATATAACGATTAACCACAAACGAATACGAATGTACACTTCTATGGAACCAAAGTTTCTGATCGAATTTGAAAAAAAAATTATGAAACATTGTGAATTTTTTATGAATTATTTTTATATGAAACGATAAAAAAGTGAGGTGACAGAAACGTTTATAATTTATTTGTCTAACAAAATAAGTGGGTGTTTTTATATTTCTTTTGTTAACCAGTAATTTTGGTTAGAATAAAAAGCAAGGAGAGCCATTTTTTAAACTTTTAAAAGTTTATATTAAAAATTACTCTATTTAAAAAATTACGTGGTTATTTCTAATAATAAATTATGGAAGCATATTTCATCACCTTTCCAAAACAGTTTTTAGTTTTTGGATACGTTAATAAATATTCCATTTATATGGATTTTATTGCAAGCCGAGGCCTATTTTGGAATAAAAATATTTTCATGGTACAAAAATACTGGTAGATATCAGTTTTCAGGTTATTATTTAACCATATGTTCATTTTATGGTGCTGAAATTTATTTACTGTTTACAAGAATCGCCAATTTCTCGTAATTTAGTTTGACGTTATCGGAAATGTCAATTGAAATCGTAAATATTCCCGAACATAGCCGTCAGCGCCGGACGAATTCCAATGCGGCCGCGACTACTCTCGACGACTTCGCAGCGAGAATGTCGAGTGAACTCTTCCTTCGAAGGAACCGTGTGAACACTCGGTGAAACGAGAATGGAACATTTCATCGAGTAAACCTTCATCCGAGTGATCCTTGTGACTTCAGCTTAACAGACGTGATGCCTTTACGAGACTGTTAAATAGTACCGGGTCGCGGTACACGCAGGATGTTGATTGTTTTTTCGAGGCGAGGAAAACTTTTATTGTGATGATCACGAGATATCGAGTTACCTATGTAATATTACAATCTAATGGAAGTGTTTATGATGTCTGTGTGCCTGGTACCTAAGGTTGGTGTTCTTGTGCTTAGAACTGAGATTCTTGTGCCACGTACAATCCAATATCACCGAGGACAACTTTGGTGAAGACTGCAGGCACTTCTTAAATCACATTTACAGTCTAGAACTGCGGTTTATATCCTTTCAATGCTCAGAGATGGCCATCGGACGCATTGTGACACCTTTGTGGATGGACTGGAATCTTGGATGCTTCACGGTGTCATGGGCTTGCGAAGCGGCAGCTCTGGGGCTCTTCTCCAGCTATCTGGAGCCCTTGTCGCTGAGGTTAGAAGAGATGCGCCATTTTAACTATGGCAAGCTACGAATGATCATTTGGAGTGGATTCTACTAAAATAACTGAATTATCTCTCTCTCTCTCTCTCTTTACACCTTTCTTTATGAGTTTACAAAGGTATTTATGTAGATTATGTTATAGTAGATTATGTTTTTTTTGCTTGTCAATAATAACAAGTTCATTTTGTTTTATGTGAGTTCTTTTATTTACATCAGATAGTAGCTTTCTTTTATCCCACGCAGGACCCTGAGATGATGATAAGAGCTCATGCATACGGAATTTCTCTGCTAACTGAGAAAGGTACGTGTCATTTTTGGTGCCCAACGTTTTAAAGAGGGTAGATTACTCTCTTGGTGCACGATAAGAGGCTACTATCTGTTATTTACTATCGTTACTATCTGTTATTTACTATCGAATTACTGTTATTTACGTTGAATTTTATTAATTGTTTTAAGCTATCATAATTAATGATTTTTCTTTGAATACAGTGTGCTTGGGAACTTGTATTACAAGTTATAAAGTATTTTATTTTTTAAAATATTTCATTATTTTTTTTTTTTTGAAAAAAAAAAATGGCGTTATATACAAAATTACATCGTGGTCCTCTGCATTCTGCGTACGAGAATCGCAGAAGATCACCGATCATCAAATTAAATACGGACGCGTATATTTTTATGACAATTTTTGGTGAGAATATTAGCCCTCATGTGTTTATATTAATTAAAATCTTAGGTTACTTGTACCTATTTATAGGTAGACGTTTATATATAATTAGCTATATTTAGTTATAGGTATACTTAAATTTATAATTAGTAATATGCGAATATTGTTAGAATAATACTGGTTTTACATAATTAGGTTTATTAAAAAAAACTATTGTTTTTTTATATTTTTTCTTTTTATGCGGTGGCATGAAGGAATACCAAGCCTTCATACTGCTTCATTTATTTTTTTTCTTTTGTGTGACACTTTGCTCACGTGTCTTGAAGCTTGGTACCTCCAAGGCATGTGCTCGGAGTGAGCACTACATTCTAGTGTACTGATGATAGACTTCATTTATTTATCCTCGTTGGACTAGAACAGGAACATCTCCACAAGAGATGTTTCTCTGATCTTAGTGATCAGTGGCGCCCAAAAAATTAGTTTAGTTTATAATTAAATCTGTTTTATTGTTTAATATACCTAATTAAATGTTAAATCTGACAATCTGTTAATATTAAGTTAAGTAATTAAGACATTATTCATTAGGAAATTGGTTTTGTCACAAATAAAGGGAAGTACTGCTTCGGCGTGCACCACTATTAAATAATTCCGATCTGGAAATTGACACTCTACCTTTAATACAGGAGAGTGTAGTTTTTCTTGTACAGTTTTTGTTAGTCATAAGTATAATTTGTTAATTTTAAACAGTAATATATGCCTAAGTATTTCACTGCTAATACCAGTGCTGTGCTAATACAGTGTTAATACTTTTAATAATACTTTTCCATGTTTTGTTTACAAGTTCCGAAGAGATGAGAGTAGTGTATGCCGCTACCTACTCGTAACGTTTCGAATTCTTCGATCGTTCATCTTCATTCCAGGAGACGGAGTAACTATGGACAGATTGATATGAGAGTCTGTGCCATAGCAGGGCCGTTGCCTGACGTTTCGGAACCGACCAGAGTGAAGACGGAGGATCTGTTGTCTGCGGATGTTTTCCCTGCAGAAGACAGAAGGGCCGTTGTCACGCTGATCATCATTGAACTTACTACAAGAGATAATTAAATCACTAGAACATTCTCAAAAAAAAAAAAACAAGTCAAAACATACATAATCCAATCCTATACATTATATTATATTAGACTCATAAAAAGAGCCAATTATTTGTCAAGCCCATATAATCATTAACGAAATAATAAAAAATAATAATAGACATATTTAAGTCTAGCTATATTGTTAGTTGTTGAGATGTATTGTTTTAGGTCTTTAGCTTAGTCAGACATTTAGTTTAATATAAATAAAGGGAGGAGAGAGAGAAAAAATTAGGTAATTTTTATTTGGCTCTTTATTTTTTCCCGTTAATAATATCCATGTGATTTTTTTTTCTCATCTTCTTCAAAGATCTCAAAAGTGGGAGCTTGAGTCCTCCGTACTCACAAGTGTTTCTGAGAGATTGACTACTTTTGTGTGAGTAAGTGTTTTCCAATCTTATTTTGGAGGTGAAAAAGTGGAGATTCCATTCTCATTAAAATAAATATATGTAAAATAGTTATAATAATAAATATAAAATTATAAAATAGAATATATAAACAAATAGGTTGTGTAACTCCAATCTGCGTATTGGATTTCTTTTTGGGGTTTCCTTGTTATTGTGAATATATATGTATAATTCTTTTGTTTTTTTTTTTTGATATTCTCTGTGCCATTTTCTTTAATGTTTTAATTATTTTTTGCTCCTTATGTACAAGTGCAGGAGTAGAGAGATATTTCATATTCATGTTTTGGTATAATTTTACTTCACTCTGCGGCGTAAAATTTCTGGGGGAAGCGGGGAATTGTAACGTAATTATTTTCATGGTAGTTACTCAATCGGTACCTACTTGCTCAGAAGGAGTTTTATTAATTTCGGGTGCCGTTGGAACGATTGATAACAAATTCAAATTGCCGGAACATTGTTCGATTGTTTTTTGTTTTAGAAAAAAAGAAACTGTTGTAAGGGCGACGTCATGACATAACGATGGATTGGTCGGAAGTTTTGAGTTGTAAGGAGTTTTGATACTCGTAAGTGATTGTGTAAATTTGTAATATTATGTATATATTATGCTAAAATGGTGCTGTGAAGAAATATTGCTTGACACTCGTAATGACGCAGCAAACAGCCCATCGAGAAATGGCCATTGGGATACTGAATGCAGCTTGATACATTGATGTTTTGGTCGGGCGTGTTAGCAGCCACGTACAATCCAATATCACCGAGGACAGCTTTGATGTAGATTGCAGGCGCTTCTAAAATGACGTCAACAGTCTAGAACTGCGGGTTATATCCTTTCAATGCTCAGAGATGGCCATCGGACGCATTGTGACGCCTTTGTGGATGGACTGGAATCTGTGGGTGGACTGCTTCACGGAGTCATGGGCGTGCGAAGCGGCAGCTCTGGGGCTCTTTTTCAGCTATCTGGAGCCCATGTCGCTGAGGTTAGAAGAGGTGCCCCATATTAACTATCGCAAGCTACGAATGATCATTTGGAGTGGATTCTACTAAAATAACTGAATTATCTCTCTCTCCCTCTCTCTACATTTTTTTTGAGTTTACAACGGTATTTATGTAGATTATGTTTTTGCTTGTCAATAATAACAAGTACATTTTGTTTAATGTGAGTTATTTTATTTACGTCAGATAGTAGCTTTCTTTTTATCCCACGCAGGACCCTGAGATGATGATGAGAGCTCATGCCTACGGAATTTCTCTGCCAACTGATAAGATGCGTGTCAATATACATCATACATACACGTACAAACCTTGTTATTGAAATTAATAATAAATAAAATAAATAAATCATGCCTTGCCTAAACTAATACCTTATTCATAAATAAATTGTAATCAGGTATTGATGCCTTGTTCAAAAATAAATTGTAATCAGGGATTGTTGTTCATAAATAAATTGTAATGATGCCTTGTTCCTAAATAACTTATAATGAGGTGTAGGTAATCATGCCTTGTTCATAAATACATGTAATCAGGTATTGATGCCTTGTTCAAAAATAAATTGTAATCAGGGATTGTGGTTCATTAATAAATTGTAATGATGCCTTGTTCATAAATAATTTATAATGAGGTGTAGGTAATCATGCCTTGTTCATAAATAAATGTAATCAGGTATTAATGCCTTGTTCAAAAATAAATTGTAATCAGGTATTGTTGTTCATAAATAAATTGTAATGATGCCTTGTTCATAAATAACTTATAATGAGCTGTAGGTAATCATGCCTTGTTCATAAATAGATTGTGATCTAGTATTGATGCCTTGTCCAAAAATAAATTGTGATCATGCCTTGCCGACACTAATGCCTTATTCATAAATAAATTGTAATCAGGATTTGATGCCTTGTTTAAAAATAAATTTTAATCAGGTATTGTTGTTCATAAATAAATGTAATCAGGTATTGATGCCTTGTTAAAAAATAAATTGTAATCAGGTATTGTTGTTCATAAATAAATTGTAATGATGCCTTGTTCATAAATAACTTATAATGAGGTGTAGGTAATCATGCCTTGTTCATAAATAGATTTTGATCTAGTATTGATGCCTTGTTCAAAAATAAATTGTCATCATGCCTTGCCGACACTAATGCCTTATTCATAAATAAATTGTAATCAGGTGTTGATGCCTTGTTCAAAAATAAAATGTAATCAGGTTGTAGTTATGCCTAGTTCAAAAATAAATTGTCTTCAAGTAAAAGTGACCGAATTGGACATAGACACCTTAGCTCAGTTAGTAAAGCTGTTGCCATGAAAGCAGAAGGTCCTGGGTTCGGGTCACAGAGGTGCCAATATCTTTTCTGTCTAAACATTTTCGATTGAGTTTCGCTAATATTGTCTTCATTTAATTAAATATTACAATTTGAGGTTTTTCGCAAAAAGTTAAAAATATAAAAGAAAAATTAATCCATCTTTAAAACTAAATTCAACAATTGCTAAAGCTTCACAGCTTTCAAAATGGACGTTTTATTTCACTTACATAATTGACTACTAGGCTACAATTTATCGGCGTTCGAATCTGCCACGTCTGATTTATTTACGTAATGAATTGATTTGACAATATGTTTCCCGTGATTTATGTCACATTTTAATCAATGGTCTACCAAAATAATGGTAATGTTGTTCATTTCTCCTTGGTTTAAGGTCTAAGGTCATGACTTCAGGTTGCGTCTTAGAAAAATCGATTTGTCTGAAGGTCAACTAATGGGTTTGAATGATAAAGGTAGAATTAAAGGTTAGTCAGATCTAGTCGATAAACAATCCAAATACAAGGATTCCGTTTTTGATTTTGTTGAATAATAACCAAAAAACACTGAGAATACGCTTATTTAGGGTGTGCCACAAATAATAATAAAAACGTTATATTTATAAAGCGCAGTTTTGTGTCATTTCACTTTAAGTGCGCTTAACTATAATAAATTAAAAATAATCCTGCGCTGTTCCTTATATTATTAAGAAAATAATATGAAATAAAGAATATAGTTACAGTACTTACAAAACAATGACAAGGGAACAAAATTAACAAAGACAGTGCTGTTATAGCACACACAGGAAAATAATAATAATGGACAATAACGGTGCTATCGTAACACAGGACAAAACAAGAAACTTTAAAACTAAAATATAATATACTAAAAAGGGGCAGTTTTCTTTCAGAAATGAGAAATATTCTGACATTAAATTCGGACATTAAACATAAAAATACAATTAAGAGGAAACCGAAACCAAACAATTACGGGAAACTTGAGAACATGGCTTATTACGTATATTTTTATTGAAAACTAGCTGGTACCCGGCATGCGTTGCTATGCCATTTAATAAAGAAATTTTTTCTCCCTGCGTGTCTTTTCCCATTCGTCCCGTTCCCCTTCCGCCCCCCCCCCCCCATACCTCTCCCGCGTCCTCTTCCCCTCTCGCGTTTCCACTCCGCCTCCTCCACCTTTCCTCTCCCCACTCCACTCCCCCACTCCCTTGTCCCTCAAACCTCCCTCTCGAGTTCCCCTCCCCTTACCAGGTTCCCCTCCCCTCTCCCTGATTCCTCTCCCCCCCCCCCTCCCGCGTTCCGTAAATTAATTCCCGGTACATGTAGTTTTCAAACAGCTCGCGTACCATCTATTGCAATTTTTTATACAAATTTTATAATGCCAGAGCTCACCAGACAATAACGAACATAACAAAAAAAGAATTATCCAATTTGGTGCAGTCGTTCGGAAGTTATGCGCGTACATGTATTTCGGTGATTCATTTTCATACAAATTTCATAATGCCAGAGCTCACCAGTAGTTTCATAAAAACCTTGTCCTGATAATAACGAACACAACAAAGAAAGAATTATCCTATTTGGTGCAGCCGTTTGGAAGTTATGCGCGTACACACATTTCAGCGATTCATTTTTATTTATATAGATTTTTGATACAATACATATAATAGATACATGAAATAATGAAAAGTATATAAAAAAGCTTAACATAATAAATGTATGAACAAAAAAATCCTACAAAGGCAATGCCCGTGCGTGGGTATAATATTGATTTTTTTTTTATATTGATTTGATATTGAAAAGATGTTAGGAATCGTGAATGGTATGATTTTTTAAATAATTTGGTTTTTAAAGCCAGTTTAAATTCAGCCAAATTCTGGATATTAGTAAGAGCTAAGGGAAGTTTATTCCAAATGAGAGGGCCAGTTACACGAAAAGAGCGATCATAGTAAACAGCTTGATTTGACCTAGAAAGTTCGATTATTTATTTTTATTTATATATTTATTTAAGTTTTTATTCCAGCAGGACTGGGAGGGTAGTGCAATCCCAGTCTGCCATATTACATAAACAACTATAAAAGAAAAAAAAGTTTAAATATTAGGTAAGTACCTAATTAAAACATAAAATGAAAACATAATTCATCACACAAATAACAAAAAAATAAACATAAAATTAAAATAAATAATTAGTAGACAGAATTAAAAATAAAAGATAAAAAGATATTTTGGGATCGTCCATCATGGAGGTCGCCTCATCATCTGCATCCATCGCTCATTTATTGGGGAACTGAGCCACTCGGATGCAGCCACGACAATGATATTGGTTGAAGTTCGTATCCTGCTCCAGAAGCTGGCTAGTCGTTGGCGAAGTAAGGCTGGGAATGAGTGCACCCTCCCCTCGGTAAACATCGTGGAGGCACTGCAGAACCTCGGTAGTTGCATAAGTTGCCTGTATGCGTTATTGTAGCACACTCTCAGTTTGTCCCATTGCGCTGCTGGGTATTGTGTCCACAGTTCAGACGTATACAGGGCAGTACAGTATGTCTTGAATAATAATTTTCTGACATCTTCGCTACAGTGGTAGAACCGCCTTGAGAGCATTCCGGCCCGTATGTTAATTGCTCTTCTTTGTCGTTCCATATCTTCTATATCCTTCATGTCTTCGGTTAGGATATGTCCCAGATACTTAACCTGTGAGGCCACAAGCAGTTCATTTTATTAGAAATTTTATTTAAAAATTAGATTTAAACGTAAACATTTGCACTTTTGAAATAATCATAAAAACATAAATACGGATTGTATTTAAATAAATGATTATTGGTTATAACAAAAATAAGCTGGAAAATCATTCCGCAAAAAATAATTTTGTCAAATCAGGCTCTTAGATTTTCGAAAACTTTTCGACATAAATCTAAGGATATGTTGACCATGTCTTTATTGATGTTCTCCTTTCCCAATCCATAGCAATATACGGTATAGTGGGATGGGGTGGTTGTGCTGAATCCATTATTAGACCAATTATTTTAGTTCAAAAACTAATTCTGAGAATTATATTTAAATGTCAACCTACCCATCCGTCAAATGAACTCTTTGCAAAAATCAGGGTCTTAGATATTCGACAGCTATTTACTAAAACAAGCATTTGTTATATACGAAAAAATAATCTACTAATTGCTCCACAACATCAAGCACACACCCGCTTTTCATCAAACCTGGGTTGCGTGGTCCCAAAAACTAACACCTCATTCGCTCAACGACAATTCTGGTTCATCGCTCCTAAAATATATAATGCTCTGAGTACTGACATAAAGTCAAGTAATTCTAATTCTCTTTTTATAACACGTGTACAACATTGGATTTTTGAAAGGGGACGAACGCACTTTAAAGAATTCATGAGTTCTAACACTACATTTTAATTATTAATTTTTGCATTTCAAAATTTTAATTTCCATTTGTATTTCTATTTTACTTTAAAATGTTGTTATTTTTTTCTCTTAGTTTTTCACTAAATTTATATATGTTTTTAATTTTGATTTATATAATTATATGTTTTAATTTATACAGAACACTTGAGTTCTTAACATTTAATTTTTATTATTAATTTTTGTATTTCAAAATTTGAATTTGAATTTTCATTTTTACTTTTCTTTAAAATATGGTCTTTTTTTTTCTCTTTAGTTTTAAGTATTTCTTAATATTTTTTGAAATGTTAAAATATTAAATGTACGACTACCACAACACGGGCTTAGCCTAGTGTGGTAGCCAAAAAAAAACCCAAATATCTGTTACTAATAAAAAATATATGAAATAAATAAAAAAAAAATAAAAAAATAAAAAATAAAAAATAAAAAATTGGAGTGTAGTCGCTGGTTTATTTACGTAGACTAGATTTGTAAGATGAAATATATATATAGGCACACAAATATGTTCCATAAAAAAAATTACTGGGGTTAGATCCGGGCTGCGGGAGGCCATTTGCGGGAGTTTATTAGGGAAAATTTCTTTAACCAATTTCTTTTGTCCCATGGTCGCCCTTTTTGTTTTCCTGCCGGTTTCTTCGAAATTTTTAAACCGTGATTTAATTAACTTGGGCACTGATTACTACTATGTAATTGGTGGTGCGAACGAAATAGGCAGCGTGCATCATTGTTTTGTAAAATAGAATAGAACAAAATCATTGTTTGTGTAAAAATGTTTTACCCAGAAAGTGCGTTGCTCTCCCGTAAAGCGATCCATTATGACTAAACTTCCCGCGAGGAGCCACGCATGAGTGACCCTGCTCTCCTCCCCCGTTTGGAATCCCCGCTAGCAGGATTACAAAAGTGCAAATGTTTATGGCCCATCTATTAGGTGTATTTGGGAGGCGGGTTTTGGGTAACGCCGCCCCGGGAACCATTTATTGGATAACCGCCTCCTCTGCCATTGGTCACCTCAAGTGGTTGGCTCCATTTGGTGTCTTAGCAAGGTCTTTGGGCGGGTCTTGGTGGCAGTTGGGCCTGCCTACCCACTGCGTGTGCCTACGTACTACGTATAACCCAGATTCCTGCCCATCCTTCATACCCTTTTTCCTCCCATAACTTCCACTCCTTGCTTTCATTAATAATACTCTCCACCAGCATCCCCAGTCCCCAGTTGAGGATATGGACGTGCGGACGTGTCCTGACGACAGTACGCATGTATCACTCACCAAGTTCGGAGCCGCAGACCCTGGGGATGATCTCCAGGATGGCGGAGCAGGAGGCATCCTCAAAGCAGAGTTGCCGCGCTAGCAGGCAGTTGAGGATGGCTATGGACGTGCGGACGTTAAGTCCTGAAACAATACAAAATAAAACATTTATTAGTAATATTCTACATTGCGTTATAAGAGTGGAAGTGCATTTATTATACCGTGACGATCCACGATTACCGTACCGTGATGGCATAAAAAAGCAGAAAACGTACGTTCTTTATCCTAATAATAATGCAGCTCTTTCTCATTTATTAAATAAAGGTGAGACCAAACATGAGACACACATTGCACGTACGCCATTTGTCTCCAAAGTACTACTTTTTTCATTTGGGGGAAACAAAATATCTTATTAAGGCTTTTCTACGGTGACGGGAACTGAGCTTGATTTTCTTTATACGTGTGAGGGAGATGATACCTAATGACTGTATGTTTCCTTTGGGGGGTGCGGACATACGTTCACCGTGTGTCTCATTTTCGACAGTTGTTATTTAGCGTGTAAGAAAGAGCAGCAGCATTATATATTTAAGAACAAAGGCAAAACCAAGTAGTATTGTAGGGGTCTACGGAGACGTCTTGGTGCGGTGTGTGAGAGGGTACCGCGCGTTTTCATCCCCGACAAAATATACTCCGACAAAATATACTCCGACCAAATATACTCCGACAAAATATCCCTCGACATAATATCCCAAGGACAAAATATCCTACGGACAAAACATCACCCGACAAGGAAAGAAGGAGACAGAGCAAGAAACTTATAGTTTCAATTTAAATTTTAAATTTGGCGCCGAAAGGTTTTGTTAAGTTAGGTTAGGTTAGGTTTTTTTTGGGTTAGGTTAGGTTAGGTTGGGTAAGGTTAGGTTAAGTTAGGGCAGGTTTTGTCGGATTAGGTTAGGTTGGGTTGGGTAAGTTTAGGTTAGGTTAGGATATTTTGTCGCGGGATGAAAAGTCGCGGGACCGTGTGAGAGAGATGCAAGAAAATGATTACTTTTTTCCTTCAGAGGAAACAGACCTATTACATACATTGTGTATCTCATCTTTTGAAAGAGCTGCAGCATTACTGTGATAACGAACGTATGTTCATTGCCGTCACAGTACCGAAAACGTGGATGGTCACGGTAATAATAAAAATGTTCATTAGCTGTGTTGCAAAGTACCTGAATTTTCTTTGGCCGAAAGTTGTTTTAACGAAAAAAATTGTTATATAAACAAAAATACATATTATTGCATTTCGTCAGCAATGAAGTTGCACAGAATTTTCTATCATTGGGGGTAAAACTGTCAATAACGGTAAGCGAACCAGGAATTGGCTATAAATAACGGTGAGGGGGTGTGTTGGTTGATATGGGTCACCACAGGCTGTGGGGGGCACATATGGGGGAGGGGAAGGAGGTGGGCAGAGCCAACTGTAATCATAGTTTTCATCAGATTTGTATGCTGGGGTAGGGAAGTGCTCCGGGCAAAATATTCACGAATGTGTTATTTTAGGACCTCGGTTTTATAATGAGGGCGGTAGATTAAAATACGTGGCCTATAACTTTTCCTTTTTTTAGGTTGATGTAGTGTGTGTGAGTAAGTTCGTAGTTTCGATGTCTCTCAACAGATGTTGTTAGTATAGGTAGTTTATTTAATGTATCTCAACAGAGACAGTAAAGTTATATTTTTATTTTTATGTGTACACCCAACACGAGTTCCAACTGCTCCAAACCTCCCGAAGCCAGTGGGACTATGGATTCCACAATTAAGTATTTCCACAAACCAGGAATTCTGTTGAAAATGTACGGAATATTTAAAGATCATTTTTCTGATTTTAATCATCCTACTAAAAATGATTGTTTTTTTTTTTGTTTTCAATCAATATTATTGATTTTAAAAACGATCTAAAACTGACAAAATCAAAACGGTCCATCGTTGGCAAATCGGATTGTGACGTCACAAGCGTCGCTCAGCTTGGCCAGCCTAAATAAACACTGTCAGTGAGCGTCCACGCTCATGACGTCACACGATACCAAAACATCGTTTTAGCGGTAATTAAAAAATGGGAAACTTTGACTCGCTGTAGAAGATTTATTCGTGAACATAAAAATAAAATAAAAATGCTGTAATCATCGTCATTTTATACCTGATGATCAGGAATTTCAAAATACCCGTCATCAGAGTTTTATTGTTCACTAGAGAAAACTACAAAGCACCACAGTAAATATTAAGGCTCTGTAAAAGAGGAAGAAGATGGTATGAAAAAGACATGACATGCAAACAAGGATGTTAGAGGGATGGCACTAATATTAAAAAAAAACAAACATTTATTGAAACCAACACCTCTGTTGTAGGTAGCTCCAAGTGGTTTGCTACGTTTGACGACTTTGTAGTGGTGCCCGGGATCATGGGGTGAGGTTTGTCCGGGTTTTGGCGGCGGATGCAACTGCCCACCATCTGCATGGCAGGCCGGATCTGGAGAGAATGGTTGAGGGAGTCCCATTGACTTCTCCAGCCATACTCTGATGGAACATCGCCTGTCACCGCAGTGGTAGGGATGAATTCATACGTCCGTCACTCCTAGACACACTGACCCTCAGATTCCTATCCTATCCACCCCTTCGCAAAACTTCTTCTCCTTCCTTCCTTCCTTCCACAGTATCCCCAAAGATGGCATAGGCCCTGAGGGGAAATATTTTTCCCAGGGTCTCCTGTGTGGAACAAACGTAAAAAAAACTTACATTGAAATACCGGTCGAACGCACTTGGAGCACAGCACAGCACAGGCTCCAATGATTTCACGCATTCTTTTCAAGTATTTTGGGACTCCTTACCAAAGGAGGCTACAAAATTCAGTAGTGGGGCGCACTTGTAACTTTTTTTTAACGCAGCATACGTAAAAGTCTCTTTTGCCCAGAGCAAGTGAACTACGTCGGTGGCCGAGTTGTCATCGCTCTTGGGTAGGTACCACCCAGGTGTCCCATGTTCAATTCCTTGGCCGGCAAAGTCCTTCATCACAACACAAGCAACATTTTCCGCTTTCTGTGGTGGTAGTAGGAGATTTTCAAATATTGTCAGGTTATTCGTAACCCAGGAATGTTTGTCTTTTTTTAAACAAAAAAAACAATTAAAACAAAAAAGTGTAAAGCCAACTTTTTTCACAAAATCTATTCTCCTAATGAACCACCGTGTCTGTATATCAACCAATCAGCCAACACAGTCCAATTAGACACCATAATATGGGGCTACTTTTAAATCGGGGGAGACTTTGATCATCGCGGAAATGAGCATAATTCTCGCAACTTTTTTTAATTAGTAACTATATATTTATTATTTTTTACATTTTTATATGAAACATGTTAGGTATATACATAAAATAGAAAATATATTTGTAGTCCTCCTCACTAGGAAATCTTGTGCTGAGGGGGACTATGCTTTGGATAAGTTTTCAGCGACTTCTACGGTTTAACTTCATGGTTTGGATAAGGTTTTCCAGAAACTTCTATGACGATGTTTTAAGAATACTAGTAAGTTCATTTTCCGATAGTTCCTTCAACCAACATTTAATGTCCTTTATGTAGCTATTTTTTGTTTTAATTTGTTTGATACTAAGTGTGAGTTTGTTATATAACTTTACTGCTAAAAAATCAGAACTTCTTTGTTCAAATGAAGAGTTACATTTTGAAGTGAAAACTTCTTTAGCACCGTTGTGATTTGAAACTCAATGAAACGAAAAATAGCGACACTAAAAAGAGACAAACACATACTCTTACATCAATAGGATTAAGTCTGCGAGAGAATGAGATCGTATAACCGGTCTCCTCTATGTGCGGTGTCGTAGCCTGCTTCGTAGCCAGCCCACTATTGTTTACTTTAGTTTTCTGAAGGTTTCACTTCTACCGCGTGTGAATTGCACACTCATTTTTTTAATGATGTTTGATCTCGCGCAAAGTGGATAAAAAACTTTTTTTACACTAGCTCTACACAGGAGGCCCTGAGGAAAATAATTCCCCTCAACGCCAATGTCATCTTAGGAGACATTGGCGTTGTGTGGAGGATCTTTTTAGGAAAGGAAGAAAAGGAAATTCTGATAAGGAAAAAGGTATTAGGAGTGGGTAGGAATCTGGGGGTCAGTGTGTCCAGGAGTGACGGACGTATGAATCCATACTGCGGTGCAAGGAGAAGTTCCGAGGAAGGGACAGCTAGTGGGCAGACCACCAAGACCCGGACAAACATCACTCCATGAACCTTAGCAGCCCTGCCAAGTCACTACGTGTAGCGAACCACTTGGGGTGACCTATGGCAGAGGTGTTGTCCGATCCCGGGGCGGCGGTAGCCAGACTCTCCCCCCAAATTGTAGAATATTAAAGTATACCCACTCCGAAAGGTGACTTAATTATCGTGTTTTTTTATTTATGTTTTTCCGACATTTTACCGACAGTGTCTTTGTAACAGACAATTCTTGAAGCACCTGCCAGATCTTGATATTTAAAACCAAGCACTTAGTAACCAACTCGTCTTGCATTATTATTGATGACAAAAAGTCAGTAATCAGGTCGATTCTTGCAAGACATTATTTACGTAAAAGAAAAGACCGCACGTGTTAGAACCAGTTTGTTATTCAAAACAAAGCACTTAGCATCTAATATTGATCGCGGACACCTGCGTCGGCCACCTGGGATAATCAAGAATATGTAAAAAACATGTGCACTCGGCCACCTGCAGAGATGGAAACAATAACATGTTTACGTTTTCTTAAAACAGGTGTGCGAAGATTTTAACATAAAAACCGACTGAAAATAAATATTTGGTCATTAACAAAAAGATCTCTGAGTTGTTATTTATAAACTATCTCCCGAAACCGAAGTGACGATTGGAGTCCAGCGCCCTATAGTTTATAGTATTTGTATGGAACAAATAAGTGGTCTCATACAGTCAACATAAAAAAGTAATTTAGTTTTCAAGTTGAAATTATCTAAAGTCTCCCCATTTTACGGTACTAATAAAACAGACATCATCATAGAAGATATTCTGCATTTCCATCTTTTTTTAAAATAGTTCTCTTTAATGAACAACCAAACGCCCGCCTCAATTTTCAATGCATTTTTAAATAAACGTCCAATCAATACCGTCCAATAATTCTATCCGAAACGAACCAAACGAGTTCGTCATTAATTCATTTGAAGCGATCGCAACGCACCGTGTCCAGTCGGCAGTGGACCGCCCCTCAGGGCAAGGCTCTGTGTGCACAGTGCGCTGTACAACGAGCTGCAGTGTTGTCTATATACCCGGGGGGGGGGGGGGAGTTCGCTGCGGGTAGTTTAGCGGTATAATAGGCTGAATCAACGTTGGATACTAGAATTAACCATTCGACAAAGCAAATGTGAGAAGGAGTGCTAAACCGACAGCAAACAATTTAAATTATTGATTAATTTAATATTGAGGTATTATCCCGTGTTGCGCTTCTCCTCGTTAATTAGGAAGCGTTTCTGACAGCGTTATAGTGTCAATCTTCAGGGCAGATTTATTAATTTTACTTTTAATTGTTTATTAATTTTTAAAATAACAAGAACAAACATTCCCGGGTTACGAATAATACAACAATATTTGAAAGTCTCCTACCATCACCACAGTAAGCCGAAAGTGTTGCTTGAGTCGTGATGGCGGACTTAGCCAGCCGAGGAATCGAACACGGAACGCCTGGGTGGGACCCAAACGCGATGCCCACTCAACCACTGACCGGTCAATTCAATGAGTACAACCACAATTTTTGAAGTAAAACTTCTTTACGCACGCTTGACTTGGGGAGTAAGCTGGTGAATGCGTGACGAGAGCGTTACGAAAAGTGTGATCGGGCGAGGCGAACGATCGGGCCTTTACGCGCGCTTGACTTGGAGAGTAAGCCGGTGAATGCGTGACGAGAGCGATATGAATGTGTGATCAGGCGAGGCGAACGGTCTTAGCATAACATTCGGAAAACATCTTTAGCACCGTCGTGATTAAAGTAAGTCTAAAGTCATGGTATTTGAAAGAGAGAATACGAAAACAATGTGCAACATAGTTGTGAATGATGAATACTTGGAGCTGGTGGATGAATTCGTGTATTTGGGAAGTATGTTTACGAGAGATGGGAAGGCTGATAGAGATATTGAAAGAAGGGTGATTACAAGGAACTCTTATAGAGGACTGAACGCCGTTGGCGCCAATAAAAAAACTGTCGAAAGAAGCGAAGCTAGCCATCCATAAGGGAGTTCTGGTACCTACCCTGATGTATGGCAGTGAGGCATCTGGCAGAGGAAGGATGAAAGTAGATTGAATGCTGTAGAAATGAGATTCCTGAGGCGTATGTGTAGCAAAACCATGTACGGTCGTGTGAGAAACGTGGAGATCCGCGAAGAATGTAAGGCTGATGTAAGCAAAATGAGTAAGATTAAGAAAAGTACCCTCAGATGGTTTGGGCATGTAGAGCGAATGAAAGAAGAAAATAGTGTGAGAAGAATACATGACGCAAATGTGAATGTAAGAAGTCGGGGACGCCCGAGGAAGACGTGGCACGATCAAGTGAATCAGATACTTGAGTCGGGCCATGTCAAAAGTCAGAATAATAGAAGAGTATGTATGAGACGATGTATGAATGTGAGTGAGACAAAGAGTGTGTGCCAAGACCGAGTTGTTTGGCGGTCCGTCCTCTCTGCCTACCCCTGCGGGGAAACGGCGTGATGGTTAGTTAGTTAGTTAGTGAATATTTGTTTGTTTGTTCGTATTTCATGCGCTGCCATACCGTCCATCCAATTGCAATGAAACTTTGGTGAGTTTGGCTTATATAATTGTAAGCTCCGGCGTTTTGAAATTTGTATAATTGAAAATGTGTGTATTTCATATATTTTAGCAGTAAGGAGGAAAGGCCGGAGGGGGAAAGGAACGGGGGAGGTAGGGTTCGCGGAAGGGATGACGAGGTAAGAGGAAGGCGGGGATGGTGGAACGGAATGGGAGGGAAAAATCTGGAGGGGAAGGGGACTCGGGGGGAGAACGGGGATGCTGAGAAAGGACATGCAGAGAGAATCAATTTATTTCAATAGAATCAATAATTATTATTATAAGCAATAATTATTAGCCTGAAACACTCACGTACATTGAAAAAATCTCCCGAGAAAAGATACATGCCACCTACGGGACTCGAACCCGCGTCCTTCTGATTACCTTCACTTCCTGAAATATATTATTTATATCAATCAAAATTTTAATGTAAACCCTTGAAAACCTCAGTTATTTACTTTTTGTAGATATAATTAAGAAGATACACTTTATCAGAATAATTTATATCAGGTATAGGTATTGTGTATTTTTGCATTACGGTTCTAAATTATTTGTCGTTATTTTATTGGTCTATGACATACTTATTTTTATCACTGTCATTTATGAATTTTGTACAGACTGTTTATAACGCTAATAAATAAAAAAAAAAAAATGAAAAAAAAAAATATCCGGTCAACTGCTCTTTAACCACTGAGCTACGTCAGCTTATCTCATACCCTACGCCAAATAATTCAATGTATACTAGTGTTTCATTCAACAATTATTGCTTATTATATTTTTCCACCTGTAAACAACCAGCTTTATTTTTTATATGGGAAAGTATTGTAAGCATTGTAAGTGCTAAATCTCCCACTAGGTGGCGTCGATATAAATTATATCTACAGTTTTTGGTGAAATACTTTAGCTCGTCAAATATTAATTATTATTTTTTAATTAATGTCAATCTCTAATCGAGTATGGTATTATAGCCTGGGGAGGAGCAAACGATGCCGCCATTGATCCGGTCTCTAAAGCCCAGAAACTAATTATAAAGATTATTCTAAAACTGCCAATCACACACAGTTCGGATGAAATCTTTAGGAGAATCGGTGTTTTGGACATTAGGCAACTTTATGCCAAAAATATACTCATTGATCTATTCAAACGTAGAACTGTTTTTGACAATATCCAAACTGTTCGTGATACGAGAACCAAAGGGCAAAATCTCTTACTTATCCCTTTCGTTAAAACAATGTTTGGTCAAAGAAACTTCAGGTACTTTGCAACAAAACTTTATAATACACTCTACTGACCATTAGACAGCAAAATAAAAATAATTCCACTGACCATTAGACAGCAAAATAATAATAATTCCACTGACCATTAGACACTTTTCCACTTTCCACTGACAATATTTTTAGAACCTCCTGATGCATGCTTTCCCATTGGTACGTTGCGGATTAATTTATTTATTTATTTATTTATTTATAATACAAAAGAAAGTACAAATAACATATTAGGCAGCTTTGTCTGTCCAACTAGGAAAGTTTCCCGTTCCAGGACAGAGAAATTGACAGGTTTAGTTCATAATATTATTCCAATAAATGTACATAATTACATAACCAACAAAATAAAAATAGAAAAGGTAACCTGGTAGCATATAATATTATACTCGGATTTACCAAATTTTGGATTGTCCTTGTACTTTTACTTTAAATGTAAATAACATTGTTGTTGTTATTCTTATCTTTGTTTTGAACTATTTATGTTAAAATGCGCCTGCTCTCAACACAGGAACTTCTAGTGAGACAGGCACCGCACAATCACCTATGTAACTTAATGAATAAAGATTATAATAAAAAAATGATGAACTAGTGTTAAAGACAAGATTTTTGTGCATAGCAAAAA
The DNA here is from genome assembly GCA_917880885.1 of Limnephilus marmoratus. NCBI lineage: Eukaryota > Metazoa > Arthropoda > Insecta > Trichoptera > Limnephilidae > Limnephilus > Limnephilus marmoratus. Next base: position 5,987,209 of record OU862935.1, read on the forward strand.
GGCAACAATTATTATTAGCAATACTTATTGTAATAATTGGTACCCTTTGTGCTACGCATAAAAATCTTATCTAAAACATTAGTTTATCAATTAAAAAATAAGAATCAATAATATTCAAAGATCCCAAAAAATCTATTTCCCTTGTTGACAACTCCTGACCGACAAATATAAAGCCCTGCCTGACAGAGTGACAATAGAAGTCATTCCGACCTGATACCGAGTATCGGCCCCAAATAATTCACAGTGTAGATATAAAACCCCTGCATTTTTTAAATGATAGCAATCAACCAGGAACGGGTTCCCAAAATAAATGTACCCGATCTGAATTCAATTGAAAGCTTTTTAAATTTATTTTTGACGGTGATTATTTGGGAACCATTGCTCGTCGGAAACAGAAACGAATTTAAAAAAAAATGTACCGAATTGATTAGCAAATGTTGAAGTAGTTTTTTTTCTACTCTATTTGATTCGGTACTGCGCATTTTCGTCTAGCGACAAAATATCCCGACACAATTTCCTAAGGACAAAACATCCTCCAACAAAATATCTAATAAAACCTAACCTAACCTAACCTAACCTAACCTAACCTAACCTAACTTTACAGCTGTCAGTATTATTTTTGTCCCATTTTTTGTCACAATTTTTTAACAATAATTTATTGTCTTTACAGGATGTCTGCATTATTTTATGTCTCTTTTTTTTTACATGAACACCACACAAGAGGCCCTAAGGAAAACATTTCCTTCAGGGCCTATGTCATCTTTGGGGATGCTGTGTGGAGGGTTTTTTTAAAAGGAAAGCGAGGAGAGTTCTGGGAAGGAAAAGGGTTTAACGGGTGGGTAGAAATCTGGGGTTCAGTGTGTCCTGGCCATCCGCCACCAAGACCTAGACAAACCTCACCCCATGAAACCGGGCACTCCTGCTAAATCACCAAACATAGCGAACCACTTGGGGTGACCTATGGCAGAGGTGTTAGTTATCCAATAAAGGTTCCCGGGGCGGCGTTACCCACTCCCGCCTTCCAAATTTACTATTTTTTAACAACAATTTATTGTCTTTTCAGGATGTCATATATTCTTTTTATTTATTTATTGACGCCCTTTTTCGGGGCTTTTTTTGTCCCATTTTACAATTTTTTAACAATAATTTATTTTCTTTAAAGGATGTCTGAATTATTTTTTTCCCATTTTTTTGTTAGGTTGGCTTTAAGAGCGTTCAACCAGCCAGCGGACGAAAATCCACATTTCGTCGAAAGTTGTTCATACGATCGTGCAGGGCGGTTACAATGAGAAAGATTAATTATTCTCCGTACCAGCTTTTTAAAATTATAACTCAATATCGAATTTATTTCAATTCAAATTAGCTTTAATTTATACCTTCATCCAAAAATGCTGAAAGGCGTGATGATAAAACTATTAAAATAATGTACTTATTATTTTTTGTAGTTATTTTTTGATTATAAGTATTTATCATTTTTCAATAATGTCTAAATTTAATAAGAATGTTAAAAAAATCTGAAATATATTAGTTTGTAAGTGCGCAAATAAATACACAAACGGACCAATTTTCGCCAAGAAACACATGTACGGACATATTTTTTAATGATTTTATTGAAACTAAAATTAAAATTCTATAACATACGTTTGCTAGATAATGTATTGATTTATTTTACTGCATGATTTTATTATTTGAAATGGGTGTGGTATAATACAAAAACTTTTTTGAAAATTGAACAAATCTGCCAACGACCTATGGAATAACCTTATTATACTAAAAATTAAAAAAATTTCTCAAAATTTGTTACATACGAATGCTAGATAAAAGAACAATCTTTCGAAATCCGTTTATAATTTTTTGCGGAAAAGAGTCAATACGTCTAAAAACTTTTTTGAAAATGACGTATTTCCGGTTTTCTCTGGTAATGCCCTCTTAAGTAGATATTTTGTTGGAGAATGTTTTGTCCGTAAGATATTTTGTCGGCGATATTTGTGGGGGATATGTTGTCGGGGATATTTTGTTGTGGATATTTATATTATTTGGTCGGGGATCTTTTGTCGGGGATATTTTGTCGGGGATATTTTGTCGGGGATATTTTGTGGTGGATATTTTGTCGGGGATATTTTGTCGGGGATATTTTGTGGTGGATATTTTGTCGGGGATATTTTGTCGAGGATATTTTGTCGGGGATATTTTGTGGTGGATATTTTGTCGGGGATATTTTGTGGTGGATATTTTGTCGGGGATATTTTGTGGTGGATATTTTGTCGGGGATATTTTGTGGTGGATATTTTGTCGGGGATATTTTGTGGTGGATATTTTGTCGGGGATATTTTGTCGAGGATATTTTGTCGGGGATATTTTATCGGGGATATTTTGTCGTGTATATTTTGTTGCGGGTTGAAAAGTCGCGGAACCATTTGATTCACTGGACTTGTTAAGTTAGGTTTTAGTATACAGGGTGTCCGGGAGTAAAGTGCATTAACTTCAGGAGGTGATTTTACATGATAGTACAAGTAAAAAAGATAACTAACTTTTTTCGAAATTCCAACTTTTAGGGGTAGTTTTAAGGTAAAAAGATAAAATTAGTCCGGCGTGTGCGGCCAGATTTATTATTTTGCGGTGTTACGATACGGGCCAATCACAATCGAGTCGGGCACCCGGCAGGCTCTCAGCAAGTAAGATCGTACCTCACACTAAGGATTTTTAGTAGGTACGTCTGTTTGTATAGGAAAAAAAATGTTGGAATTTCGGAAAAAAGTTGTTAATCTTTTTTACTCCTACCATCATGTAGAATCCGTTCCCAAAGTTAATGCTCTTTACCCCCGGACACCCTGTATATTTTGTTGGTGGATATTTTGTGGGGGATATTTTGTTGGGGATATTTAGTCAGGGTAAAGTTCCTGCTGAACTCAAGACCAATAGGGCGAAGGAGCCTGCGGCCAAGACTAAGATGGAGCGACAACGTCCTCAAAGACGTATCTATCTTGGAGCTTCCAAACTGGAGAGAGCTGGCACAAAACCGAAATGAGTGGAGGAAGACTCTTGAGGAGGCCAAGACCCACCAGGGGTTGTAGAGCCAATAGTGATGATGATGATTTAGTCAGGGATATTTTGTTGCGGGTTGAAAAGTCGCGGAACCATTTGATTCACTGGGCTTGTTAGGTTAGGTTTTAGTATATGTTTTGTTGGTGGATATTTTGTCGTGGATATTTTGTCTGGGATATTTTGTCGTGGATATTTTGTCGGGGATATTTTGTCGGGAATATTTTGTCGGGTATATTTTGTCGCGGGTTGAAAGTCGCGGAACCATTTGATTCACTGGGCTTGTTAATTTGCAAAATTATAGACGGATATTGAAGTCCCTTTTCAGCCACAGAGTTTAAATTTGGATTTGGGGCGTAATACAAAACCAAAATGAAAATTTATTTTTTTAATCAAAAGGTGTAAATTATAACATAAAGGTCATTAAGGAATTCAAATTTGCATGATTTTAGAGGTAAGTTTGTCAATTATTTGCTTTATTCACTGTGTGCAATTTGGGAGGCGGGAATAGGTACAGCCGCCTCGGGAACCATTTATCGGATAACCAACACCTCTGCCATAGGTCACCCCAAGTGGTTCGCTACGTTTGGTGACATAGCAGGGGTACCCGGGCGCGTATTTACAAAACCTATACCGATTCAGTCGCGGTAACGACAATTTAAATTTTTTAAATATTACTCTATATTGGTTATTTTTTGTCACATTGCAAAAACAAAAATTGTTCTAAAATCTAGATAAAATAATCTTTCGGATGTGTATATTAGAAATTCATAGTTTTATTTTTAAATATTAAAATTTTAATATTATTCCCATATATTGTAAATACACCTCTATATTGATAATTTTTTATCACCTTGCAAAAAAAAAATTGTTCTAAAATCTAGATAAAATAATCTTTCCAATGTGTATATTAGAAATGAATAATTTTAATTATAAATATTTAAATTTTGATATTGAAAATTTAAAGCGACTGAAACGCGATAGGGATTGTAAATACGCTACCCGGGCTCATGGGGTGAGATTTATTTGGATCTGTCGGCGGATGACCTGGATACATTGAACCATAGATTCCTACACGTTCTTACATTTTTCCTTCCCATAACTTATTTACTTCCTTTTCTTAAAAATACCTCCACACAGCATCGCCAAAGATGACATAGGCCGTGAGGGAAAATATTTTCCCCAGGGCCTCCTGGGAAACTAATGTAAAAAAGCAGAGTGGGCAATTCACACGCGGTATAAGTGGAACCTTCAGAAAACTAAAGCAAACAAAAGTGGGGAGGCTACGAAGCACCGCACAAAAAGGAGACCGACAGGCTACAAATCACTAATTATATACAGAAGACCGATTCGAAGAGGAGACTATCTAATTCTCTCGCAGGCTAAATCCTATAGACATACATGTTTATCTCCTTTTAGTGTCGCTATTTTTCATTTCATCTACGTAGTTTCAAATCACAACGATGCTGAAGAAGTTTACACTTAAAAAAGAATTTCGAGCGCTCAAGTGTAAATCTAATTATTTATCCCTACGCTCGAATGTATAAGCGAATATAAAACAGGTTTTGCAATCATAGTTATTACTTTTCAACGATTCAAAAATTCAACCACAACAAACAAATCAGCCATAATTTGAGTGAATCAAGTCTGAAAATTAACCGAATATACAAATTACAATCCGATTGGCCAATTTCAACAATTCAATCGCTCGTAATTACAGTTCAATTATGATTTTTGATTGTGCCCCGTTTGATTCGATCATACGCAATATGCTTTGCCTGTTTGTTTTAACCCAGGAACTAATTGAATCCGGTCTTTGTTGGTAATGCAACGAATCAATCAACTGTGCTAACATACGCCCTATGCGCTTTATTTATGCATCAGAATTCTCTAATAGTTATAATAATAATAACAATGTTCGGTTTTATAATTACCGTGACAATTCACGGTTAGGGTACAGTGACGGCAAAAAAGGCAATAAACATGCTTTCTTTAACACGATAATGCTTCATAATGTACGTAGGTCTGTTTCCTCCAAAGGAAAAAAGGCGTAATTTTCTTGCATCTCTCTCACACGGTTCCGCGACTTTTCACCCCGCGACAAAATATCCTAACCTTACCCAATAAAACTTAACCTAACCTTACCCAACCAAACGTAACCTAACCTAACCCAACAAAACCTAACATAACCAGGGCCGTATTTACACTTTTCATTAGTATAGGCCACTTAATTTGCGCCGCCCCCCTCCTCCTTCTTAGAAGTTGCCACCTATCATAATCATTCATTGTATGTAGGCTGCCTGCAGCTGGTGACACACAATTTTAAAAATAAATATTCAAAAATAGGTTAAGTAGGTAAAAATAAATAACATAAAACAAGAATTACAATTTTTTTACGGGATTTTTTATTTGACTAAATCATCTATAATAGATTCATAGTTATATTTTTTTTTTTTTTTTTTTTTTACAGTGAATACCGCACAAGAATCTCAACTGCTCCCGTCTGGAGCCAGTGAGACTATGGCATCCCCAATTGGGGTATGTTGTGAGGCTGAAGGTAGTGGGGAGGGGAAGGAGGTGGGGAAGAGGAAGGTTGGGAAGTACCTGGCTATTCAGATCTGGTCACTAAACACGGCTAAAGCCATTTTCAAGCAACGTTTCAATTCTGAATGGTGGTCTTACACCAGGGCGATACTAATAGTATCTTCCACTCTGGAACATGCCGCAATTATACTATATATTATTTTAAATGAATTAATTGTGAAATAACACAAATTAATCAAATAAAATTTATTTGCGCATGCCGGGTTCGAACCCGCGACCTCCGGAATGTGTCAATATCTTTATTTTTACTATTTTCTTATGGCACATAAAACGTACAAAAGAATGGTAACAAATCATACTTAATTTTTACTTTTCTCAAAAAAACATTGATTTTCGATTTTTTTTGTAAGGAGGAGGTTCAAATAGAATAAACACTTATAAAAAAGGGGAATTCTTTTGAAAAATTGAGTTCGGATGAAAATTGTGACCTCCAGGAGTTACACAAATTGTCCAGCCGGATGGCGACTTACAATGCGCGGCAGCTGATATCTTCGTTATTTTTTGAGGAAAATTTTAGAATATACTGTTGAATGTATGTGTAAAATGACCCCAAAGTATAAATAAAATATATATATACATTCCTTCTGTTTTAAAAACTTTCATGAAAATCTCTAAAAATACGCCGTCCTACACCTATTTCCCCCGTTAAACGCTCGTTCGCTGCGTGCAATAAAGATAGACAACTGCCTAAGAATTTTGTGAAATATTCGCAAAAATCGCGCATCCCGTATTGACGGTTGGGCATTGAACGATACAAATCCACGGTCCCATACGGGACCACTGGGCGTCTAAATGTTTACAGTCAGAAAACTCTATCTATCCACAGTGACTTTTTAGTTTATAATCGTGCACAAACTTAACGGCTTACCAAAGCGAGCGAGCGCCGCCCCCTGAACTCTGCCGCCCCTAGGCCGCGGCCTACAAGGCCTTTGACAAATCCAGGACTGAACATAACCTAACCAAACCTAACCTAACCCAACCTAACCTAACTCAACAAAACCTCTCGGCGTCAAATTTAAAATTTAAATTGAAGCCGTAAGTTTCTTTCTCTGTCTCCTTCCTTCCTTGTCGGGGGATGTTTTATCCGTAGGATATTTTGTCCTTGGGATATTATGTCGAGGGATATTTTGTCGAAGGATATTTTGTTGGGGATATTTTGTCGGAGGATATTTTGTCGGGGATATTTTGTCGGAGGATATTTTGTCCTTGGGATATTATGTCGAGGGATATTTTGTCGAAGGATATTTTGTTGGGGATATTTTGTCGGAGGATATTTTGTCGGGGATATTTTGTCGGAGGATATTTTGTCCTTGGGATATTATGTCGGAGGATATTTTGTCGGGGATATTTTGTGGGAGGATATTTTGTCCTTGGGATATTATGTCGGGGATATTTTGTCGGGAATATTTCGTCGGGATATTATGTTGAGGGATATTTTGTCGGAGTATATTTTGTCGGGGATTAAATCGCGTAGTACCCACTCACACACCTTACCGTGACGTTTCCGTAGACTCCTACAATACTATTAGCCGTGACAATAATTTTGAAAGTATGGAATATACTTACAAGGATAATATTGAAGTGTGAGTGAATTCCAAAAATTCATGTACGTCAAATGTCAATTCGCTGATGGTTTTGATTTTGTTCTCAAACATACATATAATGCTGCAGCTCTTTCTCACACACTAAATAACGACAGTCTAAAATGAGACAAATGGTGAACGTATCTCTGCACCCCCCCAAAGGAAACATTTAATAATTATCATACATCTCCTTCACACGTGTAAAGAAAATTCCTGTCGCAAAAAACAGTAATTTGGAGGAAATAGTCATACATATTTTGTGTGTCTGATTATTATGTAATGTGTAAGAAAGAACTGCAGCATTATAGCGATAAGGAACGTATGTTTATGGACTTTTATGCCGTACGGTCATTATACAAGCGCACAATAACTAGTAGTTCTGTGAACGGCAGACCTCGCGTCCTTAACCCCCAGGCCTCGGGCATATTTTGTCAAAAGAACAGATTTTTTTTTTACATTAGCTCCATAGACATAGTTCCAGAGGAAAAAATCCTCAGGACCTACGTCATCTTTGGGGATGCTGTGTGGCAGTTCAATTTAGGGAAAGGAAGGAGAGGAAACGCAAATCTTCAATTTCAATTTGGGAGGCGGGAAAGGGTACCACCGCCTCGAGAACCTTTATTGGATAACCAACACCTCTGCCATAGATCACCCCAAGTGGTTCGCTACGTTTGGTGATTTAGCAGAAGTGCCCGGGTTCACGGGGTGAGGTTTGTCTAGGTCTTGGAGGCGGATGACCAGGACACACTGAACCCCAGATTAATACCCACCCCTTTAACCCTGTTCCTTCCCAGAACTCTCCTCTCCTTTCTTTCCTTAAAAAACCCTCCACACAGCATCCCTAAAGAAGACGTAGGGGAAATATTTTCCTCCGGGCCTTCTGTGTACAGCTCATGTAAAAAAAATCTGGGGGTCAATGTGTCTACTACTTCTATTTTAATTTTTTAGCTGCTTCCGTCTGGAGCCAGTGAGACTATGGCATCCCTAATTGAGGTATGTCGTGAGACTGAAGGTAGTTGTGATGGGAAGGAGATGGGAAAGAGGAAGGTGGGGAAGTATCTGGCTATTTATATCTGGTCACCAAGCACGGCTAAAGACATTTCAAGCAACGTTTCAATTCTGAATGGTGGTTTTACACCAGGGCGATGCTAAGAGTATCTTCCACTTCCTCTTCCACGTGCCGCAAATATACCAAATATAATTTTTAAATGTTTAAATTGTGCAAACACAAATCGATCAAATAAAATTAACTTGCGCACGCCAGGATTTGAACCCGCGACCTCCGGATACTTGCCCCTCTACCACGGAGGCCGTCCACACTCCTTCAACCACACAACATACCCCAGTTGGAGGATGCCAAAGTCTACTCGCTCCTGGCAGTTGCCACACTTGCACGGTGTTTTTATTAAAAATATGAATTACAACACTTTACGAACAAAATGACAAGGCTCTATAGCTGTCACGAGAGTTACTTATGAATAAATTACAAGCCATTAAAGTGACTTATGCCTTCATTACTCTGAGCTTTCCATGTCACAAGCCAGACCACTCAAATTGCTACTATTACCTGCGTCATGAAAAAATAAAATTCACGCAAGCAATTTTGAGCTTTATTCCCCAGGCCATAAGAATCATATTAATATTTTAGTGTCGATCAAATTTGATCCGAGATAAAAAAATTCTTAGGGTTCATTTTGGCTTGCAGGCGTCGTATTGATTTTCTTTGAATTGTAAGCGCAGGTTGACACGAAAGTCACAACGATTCTAGACCTTATGGCGGTATTCAAATTGCTGTAGATATAATCTGATAATCAAAAAGTGTTATGGTGGCGTATATATTATTTTATTATTTTTAACACGTAAGGTTTACGTCCTTTGAGGTTATGTTAATTTTCATTTTTGTATTACAACAAGCTGAAGTCCCCGGCGACGCCCGGGCTTAACACAGAGTTTTCGAAATCAAATGTTTTGACACTGACCTTCCTCTCGTTTTGAAGGTCAAATGTGCAAAATGTCATCATCCTCGGCGTAAAACTGTAGTTTTTTTTTTTTACAAGAGCTCCACACATAAATAATTGAAAATAATTTCCCTCAGGGCCTATGTCATCTTTGGGGATGCTGTGTGGAGGTTTTTTTTTAAGGAAAGGAAGGAGAGGAGAGTTCTGGGAAGGAAAAGGGTTTAAGGGGTGGGTAGGAATCTGGGGTTCAGTGTATCCTGGTCATCCGCCTCCAAGACCTAGACAAACCTCACCCCATGAACCCGGGCACCCCTGCTAAATCACCAAACGTAGCGAACCACTTGGGGTGACCTATCGCAGAGGTGTTGGTTATCCAATAAAGGTTCCCGGGGCGGCGGTACCCTTTCCCGCCTCCCAAATTGAAATTGAAGATTTGCGTACAAATCAAAACCATACCGCTTACTTTCCAGCCCGCTCGTCCACCACACACAGTCATTCTCATTTATATATTATATGTTTCAAGCAATTAACACTAAACCTTGACGAATTATATACCTAAAAGTTCCTCCCGAATCACTCTATCTATTGGTGAAAACCGAATGAAAATCCGATCAGTTGTTTTTGAGTTTATCGCAAACAGACAAACAGAAAGAAGCGGCGCGGCGTATTTGGTGGGAGCAGTTGGGACTCTTGTGCGATATTTACCTAAAAATGTCCAAAATTCTATGCTATATATCTACTATAAAAATTCATTTGTTATCAACTAGGCCATAAAAATCTTTAAAGTTAATATTTGTAAAATTCAACCCAAAGACATCCAGTCTTATAACCAAGCAATAATAATGTTCGCATGGCGAAAAAATCAATGTTCCCAGAAAAGTCGCAGACAAATATATACCTTAGAGACGGCGTAGTAGAGGTCAAATTGCCCGGAGGTCATCTCGCTCACTTATCGTACCACGCAACACTCTATATCGAAGTGCCAGTGAAATAAAATCAAAAGATTGGTCCGTATATCGATCGTACACTTGATTAGTCAGACTTCTCCAAATACTAATAAGTGGTAGATGCTCTCAGTATTGCCCTGTTCAAAAATCACCACTGTGAATCAAAAGTCAAATTCAAATCTGTTGGCTCTAGCCGTGTTTGGTTGTAACAGTTTGAAATTATAATTATTAGAACAAATGGAATCCTGCATAAAACATACTATGGGCAAGCTAATTTTAAAAAAAGTTCCAAATAGGAAGTCAGAGAGTCTGGACGTTTGTTTCGACGAGGGAAGACACGTACTTTGGCTGATCTTTGTTGACCTGTGCGCTAATAATTGGTTAAGTTTTAAGTTTAATATATTAATATTGATTTACTATTTAATATTCTGTTTAATTTGAACTAGGCCCCCCTTGCAGTAATTTTCACATCGTGATGATCTTGTGTCGTCGGTGTGTGTCAAATGCAGTGTCGTCACATTTACAAGATCACAAGACACATTTTTATTCCAATACCATATTAATAAAATTTTACTAACACGCAAAAACGAGATTCGAGACCTTGGCGTGATTTTTGAAGCAAATCTCTCTTTCAAATCTCACATATCAGACATTGTCTCCCGCGCCAACAAAATGCTCGGATTTGTTCTTCGTAATGCGAGATCATTTACTAATGGAATTGCAATACGAAGAACATATGAAGCTCTTGTCCGCAGCATCCTGGAATACAGCTCCATTATTTGGGCACCCTCTGAAAAAAACCATATCCTAGAAGTAGAAAAAGTACAAAAAAGGTTTAGGCGTTACCTGTATATGAGGGAATATACATACTACCCATTCCTGTATCCATCCTTGTTATTAACAGGAATGCTCGATCTTAATACGTTAGAAGCCCGCCGAAAAATATTTTTGGGGAAACATTTTTTTAAACTGATCTCCGGTACTGTACTGAATCCACCTATGTTGAAGGAGATTAACCTATATGTCCCTAACGCGTATACTCGTGGGAGATTCCACATACTTTTTTATGCTCCGAAAGCGAGAACTTCTTCCTTTCAGAATGCCCCATTAAATAGAGCAATTCAACTGCTTAACGATTCCGCATTGAACATTGACATCTTCAATGTTACCTATAGAGAGTTCAGTAACTATCTTTTGACATATGTTTCAACATAGTGAAACTGCTCCCTTGGCCTTTTTTTCTCTTGTATTTTGTAATCTTCTCCGTAATAATTTGGTGTATAACTGTTTTATGGAGAACCTGAAAAAATAAATAAATAAATCTTTTTAAAAACCATTTGATTTTATTTTAAAACGCGACAAGCTATCGATTGAGTTTATTAGTTTCTAACTATTTAGTTTCTTTTAGGCTAAACACGACCCTGAGTTTAAAATGTTAGAAAAATATTATTTTATTTATGTTATTAGAGTCCATGTTGTGGTTTTTATTTTTTTTTATTGAATAATATATTTTAATTGAAGCCACAGTTCTATTATTTTAACTATATGTCTTATTAAAATGTTGTACTGTTTACTAAAGCATTACAATGGTGGTGGTGTTTAAGAGGTAATAGCACCGGTGAGAAATCTCGACGGTAGGTATTTTAAAAAATTCTCGCTATCGCACCGCGCTCAAAAAAGAACTAGCTATCGATGTGTTGGTGAGACCACGTGAGTGTTTGGCTTGTACACCCTCTCGCCCCCTCTGCGTCTCATGCCTACCGTCTTTCGCCTCATACCGCCATATCCAATATTCTGTTTAGATAAAGCATGTTTCGACTTATTTCGTCGCTAATGAAGTTTTTGAATCGGCCTTGCGGTGTGACAGAAAAAGGGCCCATTATTTTTAAACGCACGAGGTCTGCTATTGTCGGTTATTTATAAATATCGTCGATAGGTATTATAACAATGTCTTCTGTTCACGCTTATTACCGACAAATTACGAATTATTTTACTAGAACTCTATGTAGGTTAGTAGTTTTAAAGTTTTCACTGTATTTGCGTTTATAAATATGCAGTCAAACCAACTACATCGAATTATTATATACATACATATGATTATTCTCTATGATACATTAGTTATTATTGAAAATTAGTATTAACCTCTCAGGCCTCGGGCCTGTTTTTCGAAAAGTCAAAATATTTCCGCTTTCCAATAAATTCCAAATAACTTTAATATTTGTGAACGCATCCGAAAACTAAAAACTGTTTTTGAAAGATGATGAAATACGCTTTCAAATTTTATAATTCGAAATAAACATATAATTTTGTTTTTATTTTATTAATAACTAGCAGACCCGGCCACACGTTGCTGTGGCTAACGAAACACAACGCCATTTACCCAACCTTTATAAAATCCACACCATCCGCTCGCCAGCTGCCCGCTGCGCGCTGCCCTTTGCCTAAATTGAATATTTGAATTTCTTGGCTTTTCTCTACTATAATAAGCATTTATTATACACATAAACCTTCCTCTTAAATCACTCTATCTATTGGTGAAAACCGCATGAAAATCTGTTGCGTAGTTTAAAAGATTTATGCGCACATACATTTTGAGCGACTTCATTTTATACTATGTAATGATGATGATACCACAAAACTTAAATTTCTACTCATATAATTTGGCACTTACCTATCTTATTAAAAAAAAAAACTCAAAAATGCATATGCAACAAAAATGTATTTTTGACCGATTATCTCTATCTCTACATACTATAAAGTCCCCCGCGCCGTCTGTCTGTCTATTCGCGATAAACTCGAAAACTACTGAACGGATTTTCCTGCGGTTTTCACCAATATACAGAGTATTTCGTGAGGAAGGTTTAAATATGCAATTTGTCAATGATTTGTGTAAATTGGTTGAAACATAACGATAATTGTTAGAAGTGTCGGAAATAAGTCCAGCCGCCTGGTAGCTTTCATCGAAAACGCTGCACAATCCTTTTGGGATATAACAAAACAATTAATGGTGGGATATTCCTCTTTTATAGATCTACAAAAAAGTCCGCGAAGGCATATATCTATCTTTTACGGATAGCTTACTATACACATTATATCTAAAATGCAATTGATAAGAATAATAAGATAAGAAGATAGAATGCGTATAGTAAAAGATAGATATATGCCATCGCGGACTTTTTTGTAGATCTATAAAAGAGGAATATCCCACCAAGCGTTGTTTTGTTATATCCCAAAAGGATTAGGCAGCGTTTTCGATGAAAGCTACCAGGCGGCTGGAATTTTTCCGACACTTCTAACAATTATCGTTATGTTTCAACCAATTTACACAAATCCTTGACAAATTACATACGTAAACCTTCCTCACGAAACACTCTATCTATTGGTGAAAACCGCATGAAAATCCGTTCAGTAGTTTTCGAGTTTATCGCGAACAGACAGACAGACAGACAGACAGACAGAAAGACGGCGCGGGGGACTTTACTTTATAATATGTAGAGATAAAAAAGGTTTAAAAATAGCCCACCTTAAGTTTTTTTCTAATTAAAATTACGATAACGAAAAAGATAAAAACACTTACTTATTTTATTAGACAATTAAATCTAAATGGATTTATTGTGTTGTGTGTATCATACGTGTGAGTTGACATGTTTGTAAATAATAATGTTTAAAATGTTAGATATATCGCTTGCTGAGGTTTGATTTGTACTCTTGTATTTTTGAGTTTCTTTAAGCAGTAAATACAAAAAAGGATGTGTTAGTTCGTTCAAAATTCAATAAAAAATGTTGGTCTTTTACCTATAGATAGATTTACCTACACATTTTTTTTAAATATTTATTACAGTCAGTTTGAAATAAAGGAAACAAATATATAATTTTTTTAAACTTCAAAACTTTTTATTTTTATTTTCAACTTTATAAAACCTTAAATTGTAATATTTAATTACATGAAGACAATATTAGCGAAACTTCAACCCAAGGCTTCAGGCCCAACTTCATAGTACAAAAAAAAGTGCAAAAATCACTTACTTCGCAATTTTTGCAATAAAATAAAAGCACTTAGAAAAAAAACCAACAACGCTAAAGGCTTTGTACCAGTTCACATAAGGAAAAAGGTTGAAGCAAACGTTTTACGTATGAGAAAAGCTATAGTTTGAGCAGTAAATTACAGAAAAGAGCAAGAAAACACGGCACAAAGTGATAAAGTAAAAAATCTGAAAATGGACAAAAAAATGCCGCAAACCATGTTTTTGGTGATCATACAAAATGTTCGTCATACTATTGCAAGTCGGAGAAGTATACTAATGATCCAAATTTAGTAAGCGATCTTCAAGATTGTGGAACAGGACTGATATTCAACAATTATTGTCGTCTCTAATAGCAAATGCAGAAAGTCTTATTATTAACGTGACAAATAACACTGTGGAGCAATTCAACAACGTTATGGCCAAATTTATAGGCGGAAAAAGAGCAAATTTTACAAAAATGGGATAACTTCAGCAGTTGAGCTTCTTGAGCAGTAACTTCGTGGAATAGTGAAATGACAACCCATTCACGAATACAAAAAAAATCCAAGGCCACAGTCCTGGCAACTACACGAAGCATTTTATTGAAAGAAAACGACGTTCGAAGGAGACAATACAGAGGTGTCGAAAAATAAAACTAAGGTATTACGAAAACACGACAGAAAAGAGAAAAAAAGTTACAGGGCCTGATGAAAATTATGGTCAATTGGAATTAGATCCAGATATGCCAGCTGAATTATTTGAAACGATAAAGAGGAATTTTTCAAAGAATTATCTCCATCGAATAAGGATGAACTCGAAAGGAATACGGTGGGCCAAAGCAATAATAATTTGTGGACAATTGAAAGGCGTAAGCGGCTTACAGCTTCTAACTTTGGACAAAAATATGTAAGCTAAGGCCAAAAACTTCAGTTGCGAGAGTATTAAACTCGCTACTGTACTCGCCATTTAAAGGAAATATGGCCACAAATTATGGGAAAGAAAATGAAAACCAAGCAATTGAGCAATTTACAAAAGAAACAAAATTAGAGATATTCGCCTGTGGACTATTTATCGATGAAAACAAAAACTTTTTAGCGGCAAGTCCGGATGGCCTTTTTGGCAAGGATTCTATAATTGAAGTGAAATGCCCATATAGTATAGTAAATATGTCACCAGAAGAAGGATTTGAACAAAAAAAATTGATAACTGTAAAATTGAAGACAATGCTTCAACATTAAAACGGAATCACAATTACTTCTACCAAGTACAAGGCCAGTTACACATTACTCGTCGTAAATACTGTTATTTTGTCGTGTGGAGTCCTAAAGGTTTGCCGTATGAAAAAATTGAAAGGGACGATTCAATCTGGCAAAAAATTGAACCACTGTTAGAAAAACTTCTACCACCAATGCCTTTTACCAGAAACAATTGACGGTCGCATATCAAGAAATTTACCGGCGAGAGAAAGATCTAAATCATAAATTGTTTAAAATTCATTGTATAGTGGTAAAAAATTTTGTACAATAAAGTGTTTACAAACAAAAAATTTCAATTAATCACTGAAGGCAATGTAAGCGACTCTCAACTAAAAATTTGAAACAGATTTTTTTTAAAAACATAAACCTCACATTG
The DNA here is from genome assembly GCA_917880885.1 of Limnephilus marmoratus. NCBI lineage: Eukaryota > Metazoa > Arthropoda > Insecta > Trichoptera > Limnephilidae > Limnephilus > Limnephilus marmoratus. The sequence continues at coordinate 6,002,979 of OU862935.1, forward strand.
GAGGCACCGAGGAAAAATAATCGCTCAGGGACTTTGTTGGAGAAGTTGTTGGACATCATTGGAGAAGCTGTGTGGAGGGTATTTTTAGGATAAGGAAGGAAAGGAAGTTTTGGGTAGGGAAAAGGTAGGTAAAAGTATGAAATGATGGTGGAGAGTCCAGCTGTAGAGATCAAAAGATCTTCCTCTTCCAGTTTCTCCCAATCCGGCCCGCCACGCAGTAAGTGGACAAAATTATCCGCCACCAAAACCCATGCAGACCTCATCCGTGAACCCGGGAACCCAGGCTCTGTCACCAAACATAGAGGACCACTTGCGGTGACCAAGTGGCGGGGGTGTTGGTTATCCAATAAATGGTTCCCGGGGCGATGGTACCTAAAACGCCTCCCAAATTGAAAATTTATTATAGTACTTGACATAAAAAAATTTAATTTTGCACAAATTTAGTTTAATTTATTATTATAGTACTTGACATAAAAAAATTTAATTTTGCACAATTTTAGATGAAAGCTCGGTCAGTATTGGTATACCGCGATGAGTCACTAAACAGAAAAAAAACGAATAAAAAATATCGATTACTCGGGCAAGGACAACACTAGTCTACCGATAAAATTCTTTACATCACTACTTCGCATTATATGTATGTATTTGTCAAAACCCACGTTCCCCGGCCCCCCTCAGGAGAAATGAGCGAAAGGGACACCTGCACGTCGGGCCGAAAATACCTAAATAAAATCTTCGAAATCGATGTTTTGTATTCCCCATTTTTCTTCTCCAAAACTGGACTGATTTAAAAATTTTTTTTCACTAACTGTATTAAAAGAAAATATTCTATGTCGGTACGTTTTGCTTTTTTTCAAAATACATTGTTTAGTTTGTATACTGAACGTTTTTTGACGGCGTTTAAATTAGGCAATTTTATTCATTTTTGGAAGGTCGTAACTTCTATGAGAAGTAAATTATCAAAAAAAACAAAACGTACCGACACGCTAGTGGTCAATATCTATATTATGTAAAAAAAAATTTTGCTCTAGGGTCAAAATCCAGAGAGATAAACGGGGAATACGTTTGTATAGAAAAGCGCAGCTAGTATTTCCTCTTAAGAGTAATCTGAGTATTTTTCCAGATAAAGGGTACACTTTTACATATAACAGCATGCTCCGCATAAATTTCAATTTTTCGGAGATGTCTTACTATTCAACTGGACTATCGATTTGATAAAATTAACAAGAAAGCAACCCTCTAATAACATGTTTGGTAGTATTAAATATTTTAGCATAAATCAGGCATCAATTTGGGAGGCATCAATGGATACCACCGCCCACGGAATCAATAATTGGATAACTAAAAGGTCACCCCAAGTGGTTCGCTACGTTTCTTGACTTAGTAGGGGTGCCTGAGTTCATAATATGGTGAAATTTGTCCAGATCCTGGTGGCAAACGCTTTTGCGTTACGGCCGGATCGGGAAAGACTGGTTGATGGATACTTTTTTATCTCTTCAACTGGACTCTCTCGACCCACTGGGAGAGATGGATTCATTCATCACTCCGGGACACATTGACTCCCAGATTCCTATTACCCAGAACTTCCTCCGATCCTCTACACAGCATCCCCAAAGATGACATTCCCCTCGATGAAAATTCCTCCTCTTTTGTGGAAATTCCTGTTTGGAGCATGTAACTTTTTTAAGTGAAAACTTCATTAGCACCGTCGGTCGTTATTTGAAACTCGATGAAACAAAAAATAGCGATATTAAAAATAGACAAATACATACATCTATGGGATTTAGTCTGCGAGAGAATGAGATAGTATAATCGGTTGGTTTGTGCGGTGCTTCGTAGCCTCCCCACTCTTGAAGGTTTCACTTTTACAGCATGAGAATTGCACACTCTGATATTTTTAAAATAAATTGTCCTTGAATTTTTACGTACGAAATATTATTGGTATTGAAAAAAAACTGGTGATTTTGGCAATCTTGTGCTACATTTATATTTAAAAAAATAAAGTGCAGTTTACACGCGGTAGAAGCGAAATTTTACCAAAACAATCTCAACCAATACTTGAAAAATGAGGTCATAATCAAAGCGACCAATGAGCGCAGACCTAGCGTCATTCCCATTTCATATCTCAACCAATAGGAGCTTTTAAAAGTGACATCATAATCAAAGCGGCAGTTGATGCGTCGCAGGTGCAGTAATCGTCATTTCCGTTTCGAAATCCAAATCACAGCGGGGCTTTAGAAGTTCACTTCAAAAGTCATCTAGTGTTAGTAATGTCAATGTAAAATATTGATATTTTATATCAACAACACTAGTAAGTTATTCTGTAATCGCGTTGGTAGTTTTGCTGACATATAAATTGCAAGAAATTCAACGACGTAAGAGTTTTGGTATTCCAAGAAAACATGTTATTTTTACATTGCATTCAAAGCTATTTCAGGCAAGCTTGTTCAATACGCCATATCTTTTAAAGAAAACTCATAATGAGTTTCAAATATTATTTCTAATTTTAACGCGAATACCACTTAAGGCTGCCTTTATTTATTTATAAACAGAAACAAACAGTACATTAGTTACATAGGTGAAATTTTTTTACAATTAATAAGTATAACAATTATTATAAGCAATAATTATCAGCCTGAAACACTCATTTACATTGAAAAATCGGTAAATATCGGTTCGGACTGGCCACGCTTATTACGAATAATTTTTAGAAAAAAACTTTAGATTCGCCTTAATTACTATAAAAGGAAACTTTTTGGCTTTGGGGCGGCGGAAAATAATGCATTTTAATTTTCAATTGCATAAAACCAAAATTCACTTCGCGAACCGACGCAGCGAAAATCCGCGGCCGTAACTGTCACTGTTATGTTGGTATCCTTGATAAATTAACAAGAGCTAATACGACTGTAGCCGACTTCGTGAGATAATGCGCGTATTATGAAATTTGTCTAGCGGGCTTGTTTGTGTAACATGGTTTGTGATACAAAAGAAAGTGCCCCTTTATAACCCCTGCTCGCGTCAACGCAAGAAAAACATCCCAGTATTCAAGTGGTTTAGCGGCTACGCTAGGTTTGTGTAACATGGTTTGTGATTCGCGGTATTTCATGTAGGTATCCCACGAAGTCGGCTGCAGTCCATAACAGTGACAGCTACGGCCGCGGATTTTTGCTGCGTCGGTTCGCGAAGTGAATTTTGGTTTTATGCAATTGAAAATTAAAATGCATTATTTTCCGCCGCCCCAAAGCCAAAAAGTTTCCTTTTATAGTAATTAAGGCGAATCTAAAGTTTTTTTCTAAAAATTATTCGTAATAAGCGTGGCCAGTCCGAACCGATAATTACCGAAAAATCTTCCGAGAAAAGATACTTGCCGCCAACGGGACATGAACCCGTGTCCTTCTGATTGCCGGTCGGATGCTCTGACCCCGTTGGCGGCAAGTATCTTTTCTCTGAAGATTTTTCAATGTAGATGAGTATTTCAGGCTGACAATTATTGCTTATAATAATTGTTACCCTTTGTGCTATGCATAAAAATCTTGTCTAAACGTTAGTTTATAAATTAAAAAATAATAATTAATAAGTATATTTCATGGTGGGTACCTATTACGTGTTTCATTGTAGTGTTTTTTAGTGTCTTTTGTCTTTTAGTGTTTTTATTTAGTAATTACCAGGTGATGTGTGTTGTGAGAAGGTGTGAGAGGGTGTGTGAGAGGGTGTGAGGGTGTGTGAGGGAGGGTGAGTATGTGTGTATGCATGTATGTATGCGCATTGAACAAATTATATTATTGACGTGATGCTCTTTTTAAATTTGGGCAGTGAATCGGAAAAAGGCGATGTTATAATTTAGACCAATATCACTATCAATAGCACGATTGATTGGCGAATTAGATGCTGCATCTGTCTTGCAATTAAGCGTGTGGAATAGTTCTGTATGGCGTGTACGTCTTAATGGTATGATAAAATTAACTGGGGAAAGAAGTTTGGTACAGTCAACGTTATTATTTAAAATTTTGTGTATAAATGTCAAATCAACTATTGCTCGCCTTCGTTGCAAAGTTTGAAATGTGCATTCAAAGTTATCACGTCTTGGCACACACTTTTTGCCTCATTCACATTCACACATACTTTTCTATTATTCTGACTCTTGACATGGCCCATCTCAAGTATTTGATTGCCATGTCTTCCATGTCTTCCAAGTCTGCCATGTCTTCCTGTGGCGTCTCCGACTTCTTCATAATATATTCTCCTTACACTGCTTTCCTCGTTCATTCGCTCTGCATGCCCAAACCTTTCTTAATCTTAATCATTACGCTTACATCAGCCTTGCATTCTTTGCGGATCTCCACATTTTTACACAATCATACATGGTTTTACCACACGTACGCCTCAGGGATCTCATTTCAACGGCATTCAGTCTGCTTTTATCCTTCCTCTGCTAGTTCCATGCCTCACTGCCATACATCAGGGTAGGTACCAGAACTCTATTTAGCTGTCTTACTGATATCGTATATTGCCAATCTAAAAATTAAATTTCTTGATGCTGATGATATAAATACAGTTGGGTATTTTAGGGAACGTACCCATACTACGTGACCTACTTTTTGCACTTTTTAACTCCCCCCCCCCCCCTTGGTGACTAAAAACCTAAGCCCCCCGCCGCTCATTTGTACCAAGCCTGGTATTTTGAAGCCCCCCCCCCCCCCGAACGGGTCACATAGTATGGGTACGTTCCCTTAAGAGGGTATTACCAGAGAAAACCAGAAATATGTCTTTTTTAAATATGATTTTAGACGTATTGACTCTTTTCCACAAAAAATAATTAATGAATTTCGAAAGATTGTTCTTTTATCTAGCATTCACATTTTTTAAATTTTAAGAAAAAATGTTTATTTTTAGTTTAATAAGGTTATACAATAGATCGTTGGCAGATTTGTTAAATTTTCAAAAAAGATTTTGTATTATACCACACCCATTTCAAATCATAAATTATCCAGTAAAATAAATCAATACATTATCTGGGTATCGCATGTTTTAGAATTTTCATTTTAGTTTAAATAAAATCATTAAAAAATATATATACGTACATGTGTTTCTTGAAGAAAATTGGTCCTTTTGTGTATTTATTTGCGCACTTACAAACTAATATATTTCAGATTTTTTTAACATTCTTATTTAACTTAGACATTATTGAAAAATGTTTAATACTTTTATGGACCAGCATGGCAAAAATAGCTCAAAATTTCCCCAATCCAACAACCCAAGACCGGTCGTCTTGGCGCAGATTGATTAGGAGAGCCGACCCCACTTAAAGTGGGAAGTGGCAAAGAAAAAGAAGAAGTTTAATACTTATAATAAAAAAAATAATTACAAAAAGTACATACTTTTAATAGTTTTATCATGACGCCTTTCAGCATTTTTTGATGCAGGTATAAATTAAAGCAAATTTGGAGTGAAATAAAATAGACATTGCGTTATAATTTTAAAAAGCTGGTTCGGAGAATAATTAATCTTTCTCATTGTAACCGCCCTGCACGGTCGTAAGAACAACTTTCGGCCGCTGGCTGGTTAAACGCTCTTAAGGGCCGAATGGCCAGTCTTTTGGAACACGAACACGCCCACATTGTATTTCTTGTGTTCTTCTTTGTTCTATGGTTCGGGATATAGCGTCATAAAGGATATTATGGTTTCCAGAAAAAGGTTTTTTTATTACGGCATCACACTTCATCCAGGACTCTTCTAGTGGCGTGATAAAGGAAGGAACTAACTTCAGACAAGGAGTGGTTTTTCAAAACGGTTTTTTCCATTCGACTATCGCTAAGAGAGATGTAAACTCAGCTCTCTACCCTAGGTCATAATTCAAAAGGCAGATGTACGCTAGGATACGATTTTACCACCCAAGCCAGGAGAACTCCTGTCCCAATGAGGCCTGTACACCAGGGGGCACTGATTTCTCAGGACATGGACCATGTGGTCTGAGGTTAGGAAGGAGGTAGGAGTTTAATCGACCGGTATACAAGGTAATCTAATAATTGGACTTCAAGATGGGCAAGAATAAATGAATGAATTAAGCGTTATTATTTTTTTCTTTCTTCCTGTTTTCTTTCTTCTTGCCTCTTCTTGGATCTTCTTGTATATTTCTGACTGTTCTTAGGACTTTTTACCTCTTCATGGATCTTATCGTCTTTTCTTGACACTTCTTGTCTCTTGAATCGTCTTGGTTATTTTTGCCCCTTCTAGTTTCTTCTTGACTCTTATTTACTCTTCCTGTCTCTTCTTGGCTTTTCTTATCTCTTCTTGCTTCTTTTTATTTCTTCAAATCTCTTTTAGGACCCTATCGGTCCTTCTTGGCTCTTATTGCCATCATAATTCAAAAGCCAGATAAGGACAAACAATTTGTTTGCTTTTAATTTTTTCTTTTTTCTTTTGTAAACCTTTATCTTATATATAAAAATCTCGTGTCACGGTGTTTGTGGTCGCACTCCTCCGAAACGACTTGACCGTTTTTTATGAAATTTTTTATGTATATTTGGTAGGTATGAGAATAGGTTTTAAAGTATATTTCATAGAGCCATGTGATTGCCAAACAACTCGTTCTTGGCACAAACCGTACAATAGAATTATTAGATTTAAACACGTTTGGTGACCAAATTGATCACTAATTTCAGCCTCACAGCATACCTCGATTGAGGATGCAATAATCCTTTGGAATCCAAACAGTTAAAAATGTTTTAATATATTTTTAAAGTTATTGTTAATTATTAATTTAAATACCGTCCCCGTCAAATAAAGCACCATATTAACGAACTGGGAAAAATAACCCTGTACTCAAAGCGTTAATACTGCAGACTATAACTGCAAATTTAACTACTATTTTACCACCCTGTTAAAGTTAACTCGCGAGCTACCAGGCGCCCTGTAATCGCATTAATTATATTAACTTATTAATAGTAACGGCTTATATAATAATAATAACAAGTGGTTTATGGAGAGATTATTTTTTATTGGAAATGGCGTTAGATTGGTCATTAAAGTTGATTGTTAGATTTATTTTTTACGTTAGCCCCACACGGGAGGCCCTGAGGAAAAAATCCCCTCAAGGTCTTTGGAGGGGACCCCACCACTTTCCCAACGGCGTTATAAGGAAACATATGGTTTCCTCCTTCACAGCACACGTCAAGACTCTTCTTTCTTTTTAACGAAGCTACATTTATTTGAACGACTCTAGAACGTCCAATGTCCATGCATACGGGGTTAGTAAGCAGTATGCAAGTACTTACATTAACATTATACAAAAGATAAATAGAAGTAGCAGTCCGTGGAATAATTCTTCTGAAATAGGTAACATTTAAAAGAGATAACAGTCTATGTCATCTTTGGGGATGTCGTGCCAGAGGCAGTCTTTTAGGGAAAGGAAGGAGAGGAAGTTCAGCGATTGAAAAAGGTATGAGCCAGATTAAGACCTAGACAAACCCTACCCCATGAACCCATGCGCCACTGTTAAGTCACAAAAAGTAACGAACCGCCCTAAATAACTTTCCGTTATAATATTTTGTAATGAGTAAATACTATACCGCTTTTCTGAGCTCTTTAAAAGAAGTCTTTCAATTCGGGATGGGTATGGGTACCGCCGCCCCGGGAACAATTTATTGGATAACCAACACCCTTGCCATAGGTCACCCCAAGTGATTTGCTACGTTTGGTGACTTATCAGGGTGCCCGGGTTCATGGGGGTGAGGTTTGTCTAGATCTTGTTGGCAAAAGCTTTTCTTTCTCCAGCAGACTCTCTCGACCCATCGCCTTGCACTGCAGTGGGAGGGATGGATTTATATGTGCGTCACTCCTGACTGATTTAGGTGAATCATTCTTCTAGGTAAATTGACCGAGTTGCAATTTTTTTTTAAATCAATTTTTCGAAATCAATTGTTCGAAATGCAATTTTTCGAAAACATATTTTTGGAACATCAATAGACCGAAAGACTAGTTTTTCGAATTGATTTAAGTATGTAGACAGTACGTACAAGAGTACTTTATTATAGAATGGACAATATCAACTAACATAACCTAACCTAACATAACCTAACCGAACCTAGTCTAGCCTAATCTAACCTAACCCAACCTAACCTAGCCGAGCCTAGCATAACCTAACCTAACCTAACCTAACCTAACCTAAACTATCTTAACCTAAGCTAACAGTATCTAGTTAGTCATAAGCAAGTGAAATATATATAATAAGTTAATTAACAAATTCGAAAAGTATGTCTTTCGGTCAATTGCTGTTCGAAAAGTTAGTCTTTCGGAAAACTGAAATTCGAACAATTGATTTCGAAAAATATGTCTGCTCCCTTTCCAGATACGGAGAGATTGACGATAATATGATTATTATTGTAACTGGCAGGAATAATAATACCACGCGGTTATATATTACACATGACGTCATTGCCTGTCGCGGTTACTTTGTACCGGTGACTAGCTGTTATTGGATCACAGTGGATCTGAGGAACCGGCTATTTTTGAAACCAGTTCCCATCGGATTTATAAAATGGTCACCGACACTCAAACTGAGCGACCTCGAACAAAAAGTCGCCCGCAGTGCCTAGCAGCAAAAATTGGGTTTTTCCATAGACATCCAAATTCAATAGCCTAGAAGATACAGATGAGGGGTAAAACCAAACTATGGGCGAGGAAGAGAAGAAAGATGACTGTGATTCGTTAAAAAATCAATCTGACAGTATATAGGCATCTTGCATTATAATATCACCATTTAGTTCTTAAAAACAATATCTGCTTTGAATGAATAGACCTTTTTACATGGGAGCGCGAATTGCTTGCCACGTTAATAACATATTTGCGAAGGCCAAATGCTCGCTCCAAAAAGGTTCGCCCCTATTCACATAGCAATATTTTGTTGCCGTATTTAGTTAAGACACTGTTTCATAATTTACTTACCCCTGTAACCAGCGACGAGCTCACTGGAGAAACGCCCACATTCGCTAAGTTCTAGGTAGGTGTATAGCACAAGCTCTCACATATTGCCGTGTTTTTTGGTAAAATGTATGGATATTAGCTCAACGCTGGTCAGTTCATGAATGATGACGTCACATTTCTTTTGATTCAAGCGAGGCTTTCGTAAGCCCAGCTGTCTCCAAGGAGCTCTAGCCGGCTCCATGGGGAGGGGGAAATAATACGTTTTTATCACTTAGGGCAGGTCCAGATATATTCATATGTCTGTGAGTTTTTCACTGCTAGTGTGCAACAGATCTGCCAGCGGCAAGACCACATATATACGTGAAATATATTTTGTTGACAATTTGGTATGGCACGTTCGAACAGCTCGAGTCAGCACCAGGGGTAGTAAAGGCCGGTACAGGGAGCGCCACAAATTATACAGGGTGCCCCATAAAGGGGGTTGTTAGACTTTTTTATTATATCGCCTGTTCGCCGGGACACGCACATCGTTTCCATAAAAATACCCACAGAGTGCACAGGATGGTGCGAAAGTCACGTAACAAATAATAAAATGTTTTATTTTTTATTTTTATTTTTTGGACGTAAGGAGCTAGTACGACTAAGTAACTCAGAAAACTATGGGAAGGTAAACTTGTGAAACTTATTATTTATGTATAGGTACCGTCACCCCGGGAACCATTAATTAGATAGCAACACCTTTGCAATTCATTCATCGCTAGTTTAGTGATTTAGCAAGGGTGCCAGGTTTATGGGTTGAGGTTTGTCTAGATCTTGGAAGCAAATGCGTTTGTCCACCTTCTGCCAGATTGGGAGAGGCCAGATAAGGGAGACCCTTTGACTTCTCCGACCGGAATTTGTTGACCCGTCGCATCGCCATGCATTGCAGTGGGAGGGATGGATTCATACGTCCGTCACTCCTGGACACACTGATCCTCAGATTCCTACCCGTCCCTTGTACCCTTTTCCTCCCAGAAACGTTGCTTAAATGCCTTTAGCCGTGTTTAGTGACCAGACCTGAATGGATTAACCAGATTCCTCACCTTCCTCCTCCTCATTTCCTTTCTTCCCTTCCAACTACCCTCAGCCTTACAACATACTCCAATTGGGGATGCTATAATCTCACTGGCTCCAGACGGTTGGTTGGGAGCAGTTAGAATTCTTGTGAATATCCACATTTTAAAAAAAAAGTACGCAAAAAATCGAATAAAGTAATTAATTTGGGAGATGGGTACGGGAACCGCCGACCGGGGAACCATTTATTGCGTAATCAACACCACAAGGTCACCCCAAGTGGTTCGCTACGTTTGATGACTTAACCGGGGTGCCCTGGTTTATAGGGTGAGGTTGTCCGCGTATTGGCGGCGGATGCGTCTGCCCACCAGCTGAATGACGGGCCGGCTTGAGAGAGAATGGTTCAGGGAATCCCTCTCCAGCCGTACCCTCTAGGAATATTGCCGAGGGATGGATTCATACGTTCGGCACTCCTGGACACATTGACCCCCAGATTCCTACCTACCCCTCATACCCTTTTCCTTCCCAGAACTTCCTCTCCTTCCTTTCCTTAAAAGACCCTCCCTCCACTCAGCATCCCCAAATATGACATAGGCCCTGAGGGGAATTGTTTTCCTTAGGGTCTTCTGTGTGGAGCTGATGTAAAAAAAAACTGTATACTCAACTCAAATTCCAATTTTTGGAAGATGTTCAACTAATCGATACGCCTTGTATGTACATAATATATTGGTTGGGCGTTTACACAATTCATAGCTACACTTACCTACATACATTTACATACATCATAGACTCTGTGCTTGTAGCTTGATTGTCACATATTCCATCCCTATCATGATCCTTTTTCCCATCCAATCCCATTCCTATGTACCTGTCAATTTTCATTACCATAACAATCAGTGTCGTCAATCGAAACTCGCTATATAAGCATATAATTTCCCGCTCCCCGCTTATCTTACTTAATCCCGCATATCACAGTAAATACCGCGATTAATAACTATACAAGTGTATGAACAAAACCCACCCATGAGAGAAGAGAAGTACCACAAGGTTCCGCAGTAAGTCCCTTCCTTCCTATTCCTTTGGTCCAGTGGTCTATCATACATCCGAAAACACATACAAGGTCCTTCGACATCCGCATCCACACAAAACACACATCATATACATTTGTAGAACAATTTTCTCGGTTTACCCGCGTAACGTAGTCCTTAAAAGGACTTTTTAACTCGTGACGTTTCGGACAGATCTCACTGTCCATCTTCAGAGGCCTTATGTCTTGAGTTTCTGTCTCGAGAGATCTGTCCGAAACGTCAGGAGTTAAAAAGTCCTTTTAAGGACTACGTTACGCGGGTAAACCGAGAAAATTGTTCTAATCTTATACTCGTAAAAACCTTCACTATAACATATATAAATATATCATTGCAGAGAAGATAACAATAATAATCTACACGAAAATATGAAAAAGAACAAGACAAAGAAAACAGAAAAAAGACAATGGTCGCAACTGGGACTCGAACCCAGACCTCTCGTCTAACCGGGACGTGCGGGTTAACCAATTTCGCTATTGCTCCCTTTTATCAAGCCGTCATAACAGTCAATCTCATATTTCAAATTTTAGAATCAACAATAGTATCTTCAACTTATATTATTATTATTCCATATTATGGGCAACTACCCTTTTTATTGGAACCAATCATTCATTCTAAGAATTGGTTTGTATCCTGGATAGCGTCTCGGATAAAAGTAATCGAATTTATTCATATGGAACTATTGACTTTTTATAAAAGTCTAAATGAATATTCAATTTTTTAAAGAAAAACTCTCTTTTATAACTTTATGAAGGTTATATCCATCGACGTAATATATCACTGAAGAAGAAGACAACAATAATAATCTAAACGAAAATATGAAAGAGTTATAAAAGTGTAAATGAATATTCAATTTTTTATAAGAAAAACTCTCTTTTATAACTTTTTGAAGATTATTCCCATCAACGTAATATATCACTGAAGAAGAAGACAACAATAATAATCTAAACGAAAATATGAAAGAATTATAAAAGTGTAAATGAATTTCCAATTTTTTATAAAAAAACCTCTCTTTTATAACTTTTTTAAAGTTATTCCCATCAACGTAATATATCACTGAAGAAGAAGACAACAATAATAATCTAAACGAAAATATGAAAGAATTATAAAAGTGTAAATGAATTTCCAATTTTTTATAAAAAAACCTCTCTTTTATAACTTTTTTAAAGTTATTCCCATCAATGTAATATATCATTGAAGAAGAAGATAACAATAATAATCTAAAAGAAAATATGAAAGAGAAAATACAAAAATTGTATAAATATATATTTTTTTGGTATATAAAACTTTTGAACCATACTACCTATCGCTTCCGTTATTTCCATTATGGAAACAATTTGCAGTATCGTCGGAGCGGTTTGTCCGAAATGATTCTCTACTGTTGCGACCCATTCAGTTCTTTCGGCGGCTTTTTTAATTGAATCGGACCGGAATGGGGGCCTAGCACGGACGATGACGTAGGACGTGTTATGACGTATGGTGCATGGAACATGGAACATACATATTGCTGACTAATTATAGAAAAAAAAACACTATAAACCATCATTAGCCAAATTCAATGTTTTTTACTTCTCGTGAAATTGTGATTTGTTCTTTTAAATAAGTCGACTCTTAGTGGATGAAGGCGTCTACTAATATCTACAGGAATTCCAAAAACTGAAAAAATCGAACTAATATCTATGAGAATCAAAGTGTTGACGAATATCTACAGCTCAAACTGTTGATTAATATCTATGAGAACCAAAGTGTTGACGAATATCTACAGCACTGGCAGAAGTTGGATTTGCAATTATGTATAGCATATGCAGGCGTATGCAGTTTAAAAAAGTTAATTTATGTAAGTATGTATGTAAAAATCCCTAATATCGGACTATTGGACACAGTTAGCTGATTAGTCCTGTAGATATTAGTTCAACCTACGCTCTGTAGATATTAGTCAACACTCTGAAGTTCGTAGATATTTATTCAACATATGAGCTGTAGATATTCGTCCGACATTCAGGCTGTAGATAATAGTATCTGGAGTCTTAGTGGATTAACCATAGTTTTGACTGTCGAAAAAGTTGTTACAATAATCAAAACTGTTTTTTTTTATGTGAATACCTCCAAGAGTCCTCCCGTCTGGATGCAGTGTGACTATCATATCTCCAATCGGAGAATGTTATGAGGTTGAAGGTTTTGGGGAGGGATCTGGTCACCAAACATGGCTTAAGCCATTTCAAGCACCCCTCGACCACGGCCTCCGTGTAAGAAATAAATCCTGACTTCTAGTATTACGTAATGGTATCCGGAAGTTTATCAATTCAAGCAATACCGGACTATCAACTATGTAAATCATTTAGAAATACCAAGTCAGTGAAAATTTTTCTGTCTGACAATTTGAGCGTATTCATATTATTTAACAGAGTGTTGTAGTTCAACATAATTGCTGGAATACCCATTTTAAAATTTAGAAAACGTAAGATTTTATTTTGTATCCTTTTAACAGCTTGTACAAGTATATTGTAATGCGGGTTCCAGACAGAAGAATTGTACTCTTGTTGACTTCTCACATGGGTGAAATATAACATAAAACGGAAAGATAGGAAGTTACGGAAAGGAAAACGGTATGAGGAGTGGGTAGGAATCTGGGGGTCATTGTGTCAGGAGTGACGAACATTGATATCCATCCCTCCCACAACGATGCAAGGTGATGGGTGGAGAGAGTCCGACTGGAGAGGTCAAAAGATATACCTGAACCAGTCTCTTCCGATCCGACCCGCCACGCAGTATGTGCAAACGCATTGGTAGCCAAGACATAGATAAACCTCACCCCACGAATTCGGGCACCCCTGCTAAAACGCCCGCCTCGCGATTTGTTTTTACATAAATATGTGAATATATGTATATGTATATGCATGTATGTGTGTGCGTGCACGTACATGCGTTTTAAATTTTTTTATTATGTATACCTCACAAGAATCGTAACTGCTTCCTTCTGGAGCCGGTGAGACTATGGAATCCTCAATTGGGGTATGTTGTAAGATTGAAGGTATTGGGGAGGGAAAGGATATGGGGAGACGAAGGTGGGAAGAATCTGGCTATTCAGATCTGGTCACCAAACACGGCTAATGCCATTTCAAGCAACATTTCAATTCTGAATGGTGGTCTTACACCAGGGCGATACTAAGAGTATCTTCCACTCTGGAACGTGCCGCAAATATACTATACATTATTTTTAATGAATTAATTCTGAAATAACACAAATTAATCAAATACAATTTCGGATTCGATCCCACGACCTTCGAATTGCGAGTCAAGGGCCTTACCCTTAACCCACGCCGGTCGTTATCATTTTGCGTTATTTGAAGTTTTCACGTTTGTTATCTTTGATTTCCTCGATTACTTCGGTTTGACAGATGGAATTTTACAAATTATTTTTAAAAAGTGAGGTTAGAATAAATTATTATTTTGAAACGCATTTCGTATAACTGAACACTTTAAGAACCTCTGCCCTAAACTCTAAATAATTAAACCAACTCATTTCCAAAGTTCCCTCAATAATCCTCTTCCGAGCCATTCCCCGCGGAGATGAAACAACAATAACAACTTTGGGGTAATTACAGCCCTCAGGGGACGGGCAAGGGGTGGTTGGGAAGGGGAGATTACCCTGGTAATAATATCAACAAAGAATAATGATTATTAGCTGTGCCCGGCACTCGATTAGCCCCGCTCTCCTCTCGATGTCTTAATAGCCGCAAGGTTTACGGTACTCTGTTAATAATTGTTTGAAGTTATAGAAGGTTGGACTCCAGTAGACTTAATTGCGGGCGGCTTTTGCTTCGGATTCGCCCAGTTAGTGTTGGTGACCATTTTACAATTCCAATAGGAACTGGTTCCAAAAATAACCCGTTCCTTGGATCCACTGTCATCCAGTGTAGCTAGTCACCAGGACAAAGTAACCGAGACAGGCAATGAAGTCATATGTTATATATAGCCGCTTGATACAAGTATGCATTAACGTCAATCTTTCCACATCCGGAGAGATACTACGTATTCACAAATTCGTAGCAATTATATCTAGGGGGGACACGTCCCCATCCGACCTGGTGACGGAAGTCACGACATCTTGTGACGAATTTGTTCAACGGTGGATTTGTTTGAAATTTCACGTACACAGATGTTATGTATGGCGTGGCGTCAGACATACACTTGAAGCGGGGTTCTGAAATTCAACCATGCAGACGCAAGCCTATTTATTCGATACTTGGAATGCCAGAGGAAAATAACAATCGGCCGCCGCCATCAGTCAATTAAGAGTAGAAAATACTAATAATGGAACTACAAAATGTGTAGGCTGGCAACACCAATTCAATTGTCAAATATTATTTTAAAACGCAATGACACTGAATATATAGAACACTGTAAATCACATTAAAATAAAAACATTTTTTGTTATTTCAGAAAAAAAAATTAAAACCGAAGGAGCACTGTTGTTAAGGTACTTACTTAATGATATACATTTGATTAAATGGTGTTTAACAAAGCGATTTGCTTTAATTTAATTTAACATAACTTTGAATTTAACAGTTGATAGAAAGAAGAATCAATAATGGTGAGTTTAGTTACACTACTTTTAGATCTAAATGAGTTAAATATATTCAGATCTAACATTTAGAGACACGATTAAAGACAAGACTAAAGCCCGGGCAACGCTAGGTACTTAGTTTTAAATAAATGTGAGCAATTTCTAAACTGTGCTTTATATTTTATTACAATGTCGATATTCTTCATTACGTTAACATAATAAAATTGCAAAGGTATAATATACCTATATGCAATTCTAATTTTGAGATCAGTGAGGCACTCCCGATGATACCGGCATTGGATTAGCCTCGCTCTCCTTTCGATGTCTTAATAGCCGCAAGGTATTATAGGGTGCTTCAGATGCTAAGAAAGGTATTGTGAATTATTGTTATTTATTTATTTATTTATTTGATTCAATATATTTACATTTTATACACAATTCAATGATGTTGGCCTCACTGGGTGGTTTACCCGTGCTGAGGCCTCCATTTCATATACAAAATTTTACACAATACAATATATATATAATATTGGTGAAAAAAACGGAAAAAAGTAAATAAAAAAACATACGATAATAATGATAATAATAATTAAGATAAATTAAACTTAAAAAGTAGAGATTTAAAATTAACGTAAATTTAAAAATAAATAATATTATATAAGGTTAAAAACAATATTTTTAATAAGTGTTGTGTGTTTGTGGGTGATTGTGTTTTATATACTGGTTATGTGTGTGTGTGTGTGTGTTTTTTTTTATGCTATGATATTTTGGTAGTATTGTCTATTTTGGTCTTTAATCCAATTTGTAATTTTGTGTCGGAATTTATTTTTGTTTTCCTAGTTTTGTTTTATTTTCAAGTGTTAGACTGTTGAATGCTTTTATAGCGTGATATTGGTAGTGTCTTTGTCCAAAGCTTGTATTTACCGTCGGAGTTTTTAAGTTTTCTTTATATGCTTGTCTAACTGGTCTGTTTGTGATATTTTGTGTTTGTTGAAGGTTGTTTTTTTGGTCAAAAATGTAATTTAGTAGCGATTTAACATATAATTGTCGTATGTCTAGTACGTCACAACGGTTGAATATTTGGTCTGTATCAGTAAGTCTGTGTTTTTTAAGTATTACCTTTAAGATCGTTTTCTGAGCAATTTCCAGATGTTCGATAGCTGAGTTTGTTGCTCCTCCCCAAGCAATTATTCCATATTCTATTATAGACTGACATAGAGCAAAATATATTGTTTTCATTTGTTGTATTTTGTATATGTTTCTTATGTTTAGGAAAATGTGTATCGTTTTGAGGAGTTTATTTATGACTTGTTTGATGTGATGTGTCCATCTAAGGTTATGGTCAATTATGATTCCTAGATACTTTATTTCTTCTTTTTTTTCTAGAGGAGGGCAAACACAGATGTTGGTGTTTAGACATTCGTGTATTTTTATGGTGTTTGTGTTATTTTTTGGCTGTCCTGTGCTATTTATACTGTACGTTGTGAATTTTGTTTTCGATATGTTTAGTGTGAGCGTGTTTGAGTCTAGCCATGATTTCACTCGCGTGATTCCTAAATTCGCTATGTTGTATGCATTTTTCCAATCCTTAGATTTAAAGAGTAAAACTGTGTCGTCTGCATAACTAACTATTTCACCGTCTATTTTCATGCTGCAAAGTTCATTAATGTAAATAGTGAAAAGAACGGGCCCTAGTATGCTTCCTTGTGGAACTCCATATGTAATTGGTAGTGGCTTGCTAATATGGTTGTTAATTTTTACTTGCTGTGTTCTGTTACTCATATAACTTTTTAATAGTTGGAGTTCCTTGCCTTTGATACCAATGTTTTCTAATTTTTTAAAAAGCGTTTGGTGGCAGATTGAATCGAAAGCTTTAGCTAAATCTAGGTATATCGCAATGCATTTATACCCTTGGTCTAAATTGCTATGTATATAGTCTATTGTACACGCCAAAGCTTCTTTTGTGCCTATTTTTTCTCTAAATCCATATTGTTTTTCCGAGATTAATTTATTTTCTTCCAGGTATATTATAATTTGGTTTTTTATTACTCTTTCGAAAATTTTTGAAAGCGAGTTTAACAATGTGATAGGTCTATAGTTAGTTATTTGCATTTTGTCTCCGGATTTGTAAATAGGGATCACCAGTCCTTTTTTAAGAGTACTAGGGAAGCAGGAGTGTGTTATACTTAGATTGATTAAGTGTGTTATGGGTTTTAAAATTTCGGTTTTTATTATCTTAATGCAATCCGTCGTTATCTCATCTAATCCAGGAGCAATACGGTTTTTTAATGTGTTTATTATTTTGTCAATTTCCTCTTCCGAAGTTGTTTTTATTGCAAATCTGTGTTGTGTCGGTTGTGTATTGATGTTTGAACTGTTTGTTTGTGTTATTGTGTTTGTGTTGAGAATTTTACGGTTCGCTAAGACTTTTCCTATACTTGTGAAGAAGTTATTTACATGATTTGCTATAGTTTCTTTATTTGTATTGGCGTCTACTTTTTTTGAGTTAATGTTTAGATGTTCGATTGTATTTTCTTGTTTGAATTTTTGTGTGTATGTAACTTCTTTCAATATTTTCCATATTTCCTTTGGGTTATTGTTTTCTTTTTTTTAAAGTTTTTCTCTAAAATACAACTCCTTAGCTACTCTAATAATTTTTGTGCAGATGTTTCTATATCTTTTGTAGTAATTAAGTAGTTGTATGTCATACGGCGTATGTTTAATTTGTTTATGAATTCTGTCTCGTTTGCGAATACAGTTTAATATTCCCTGTGTTATCCATAGTTTAATTTTTTTAGCTTTGTGTGTAAGTTTAACTTGTTTTAGAGTAGTGTTATTATTTATTTCTTGCGCTAAAATTGTTGTAAATTTGTCCCAGGCCTCTTCGACCTTCTCCATTTGGTATATTGTAGTCCAGTCTATTTTTTTGAGTTTTTCTTTTAAGTTTGTGTAGTCAATTATTTTTTTTTGTGAATATTTTATGTTGGTTAGGTTTTGTGTTTTCGGTATCAATTGCTATCATATTCATGTAATGATCTGTAATAGTGCTTTCAAGTATTATGGTTTTGGTTTTTAGTTTTGTTTTGATCATTATATGATCTATACAACTTTTTGTGTTGTGTGTGACTCGTGTTGGAACATTTATCGTTGGCTCCAATCCATGCTGTGCTAGCATTGTTAGGTATTCTAAGTTTTGTGGGTGTCCGTTTTGTAGAGTGTTTATGTTTAGATCGCCGATGATGATGATATTTTTGTGTTTGTTGAGATCATTTAATGTATCATTAAGTGCAGTTAGGAAATTTGTAATATTGTTTTTGGATGGAGATCTGTACATTGCAAGAATACACGTTTCTTTTTCATATGTTATTTGTAAACAGTTGGAGTCTACGATATGTATTTCTTGGACGAATGTGTTTATTTTATCATTAGTGTATACGACTATGCCATCATTTTGATTTTTGTGTTTTTTTGTGTGGTGTGTGTTGTAGTGTTCAATTGTTTTTGGGATATATTTTTCATTCAACCAGCATTCTGTCAGCACAATTATATCGAAGTTATTATCTAGTTGTTCTAGGTATATAGTGAATTCTTCAAAATTTTTATTAATCGATCTGATGTTTTGGTGCAAAATTTGATTTCATTTTTTTCTTTTGTGATATTGGTCCATAGATTAATGTCGTTTGTACTTATACAGTAGTGTTGGTTGTCCGAGTCTATATGTTCCATGTTTTCAGCCATGTTGGTGAGTATTTGTGTAAGTGTATTATATGAGCATTACATTAATTAAAATTAAATTGAGTCAATGAACATAGATAAATTTAGGGAATGTAAATGATAAATCAGTTGGATTGACTATTTGGATAAATGTTATCAGTACAAAATTATCTAAAATAACTACAATAATTAAGAGAATTAAGAATAATGCCAAGACAAAACGTATCAGGCTAATTGGAGGAATAAAGGAATGAAAATAATTTGCGATAGATAAGTTAATGATAAGCATAGGAATATCCAATATGGACAGACAGATTATATGTTTTATAACAGGAAAAATATTTTCATTAGATAAAGGAATAAATAGAAATGTAGAAATTGAAAATTTTAAAAGGATTGCATACTTAGAGTGATTGGATGGCTTATAATAAGACATTAAAAATTTATGGATGAAGTTGGTTGAAATAAGTGAAGGTACTGAAACGATTAGGATAATAAATACTATGAATCTGATGACAAAAAAAATTGAAATATTACGATTTTTAAAATATAAGAAACGATTATAATAGTTTGGAGTAAAAAAACAATTTGAACAATAAAATTTGTTGTTAAAATAAATAAAATAATTTAGGTAATAAAAACATTTAGAACAATAAAATGTGATGTTAAAATAATTTGGGTAATAAAAACATTTAGAACAATAAAATGTGATGTTAAAATAATTTGGGTAATAAAAACATCTAGAACAATAAAATGTGATGTTAAAATAATTAAAATAATTTGGGTAATAAAAACATTTAGAACAATAAAATGTGATGTTAAAATAATTTGGGTAATAAAAACATTTAGAACAATAAAATGTGATGTTAAAATAATTTGGATAATAAAAACATTTAGAACAATAAAATGTGATGTTAAAATAATTAAAATAATTTGGGTAATAAAAACATTTAGAACAATAAAATGTGATGTTAAAATAATTTGGGTAATAAAAACATTTAGAACAATAAAATTTGATGTTAAAATAGTTTGGGTAATAAATACATGTAGTATAATAACATTTGAATGTAAAATACTTGGTATAAAAAGGTAATTTATATAAATAGGTGTAAATTAGATCATGAAAGATAATTTGAGAAATGAGAATTTTAGGGGAGTCACATAATTGCAAAATTATAAAAATTAAAATAAGTAAATTTAAGTGTAGACAGTTAATATAGATAAGTATAGAAAATATAATTAAATGATCAATATGATTTACAATTTGGGTTAGATATCGTATGTAGATTGAATAAGCTTTGCTAATTGAACAAAGTAAATTATTTTTATCGAGTAAAATTGTATGATATAAGTTTATAATAAAAGTGTAATAAAGGTGTATAATATAATATATGATAAAAGTGTATAATACAAGTATTAAAATAATTAAAATTAAATTGAGTAAATGAACATAGATAGATTTAGGAAATATAAATAATAGATCAGTTCGATTAACAATTTGGATAAATGTTATCGGTACTAAATTATCTAAAATAACTAAAATAATTAAGAGAATTAAGAATAGTGCGATTTGAAGAGAGAATAGGTTATTTTGTAGAATGTTTTTACAGAATTTAGAATTTGAGGTTTTATAGTTAGTTTTAGCATCCATTTTTACATATCATGTTTAAGAACAGTTTATGAACAGTTTTGACACTCGTAACCATCGGTTGAAGCTATTTTTAGATAATTGGTAGAATTATAGTACTTATTGACTTATTAGATAACTGACAACCGGTGGTGCGAGTGCCATGTACCTTCTAAATAAGTTTATTTAGATCGTCTGAATGCTTAACATAGATTATTTTTTCATTTGGTGATTTACGAACCAGTATTTTGTTTTCCCTAAACCAGACATACATATACTTAGTTTCTTTTGCTTTCTGTTTAGTTTTCCAGAGTAGTTCTTTAAAGTATGGACAAATGATTTCTCCTATGTAGATTTTTTCGCTGCCCAGGGTTGTCGCGGTTTTGGCGTCGATGTTCTTCCGGATTTTTAACAGTTGGTCTCGTTTGTTGTTATCGTGGAATTTAACTTGGATTCTCGGGTAGACTCCTGGTCGTCTGTCCTGGATGCGTTTCACCTCCTTCAGGTCGTGTAGCTGAATCGCCATCCCAGCTGCCGCAGCCACCTGTTGTACTAGTAAGACTGGCTGTTCCTCATTTGATTGTGGGATTCCACATATTTCTATGCAATCTTCTTTCGAGGCTTGTTCTAGTTCCGCGATTCTAACTTCAAAACTTTTTATAATCTTGTTTTTATCATTTACTTCTCTCCGAAGCATCTCGACTTCAGACACCAGCTTGGTAATATTTTCTATTTTAATATTTATATCATCATATTGGTTACTGATGAAGTTACGTGAGTTTCGAGATTCAGCATTTTCTTCGTCCATTTTCGTGAAGAATTCTTTTTTCATTTCTTCAAATTTATTGTTGACAGCTGTTATGACAATGTCAAGAATCTCTTTATGTTCTGGGAGTATAGATTTTAATTTCAGATCACTCTGGTTTGTATTTTTGCTTCTTGTTTGTTTATCCATTATAAATAATTCAATTGAGTGGGTAAATAAGTTATTTAATTTCAATTTGAATTATACTCGTAAATAATATCACTTTTCTTGGTTAGTATTTTGTATGATGGGAGTAAATCCGTATGGTTTTGACTGTACTTAAGACACTTAAAACACAGAACTAAAATACTAGCAGCAATTAGTGCACTTTTTCGATGATTTGTGTCGGTGATTTTCGGTGATTAATTGTTTGAAGTTATAGAAGGTTGGAGTCCAATAAACTTAATACTTGAAATGCCAGGAGTAAAATGACAATCGGCAAACGGACTCTAACTGACATTATATAAAAAAATATATATACTCGCAGAAAGAACTTGAACTTGCCACATCTTTAATCAATCAAATTTATCTTTTTTTAAAATTTTTTTTTTTTATAAAAGCGGAGACGGTTTACCATTGGTTCCCGTGAGTACTTAGGCCATGGGCCCATTGTACTTTCTCCCATTTTACCTCAATCCTTTAACAATAACCCAGTCCCTTTAATAAATTCACCAGAGTTGTTATCGGATATGTGGCTAGGTCTTCTGGTTCTACAACATGTCTCCCCAGGTATCTGAGCCTAATTCCCACCAGGGCAGGACATTGGCACCATAAGTGAATTGGAGTCTCTTCATCCTCTTCACATTTTCTACATCTACTGGTGCTTTCCACTCCCAATAGCTGCATGTGTTTCCTGAGATGGCAGTGTCCCGTTAGTAGGCCTACCAGTTCCCTCAGCGAGTTTCTGTCGATATCGAGTAGTTTCCTGGTCCGTCTGGGTTCGGGTCCGTTTATGAGTACTTTGGATTGTCTCATTCCGGGTGCCCTCTCCCATTCCTTCCAGTACTGGGATTTGACCCACCTCTCGATATGTAATTTGGTGTGGCAAGCTGCTACTCCTACGGCCGGCTCAGATCCCGCAAGTGGTGCTTTCGCCCCTTTCCTTGCTAGTTTGTCAGCCCGCTCGTTGCCCTCAAGACCCTTATGTCCTGGTACCCATATCAGGGTTATTTTATTGATGGTAGCGAGTTCTGTAAGAACGGTTCTACATTCCATCACCAGTCTGGAGTCGCATCGGTTACTTTCCAGTGCCATAAGGGCTGCCTGGCTATCAGAACAAATAGTTATGTTCTTATTCCTGTACTCGATACGTATATTCTCCTGTGCGCAGGACAAGATGGCTTTCATCTCAGCCTGAAACACAGTGCAGTGTATTCCTAGAGGTATACTTAGTTCCCACTTGGAACCCTGTAAACATACCCCAGCCCCCGTTCCTTCCTCCATTTTGGACCCATCTGTGAACCAGATTAGTTCCTGTCTGGAGGTTGGACCTGGGACCATGTCCCACTCCAATTAAACTCAATTTATCTTAATATAAGGCCAAAATATACGAGAAATCTTGAAACCATTTGAATCGATACTTCATCATCATCACTATTGGCTCTACAACCCCTGGTGGGTCTTGGCCTCCTCAAGAATCTTCCTCCACTCATCTCGGTTTTGTGCCAGCTCTTTCTAGTTTAGAAGCTCCAAGATGGATATGTCTTTGAGGACGTTGTCGCTCCATCTTAGTCTTGGTCTTCCCACGCTCCTTCGCCCTATTGGTCTTGAGTTCAGCAGGGACTTTGGTGCTTGATGCTCGGTCATTCTCTCCATATGACCCAGCCACCGAAGTCTTCCCAATTTTATAAATTTCGCGACGTTTAACTTCTTAAACAAAGTGTAGAGCTTACTTAATCGATACTTACCGTATTAATATAAGTTTTTTCAAACCAACGCAACGTCAAGAATGACTCGATTATGCAATAAATACTGCATAAATGAAGTTTTCGAATTCAATCACTACCTTCAGAAGGAACTTGTACTTGCATGTACATATATCTGACGATCTCCTCACTTAATTATTGTATCATTCACCTACTTATTAAGGGTCGACCGAGACATGTTTTTCGTTCTCGGCCGAGACCGAGACCGAGACCGAGAATAAATTAAAATCTCGGCCGAGACCGAGAGCCGAGACCGAGAATAGATAAATTGAGAAAAAAAAATGAAAATGCGCTATTTTGGCATAATATAGTATATTTAAGAATGTAATAATAATTTGTTTTAAGGCGCCGCATCCGCGCTCAAAAAGAAGAAAATGGAGAAATATGTAATTAGGAATATTAGAGGAGCGCGCTAATATTTAAAGCGATAAAATCGAAAATATTTAATAAAACACGACATCATTTAAAGAAACATTGTGAATTTTTTTCACAATTATAACTTGTAAAATAACTGAAGCAAACGTTTTTAAAATAATTTTTGGAGCATACTTTTCGATTTTTTTCTATCGAGGGAATTGCAAATAATTTGCGTTTCGGCGTGGAAGGCGTCTAGATATTATCATTATGGTTATAAGTAAAACCCGCCTAGCTGCCAGCCGACCAATCACAATCGACAGCTCTCTCACGCACTGACACCAAGTGACAAATGTGAACGCGTGCGGTAGATTTGAATCCCATTATCCTATATCGTACCTACTTACAACGGTCTCGGTTATGGCCGAGAATCTCGGCGATTTTTCGCCGAGAACCGAGACAGAGTTCTCGGTAGAATTTGTACCCGAGAATGCCGAGACCGAGACCGAGACCGAGATCTCGGTCGACCCTTACTACTTATGCATTGTCTCCATAATATGTGTATAAATGTACATGTGTGTGCGTGTGTGTATGTACAGTTATGCATATATAAATGTGTAGGGTGTGCTCACGCGTGCACATACAATGTACATGTATGTGTGTGTGAACAAATACATGTAAATGTGTGTGTGTGTGTGTATTTACTGGTATTTGATTACTGATTACTAATATTGATCCTCCTTGTTTTATATATCTTCTTGTAATTTAATTAATTATCACGTAACTGATAACTTATAGTCACACTAAGAATATTGATATGAATGGAATAATTGTAATCATAACCATGTTGAAAATGCAAATTAATGCAATAATTATAATGTGATATATTCGTTGGAGAGCCAGTAAATGAAAAAAAAAATCTTTCTTTAATTGTCGTTTTTCTTAGGGTAAGCCTAGCTGGACTGCACGTCATTATATAACAAAGATTTGGAGTTTTCTTATTTTTATGGCTAGTGTTTACGATTTCGAGATTCCTGGTAATTCAACAAAGGATTTCTAATTTAATACCTTTGTTATTGATATTTTGAGGCTGCGCCAATGTAACCACATTTATTCTCTTCTTTCTTGAGTTTTAATTATTAACATATCCAAAAAAATTGGGTCGAGAGAGTCAGATTGGAGAGGTCAAAAGATCTCCCTCAACAAGTCTCTCCAGATCCAGAAGCAGGTAGGTAGACAAATACATCCGCTCCCAAGACCTTGACAATCGCTTACCGCATGAACTCGGCCACCTGCTAAGTAACCAAGCGTAGTGCGGGACTTGGGTTCACCTATGGCAGATCAGATGTATAAGACCTATGGCTCTTGACTCCCATTCCGAAGGTCGCGGGATCGAATCCCGGCGTGGCAAATAAATTTTATTTGATTAATTTGTGTCATTTCACAATTTATTAATTTAAAATAATTTATTATATATTTGCGGCACGTTTCAGAGTGGACGATACTTTCAGTATCGCCCTGGTGTAAGACCACCATTCAGAATTGAAAAGTTGCTTGAAATGGCTTTAGCCGTGTTTAGTGACCAGATCTGAATAGCCAGGTACTTCCCACCTTCCTCTTTCCCATCTCCTTCCCCTCCCCACTACCTTCAGCCTCACAACATACCCCAATAGGGGATGCCATAGTCTCATTGGCTCTAGACGGGAGCAGTTGGGACTCTTGTGCGGTATTCATATAAAAAAATAAAAGATGTTGGTTGGCCAATAAACGGTTCCCGGACGGAGGCACACAAACCGGGATTGAAGAATCACTACTATCGGTCAAAAAGAGCTGGGCAAATTTTGAAACTTCAGAGTTCAGCGTTCGAGAGATTTAATAAATAAAGTTTGAGGAAATTATTGTTGCAAATGCCAATTGTTTAAAAATTAAAATCAGTAAAGAAAAGGCTATATTAGCAGTCTATCGGTCTCCTTCAACAAGAAATATAGACCCATTCCTTAAATCGATAGACGAAGAACTCTGCCTACTGAAAGACACAAAAAACATATTTTTTTTTGGAGATGTAAATATAAATATACTAGAAAATGGACATCCCAAAAAAATACAATATCTGCAGATGTTAGCCTCCCATGGACTGGAAAGCCTAATAAATGTACCTACTCGAAAAGTGGACGACACACAAAGCTGCATAGACCATATTATGAGCAAAACAAAAGAAATTACTCAAACTGTTGTATTTAACTCGACTATTACTGATCATTATACAACTATGCTTTTAATAAAAATAAACAAACTAAATAAAATTATGGAAAGACCGCTAACAACAGAAAAAACACAAACCAACTGGAATGTCATTAAACAAAATCTACAATGTACCGATTGGAATAAACTACAAAGTATGGACAATACAAATGAAGCATGGAATTATTTCATAGAACTCATACAGCAAAACATTTTCTCTAATACTGTAAAAATTGTTAAAAAAATTTCACATAAAAATATACACATCAAACCATGGATCACACAGAATGTTATAAACTGCATAAGAAAAAGAGACGAGTTACACAAGAAGCTAAAAAATAATCCATACGATATACACATGTTAAGATACTACAAAAGATATAGAAACATATGCAAAAAAGTAATTACACATACAAAAGAAACTTACTATAAGCAAAAAATAGATGATTGTAAACAAAATCCTCGTAAGATGTGGCAAATAATAAATGAAATAACTAGTACTAAATCTACCAACGCCACATCAATTGACGAGCTGAATATAAACAATGTCCCCAGGAAATACGCTGAGAATCCTGACGAAATTCTTGAATATGTCAATAACTTCTTCATAAATATAGGATCTAATTTAGCAAAACAAGCTACGCAATGTGATGGAGCAGTACAAACAAATGAATCTCCTGAGCAAGGAAAAAAGCTCGAGTTTAAACAAATTACAGCTGATGAAATCAAAAATACAATTTCTTCTCTAAAATCAAATGTATCTTCCGGGGAAGACTTAATAACAACAAATGCAATAAAATTTCTCTGTAAAAAACTTATCGTACCTCTAACATATCTAGTAAACATGGCTATAACTGAAAGCGTATTCCCCACAGCTCTCCAAAAAGCTATTGTAATACCAATATATAAACAAGGATGTAAAAGTGACATAAACAACTATCGACCAATAAGCCTACTCAATACATTTTCCAAAATATTGGAGAGAATATTAAAAAAACAACTCCTTTCCTACTTAGAAGAAAATAAAATATTATCAGAAACACAGTACGGATTTAGGGAGAATCTAAGTACTGGTGACGCCATAGAAACTATTACAGATATGATTATAAAAAGTTTAGACAGAGGAGAAAAACACTGGCAATCTTCATAGACTTACAAAAGGCATTTGATACAATAGATCACAAAATCCTTTTTGCAAAACTTTCAAAAATTGGTATGTCAAATAGAACTCTAAACTTATTAAAAAGCTATATGATGGAGCGTACACAGAGCGTTCAAATTAACAAGAAAAAAAGCAAACCTCTCCTCATCAACCATGGAGTACCGCAAGGAAGCGTACTAGGACCGATATTATTTCTAATATACATAAATGATATCGGTAGCCTAGGAACGAGAGGAAAAATCATAAGCTTTGCTGACGATACAGTAATTGTATTCAACGAAAAAGACTGGAGAAGTACCTATAAAGAAGCGGAACATGGACTTGGTCTACTGCAAAACTGGCTTAATAGAAATTCCCTTACACTTAATGTCAATAAAACAAAATATCTGACATTTTCTATAACAGCCAGAGGACAGCCAGAGGATGACTTTAATCTCAAATTACATACATGCCAAGAAAACAATCAAAATCAAGGCTTATCATGTCACTGTCCTACCATAGCACACTCCAAAAGTATCAAATATCTTGGTATTGAAATTGATGATAATCTCCGATGGAACGCACATATTGAAGTAATCACAAAAAAACTCACCAGGTACATTTACTTCTTTAGAGCCATCCGTAACATCCTCAACATAAACGACATTAAGAAAGTGTACTACGCTTTATGTCAATCACAAATAGAATACGGGATAACTGGATGGGGGTCTGCTTTGAGCACTCACACAGAGCGACTCAATATAGCCCAAAAAGGAGTACTGAAGACAATACTGAAAGTTCCGCTTAGAACTCCGACGGAAGAAATATTTAATAACTTTCAAGTCTTCAATGTACAGAAACTTTATTCAAAAAATATTTTATTTAAACTGAAAAAAAACATATATGTATACTCCACTGCCCAACATAAATACTCAACCAGGTCAGTAAGCAATAACATCCTGGTTACTCCCAGTTTGAACACATCTTTTGGACAGAGAAATAATAAATTCCATGCTATAAAATTATACAATGCTCTACCAGATCAAATCAAAAATATAAAGAAAATGAATATATTTAAAACAAAAGTAAAAATATGGCTGAGAGATCAAAGTGATAATAAAATTACAAACTTCATGACGACGATATAAAGACAATCCATAACCAAATACAAATATTTTAAAAAACTACAGGCCACCTCAGAACAGGAAATCCTAGTGAGGAGGTCTGTGAAAAAAAAATGAATCCATACTTATTATTTACATCATACATACATGTACAAACCTTGTTATTGAAATTAAAAAAAATTAAAAAAAAATGTCTATTTCGGACGCACAGCTTTTTACCTAGTAAAAACTCGCACAAAATAACTTTACTAAATTAATAATATTTTGATCTAGAACTAATAATTAAATTTTGTATTTTGAAATGAATAATTGAAACGTTTAATAAATACGCATAGAAATTCATGGAAAGTAATTAAACCATGTTATATTTTTTGTTAAAAATCTAGTAAAGTTTGTTTGAATCTCAATTAATAATAATGATTCTATTTTAAACATAATATTAAGCAATTAGTGAGAATTCAATAAATGGTTTGATTTTGCAAATAAAAAATAATAATTATTTTAATAGGCATAATATAATTTCCATGTAATCGAGATATCATGATTTAAAAAAATAAACTTAAAAAAACTAATTGGAAGAAAAATAATGGCAAGAATTTATTTGTAACTTGCTGAAGGCATTGTCTATTTTAGGTGGAGTTTTTCGAAATCTCACGTAGCCACTGTAGCGATTTTTGCCATATATTGCCGCCATTTTAAATGTCTACGATTGCTTTTCGGATAAATAAGGCAATTATATCCTTGATTCGGCAAATTTAAAAAAAAATATCTGTAGCTCCCACGTTTGTTATTTTGGACTTAAAACGAAGCTATTTACAATGTTTTATCTATTATGACCATAGATGTCGCAAATCCGAACTTCGTAGACTATTTTTATAACGTTGTAATTTTTTTTTCAAGCAGAATATCTAATCAGCTGTTTACGGTTAAAAATAAGTCCCTTTTCCGTAGATGTGCACCTTTCATCATCAAGTACACCATAAACAATGTACAGAAATCGAAAATATTCTATGTTGACTCGAATAAGTACCTCTCACGGCAGTTTCAAAGTAATCAATGGATTTTAATAAATCCTATAAATATGAGATAAACGGTAAAATATAGGTTAATTCATTGGCTATACAGCACTGTAATAAGTGTTTATGTCTCCATGTTTATTTATTTATTTACGGACAAATAGTCCAATTAACAATATAACAATAACACGAACAGAAAAGAAAAAAAGGGAGATCACAATGAAAGGAGATTACATATAGATAAAGAGCATTGACAAAATACATATAATATAAAAGTACATAGAGAAGATAACTACAAGTAGCTTGAAGATGGATGTAAAAAGACTTTAAAAAACCACATTGCGTAACGACTGCCGAAATTCATTTAGGCTTACACCAAAAAATTCAATGCTTTGATTTGTGTTGACAAGTCTCGACATTATTTCAGAGTCTACGGGAAGGAATGTTGAACTGGATGAGTTGTAACAAAGGTGTGTCAGTAATACTGTTGATAATTTTGAAAATGCATATTAGATCAGAGTCCTTTCTACGTTTTTCTAAAGAGGAAATGTTTAAAGTTTGTTCAATTTCATGTTAAATTATTATTTCATGTTAAAATTCCAAGGTTTGATTTTTTTCATATTGGCGAAAAATTAAAAAAAATTATCTTCTTGAAATATCGAGCAAACGGAGAAAAAAGTTTTAAAATGCGCTGTCGCACCCGTGGGTGGACAGTAATCTTGTCGTGAACGTCAAGTGTGCAAAATTTCATCAATCTCTAATTTTCGACGCCCTCCGTCACAGATACTTCATTTTGGAATAACTCAACGACCAGACTAACGACCTTCAGTCAAATTTAAACAATACAGTAATTGGGGAAACTTTAAAAAGAGTAATAAGTAATAACCATTGAAGAAGATAACAATAATAACCTAAACGAAAATGTGAAAGAGAACAAGACACAGAAAAACAGAAAAAAGACAATGGTCGCAACTGGGACTCGAACCCAGACCTCTAGTCTAACCGGGACGTGCGCGTTAACCTATTTCGCTCTTGCCACCTTCTGTCAAACAATTTTAGAATTAACAATATAAACTTCAACTAATTATTATTCCATACGAGAGGTCTGGGTTCGAGTCCCAGTTGCGACCAATGTTTTTTTTCTGTTTTTCTGTGTCTTGTTCTCTTTCATATGTTTGTTATTATCTTCTTCTTCTATGATATATTACATTGGTGGGAATAACTAAATAATTAATTTTTTCATCATAAGTACCTATCTAGAACTGATATAAATACATCGTCTGTAAGTGGTATGACCGGTTTGATAATGCCTTCAGAGGACGAAACAACTGTCACGCGTAATAATAATTACATAGCAGAACTTGTTGATAATAGCGTACATTTTTAGATTTTCACGGCCAAAAGTATTTTCGTTATTTGTTTTTGGGGTGTTATGCCGTGTTGCACTACCTTCTTCTCTAGCCAACATTTCGGACAGCGTTGCACTGTTTATTTATAATAAACTGTTTATAATAAAATGTTTTCATTGATAAAATAATAGTATTATATTTACATAGTATAAAATGAAGTCGCTCCCGCCGTCTGTGCGCTTAGATCTTTTAAAATACGAAACGAATTTTCATGCGGTTTTCACTAATAGATAGAGGGATGAATGAGGAAGGTTTTTGGGTATATAATTTATTTTATTATTATTATTTTCTTTATTAGGAACATTTACAGGTTTATAACTTTACATGCATTAAAAAATCACAAATTACAATAATTAGGTTATAAACCCAATAACGAATGTTCACATCATGCACCAATAATAATTAAAAAGTCTATAATTATAAAGATTTTTTTTGTTTAGCTTAATAATATATAGTTAGGAACTAGATATGTCTAGGGATATCCTAGCTATACTGTCTAGTATATAGAGATAAAGATACAGACAAGATAAGATAAGATAAAAAACAGAGTAGAAAAATAACTAAATGTATAAACATATATTATAATAATAATGAAAATTGAAAAACACCAGACGTAATGTCGAAAGCGTTATATGTAAATATATATATAAAAATATAAGGAAAAGAAAAATAAAAGGGAAATGAAAGTAAAATATTAAAATAAAGTGTTCCAGTTTTACGTTAGATTGAATAAGTATTTTTAAATAAGATAATTACAAAATAAATTAAAAAAAAACTGAAAAACACCGGACGTGTTTAAAAGTGTAAGGTGGAAAAGTAATATATAAATGTACACATACATACACATATATACATTCTTTTAAACTTTCAGTATAAAAATACATAAAAAAAATTCAATACAAAGAATACATAAGAAATTACGGTATCAATTTCGTTACAATGAATTAAGTTATTTGTTAATTGATGGGTAATTATAAGGCTCCATTAAGTATTTGTCTAAAAGTGCTTAAAGTGCAAGAAAAAATATCGGTATCGATACATTTTTTGTTATAAAGATTGCATGTTCTTAATAGGAAAGAATTTTGCCTGAGACTGGTTGAAGCACTTTCGATATGAAACAATGACTTGTCTCTAGTTTTCTTACTCGGGATTCTAATATTAATTGATGACAAAAGAGCTGGACAGAGCTGGACATTTGTCAAGGTTTTGTGTAAATTGGTTGAAATATATAATTAAAGGGAACGGGCTGGCAAACGGGCAGCGGCCAGTGGGCTAGCAAGTGGGCGGTGAGTATTTGATTTAACAGATGGCGTTGGTTATAAAAGTTGGGTAACGGCGTGGCGTTGTGTTTCGTTAGCCACATCAACGTGTGTCCGGGTTCTACAAAATAAACTTCATAACAACAAATAAACAGATTTATAAATATAGTAGACAAGTAGATACTCCGTGTGTGCCATCTTTGGAGATGCTATGTGGTGGTCTTTTTAGGGAAAGAAAGGAGAGGAAGTTATGGGAACGATAACGGTATGAAGGGTGGATATGAATCCGGGGGGGTTAATGTATCCTGAATGAAGGACGTATGAATCCATCCCTCCCACTGCAGTACAAGGCGAAAGATCGAGAAAGTCCGGATGGAGAGTCCGAAAGAGTCTGAACCAGTCGCTCCCGATCTGGCCAGCCATGCAGTACATTGGCAGACACATCCGCCGCCAAGACCTGGTCAAAACTCATCCCATGTTCCCGGATACCCCTCACCAAAGTCACCAAACGTAGCGAACGCTGCCGTCAATCAAATTTCGGAACTGCCAATGTTAATATCACAGCCTGGATCAAAAATCAAGATATTCACTTTATTCAAAATACTTTAATTCCTAACCAAACTATAAAAAGTGGAAAATGAATAAACATGTCTTTCAAGAATTTACCAATACATATGTACCTATATATATATATATATACTTATTATTTTTTTTCTGAATAATTATTAAAATGTAAAAAAAGAAAAAAAAATAACTTTCTACTACGACACATAAATACTTGTACTTGTCACACTTAATCATAAACACGTAAACACCTCAGCACAGGTTCTCCTAGTGAGGTGTTCACGAAACATACAATATCACCAACCAACAGTTTCACCTTCTCAAACCTACCTTACACCCAACTTAATGAAATGCATAATTAATATCTAAAAAGGTTTTCAAAATATATTACATATGTAAAAATGTTATTAATAAGGTGAAAACTGTAATATATATAGAAGTAAAATAAATAAAATAAATAATCTTGTCTCTGGTCGCGGTTAAAGACCATTGAGTCACGTCTTCATAGAATTCCCGTGACCAATGTTTTACTGCGTTACATTAATATATCCTAAATGTAGGTTGCGTTAGTACAACTGGCTCTAATCGGTTAAGAACTTGAGCGGTATCACTTAAAAAAACCTCTCAAAACGCTTTTACCAAGCATCCTCTAAGATTTCGGATCCCTTTCCTTAAGTATCTCGTTCTAATTATCTCTTAAGTTAAGACTAAATAGTTTTAAGGCAAAAGAAGCTCTCTCCTTAAGTTAATATGCTTTTGAGCAGTTTTTCCCTCATTTTCTTTTTTTCCTCTTTTTCTTATGTTTCTTTCTTTCCCTTTACCGAGACTCTTCCTCTAATTAGGGTAGAGGGCAGCGCATAAATTTTACCAACTCTGGTAAAAGTTGGTTACGTGATCTGGCCATAGTTTTTAAATAAAACTCTGCTGAGTGGTTCGCAAAGAAATCAATGATCTTTTTTAATAAGGAATTCTAGTGAAAAATATCTTTATGTGAATCTAACTACTGGCCGTTGTTCCCAACATTTCAATCGATCAATCTGAGTCTTCGATCAGTTAAGTGATTTGTTAAGTAATGCTCGCTTGGGAGGAGTGTATTTATGCATTTGAGGAGTGTTGAGCCAAAATTGCTAAACAGTTGATCAGTTGGGTTGTGAACAATAGTCGTAACGGCCTTGTTTCCAACATTTCGATCGATCAATCTAAGTCTCCGATCTGCTGAGTGATGTGTTGAATAACGCTCGATTCGCCTGTTGGTCGGATAATTAGTTGGGGTAGAGCGTATTGGTGCATTTGAGGAGTGCTCAACGATTGATCAGTAGGATTGAAAACAACGGCCGTAACGGCCTTGTTTCCAATTTTCCGATCGATAAATCTGAGTCTCCGATCAGCTGAGTGATGTGTTGAATAACGCTCGATTCTCCTGTTAGTCGGAGTGTTGTGTTGGTAAGAGCGTATTTGTGCATTTGAGGAGTGTCGAGCCAAAATTTAGGCTAAACAGTTGATCAGTTGGATTGGGAATAATAGCTGTAACGGCCTTGTTTCCAACATTCCGATCGATCAATCTGAGCCTTCGATCAGCTAAGTGATTTGTTTAATAACGCTTGATTCGCCTAATAGTTGTAAGCGTAATGAGTAATATTAAGATAGGAATGCTCAGATGGTTTGGGCATGTAGAGCGAAGGAACGAGGGAAGGAGTATAAGGAGAATATTTGACGCAAATGTGAATGGTAGAAGAAGTCGGGGACGCCTGAGCACGACCAAGTGAATTAGATACTTGAGTCGGGCCATGTGAAGAGTCGGAATAATAGAAGAGCATATATGAGACGATGAATTATTGTGAATGGGGCAAGGAGTGTGTGCCAAGATGGAGTTGTTTGGCGGTTCGTCCTCTCTGCCTACCCCTGCGGGAAAACGGCGTGATGGTTGGTTAGTTAGTTAGTTCTTTGTGAAGCTATTGTTAAAAAAATCAGAGTGTGCAATTCACAAGCGGTGTAAGTTAAATCTTCCCGAAACTGAAGTAGACAAGATTGGGGAGGCTATGAAGCACCGCACAAAGAGGAGACCGATTATACTATCTCATTCTCTCACACGCTAAATTCTATAGATGTTTGTTTTTTAGTGTCGCTTTGTTTCGTTTCATCGAGTTTCAAATCACAACCCTGCTAAAGATGTATTCACTTATAAAAATCAGAGTGTGCATTTCAAACGCGGTTGAAGTGAAACCGGCAGAAAACTAAAGTAGACAAGAGTGGGTGGGGAGACTACGAAGCACCGCACAAAGAGGAGATCGATTAGTTTATCGTTTTTTCGTTTCATCGAGTTGCAAATCACAACGGTGCTAAAGATGTTTTCACTTCAAAAGGCGTACTCGTATGTTCTTATATTATCATCCTACTAATATTATAAAGGCTTAAGCTTGTATGGATGTATGTATGTTTGTTACTCTTTCACGCAACAACAACTGAATGGATTTTAATGAAACTTTACAATAATATAGCTCATATATCAGAATAACATATGGTGGTGAGGGTGTGGGGGTGGTGGAGATGGGGGGGGGAGTGGAGGGGGGATAAAGAAGGTGGAGGGGGCGGAGTGGAAACCCCCTAATACTATGCGAGCGAAGCCGGGGGCAAAAGCTAGTTGTCAATATTAAACGTTCAAGTTTCACGGGTTTTGATACATTAAACGATTAAACAGTATTCAAGCAATCACAATGCTTTCTGAAAGACGTACCATTAAGAGAATTGTGATTTAAAAAGATAACTTATAATTGTGGGTAGTACCTAAGCACAGCAGCGAACAGCCATAAAAATATTATTATAGAATGGCAACACTGACATTCCAGCTCATTCTATCGGTCGCTGTCAGAATAGAAAATTTATCGAAAATCATTCTTGATTATTCGTTTGTTCCGGCTGCTGTGTGCGAAGGTTACTATCCTCATAGTTCAACTCGCGGTCTAAATTTTATTGTCGTAATGTAATTTACCGAATCTTAAATATATCTGGAGCAGATAAGAATTCGACTTGTTATTTGAAAATAAACCCGTGACATTCTGATACTCATAAAGGTTTGGCATGGGAGCATACAATCTCTCATTCACCTCTTTATAAATGGTGACCCGACTTTACACGATTTAAATTTCTAAAAAATGTCACAATCCTGCACACCAGCCAGCCGGATCCAACGGCTAATCAAGGGTCCTGAGACAGCTTTAGTAAGTACCTTTTTTTAAAAAATATCATAATTATTCCACTTCTCATATCAATTTTGTTATTAAGTAAATGTTCTCAGTAAACTTAAAAATTGTATATTACGATTGTAGATTACGATCAATATCTATTGAATATTCCCAACTAATGATTTTAAAAATATCATTCTTTCAATGACCATTAACTGCGTGCAAAAACAATTTCAGAAACAAGGATCTACTGAAGTCCGAGCTGAGCATCCAGTGAAACCTTGCTGTGCAGGCCAGCGCAGATCAATGGCTCCTGATCACCAACCAGCCAGAGCTTCAAAAGAGCAGATTCTACCGGCGTGCCGATAGCATGCGGTAGGCCATCGACTGACTACAGCCGCACCAAGTCTCCAGGCACCAGCTATCATCAAGCATCATGGACCAGGCAGACGTAAATGTTTAAACAAAGATTCATTTAATCTCGTTTATAACCTCATTTCAAAATCTTTTTTGATAAAATGTCACATACTTCCACCATACAATAATGTTACAATTCAAAATTTCATAATCATTTGTTATAAATGGTCATTTTTAAAAGCAGACCTATGAATTAAGAATACGTTTAACAGTAATAAAATACATTTAAAGCTTCTAACAATTTAAAATCTTGTTGAAAATTATATTATTTTATTTTCGAAAATCTTTCACCATAAGTGATGATGTATGATAATCAATAATTGGAAACCACAAGTCTCTACACAAATATGGTTCGAGTCTTAGATCAATGTTTAAAACACCGATTTTAGCTAAAATTGTTACTATCGACACATAGATGTCAGCGAAATTCAAAGTTTAAACATTTAATCCTTTGATGTATGTATTTATAATGCGAACTTTTTTAACTGTATGGCATAATAATATTTAACTATTGATTTACATGCGATATTGCGATGTTTTTATAATGTATGTATTTATAATGCGTAATGCGAACGTTTTTAACTGTATGGCATAATAATTTTAAACATTTCTTACATTTGAATATTTGCGAAATCTTTTTTATTCACGCCTTTTATGCATTAAGCTCGTACTTATCGGAATAGTTTATGATGTCAACAAGTGAAGATACCTACATACCGTTGCTTACTGCGGAATCAAATCAATCCAATACGAATTCCAAGATAAATTCAATAAACATGGAAACAACAAGTGGAACCAACAATGAACCTGCAGTTCACCACGTCTCAGTCAAAATACCTACAGTGTGGAAGGAGAATATATCGCTCTGGTTTATACAGACCGAGGCCCAGTTTGTGAACTCACGAATAAAGGAAGACTTCACCAAATATAATATTATCATCGCAGCACTAGATTCGCAAACATTACAGTGTGTCAGCGATATTGTCACAAAACCGCCCACGACAGACAAGTATCCAACCTTGAAAGCTGCACTGATCGACAGATTACAGGATTCAGCAGAAAAAAGATTAACCAGACTTCTTACTGGAATACAACTGGAAGACC
Source organism: Limnephilus marmoratus (assembly GCA_917880885.1). NCBI lineage: Eukaryota > Metazoa > Arthropoda > Insecta > Trichoptera > Limnephilidae > Limnephilus > Limnephilus marmoratus. The sequence goes on from OU862935.1 coordinate 6,040,488, forward strand.
GAAAACCGACAGGTCTCTTGCGACATATGATGGAGCTTGCTGGTCCCGCTTTGGCAAACAGTGCAATAGTACGTACTCTTTGGCTCCAACGCTTACCCCAGCACGTCCAAGCAATTCTATCGGCTCTCACAGATAATGACATAAACCAACTGGCGTCGGCTGCGGACAAAATCACAGACGTCTACCAATCAACGGAGTTCGGGGCAATGGAATATCAAGGAAAACCAAGCACATCAAAACCTGAAAACACAGAAACTAACCTATTGCTACAATTACAGAAACAAATTTCAGCGCTCACACAAGAAGTGTCTCAACTAAAACTATCACAAAATAACCGTTCCCATACCTTCCGAGGAAGAAGAAATCAGAGCCCTCATAGGAATTTTTCTTACCAGAAATCATACCAACAGAACCCCGCTAGAAGGCCGAGGTCAGGGTCTCGCGGTCGAACGCCAAATGGAAACCAAGATGGGTACTGCAGTTTCCACACCAGATTTGGAGAAAAAGCTTACAAGTGTTATCAACCTTGCTCTTTTAAGAAGAAAAATGCGGGAAACAACAGCGGAAACCTCTCAGTAGGAACGTGCGAGATTCCGAGAAACACATGTCGTCTCTTCATTTACGATTTACAAACGCGACAGAAATTCCTAGTGGACACAGGAGCTGACGTTAGTGTCTTACCTAGAAACCCACTATACAACAGGAACAATATCACTTCCGATAATTGCCCAACTACATTGTACGGAGCCAACGGAAATCCTATCAGGACATATGGAACAAGGACAGTTGAACTGGATTTTGGTCTTAGAAGATCATTGAAATGGCGTTTCATCGTCGCAGACGTGTCTAAACCAATCTTGGGTGCAGACTTCCTTCATCACTTCAATTTAACAATAAATTTAAAGAAAGCAACTATCGCAGATCAGTCAACTGGCTTATTTATAAAAGGATCCACCTACAAAGGACCTTCATCAGGTATTTCAACCATTTCATCGTCACAAAAATATTATAATATTTTAAGCAAATATCCTAGCTTAACGCGACCAGACTTGAAGAACCTGGACATAGTGAAACATTCTGTGACCCACTGTATAGAGACGAAAGGTCCACCGGTCACGGAACGTGCACGTCGCCTAGCCCCTGCCCTTTTAGAAGCAGCTAAGAAAGAGTTCAAATTTCTCATGGAACAAGGGATTTGCCGGCCGTCCAAAAGCAATTGGGCGAGCCCCCTGCATATGGTCAAGAAACCAAACGGTGAATGGCGTCCGTGCGGAGACTACAGACGACTTAATGCAAGTACCATCCCAGATAAATACCCAATTCCCCAGCTTCAGGACTTCGCACACAAGCTTTCAAAAGCGAAAATCTTCACCACAATAGACATGACGAGAGCCTATCACCAGATACCCATAGAACCAGAAGACGTACCGAAAACCGCCATTATTACTCCCTTCGGTTTATATGAATTCACCTCCATGCAGTTCGGTTTATCCAATGCAGCTCAAACCTTCCAGCGGTTCATGCACGCTGTGACACGAGACTTGGAATTCTGTTTTGTATATCTGGACGACATCCTAATAGCATCGGAAAACGAAGAAGAGCACAAAAAGCATCTAGATTTGCTACTAAAACGTCTCGCCGAATATGGTCTGGTTATAAATATAAATAAGTGCAAATTTGGTGTACACACAGTGAACTTCTTGGGTCACACGATCACCCAAAAAGGAATGTCACCTATCAAGGAAAAGGTAACAGCAGTCACAGTGTTCCCATTACCTAAAACAGCGAAAGACTTACGACGCTTTTTAGGAATGTTAAATTATTATCGCAGATTCCTGCCCAATTCCATAAACATACAGACTAAGTTATTCAACTGTATTAATGGTTACAAAAAGAATGACAAAAGGTTACTCACATGGAATCAAGAACTCACAGAAGCATTCGAGAATTGTAAGCAGCAATTAGCAAATGCAGCTTTACTTGCGTACCCAATCCCGACAGCAAGAATTTCAATAATGGTTGACGCTAGTGATATAGCTATGGGAGCAACGCTCCAACAACTCAACAACAATTCTTGGGAACCCCTGGGATTCTTCTCGAAAAAATTTACACCCGCACAGCGGAAGTACAGCACCTTTGACCGTGAACTTACTGGCGTTTACGAAGCTGTAAAGTATTTCAGGAACCACATTGAAGGTCGAAATTTTTCAATCTACACTGACCACAAGCCACTCACCTTTGCCTTTAGAAAAAAACGAGCGTCCAGCTCTCCACGACAGGAACGGCAGTTGGACTATATAGCGCAATTCTCAACGGACATCAGACATATCTCCGGAGACCGGAACACCGTAGCTGACGCCCTATCTCGTATAGAAGAGATTAATTGTCCTACTTCTATTGACTACAGGCAGATGGGAATAGAGCAATGTCATACTGACGGTACTTTGAAGGCAAACGATGACAGCTCCCTCACCTTACGTCAAATGGTGATTCCTGGCACAGATTCTACAGTATGGTGTGACATATCGACAGGACACATCAGACCATTGGTACCTGACAGCATGCGTGACCAGGTAATCGCAAGTGTGCACAATGTTTGTCATGCTGGCATTTTAGGAACAACAAAAACAATCAAGCAAAGATTTGTTTGGTCAAACATGTCAAGAGACATTAAAAACTTTGTAAAACAATGTATTGCCTGCCAAAAAGCCAAGGTCTCCCGACACACTGTTGCTCCATTAGCAACATATATATTACCAGAGGATCGATTTAGAAACGTACACATCGATCTAGTCGGACCACTCCCAATATGCGACGAGTACCAGTACATACTTACTATGATTGACAGATTTACTCGTTGGCCCGAGGCAATACCCCTGAAAAATATGACAGCGGAAACCGTCGCCACTGCATTGACGACCCATTGGATCGCTCGTCACGGAACCCCTGATAGCATAGTGACTGATCAGGGACGCCAATTTGAGAGTTGCCTTTTCAAAAAACTTACAGAAAAGTTTGGCATTAAGCATCTGAGAACCACTGCGTACCACCCACAAGCTAATGGTATGATCGAGAGATGGCACCGTATTTTAAAATCATCTCTTATAGCTTGTGGAGATCAGAATTGGGTTGAAAATCTCACACTCGTTCTACTTGGCCTGAGAGCAACGGTACGTGAAGATTTGAAATGTTCACCAGCAGAACTAACTTACGGTAGAACTCTAAAATTACCTTGCGATTTCTTCACAGCAACTCCACGCGAGGAACCAGATACATATATCGGACGACTCCAGAGAAAGTTCGAAACAATCAAACCAACTCCTGCCAGTATCCACGGTACAGGAAAATTTTTTGTTCATAAAGAGCTACCTAATGCGACACATGTGTTTCTCCGAACTGACGGCACAAAAAGACCCCTCCAATCTCCATACGATGGGCCATACAAAGTCGTGGAACGTAATGAAAAAACATTCGTCATCTCCGTTAAAGGAAAGCCAAAACGCGTCTCGATAGACCGCTTAAAACCAGCTTTTGTTCCTGTAGAAGAAAACGTATCTGCAAAAGAAAACATTCCTGTTTCTACAACTGTTACAGAACCACTTACAGAAATAACCAGAACCACAAGAAGTGGCCGGAAGGTTCACTTCCCAAAACGATACGGAAAAGCTTAAGGCATAAAAAAAGGCATTCTTATTTTTCTCACATTTAATAAAATCTTTAATTAATACTAAAAATTATAGATTACACTAACGAAATCTCAAAAGTATACAATTTTTATATTACTGAAAACAGATAGGAATAAAGTCAACAATATTCAATGTAAACATTGAGCTTTATTACCAATTAATTATTTTTTACAAATAACTTAGTGAAAACACAGTATAATTATATGCATTTCATTGCCATAGAAATGATGCATCATCAAACTGATGATAATTTTCATCCTTCAAATCATGTACCATCATGTACCTATTTTTAAGCAAACCTAGTATATAACATTGTTTAAATAACTTTTAACTACCAAAAATGTCATATATAAAACAATTCCTAATTCAACTTAAACATTAAAACTTTTATCAAATCATGCATAGATACCTTTGGTAATTTTAACCATGGTCACTCAGATGTATTTTAAAATGATACTCACCATCTGACTGAACACTTAGTTGAATCTTTATATGAATACTATGTACTAATTCTTTTCAATTGTTTACGGAAGCGACTAAATGCTATTAGTCAATTAATAATTAATTGCAATAATTTTTAGAAAATAATAGATCTACTCTGGACGATCCATACCCAGTCTAGTTCCTTTTGATAATAATAAACTCCATTGGTATGTCGAGTTGATAAATGCGCTCCAGTAAACAATTGAAGATAATTTTTATTCGTTTTTCTAAAAAAGGAAAACAAAAACAATTCATGTGTGTGCATTTAAATATAATAAAATTTAGTATCGTAAAATGATCAAATAATTGATCAACTTCTATGCACACATGACAGTTGTTTTGTTATATTAAATTTTAAATTATGCAACAGTACATTTAAAAAACATAAGTGTAAATTCTTACAAGTACTTACTTTATTATAAATAATAGTTAAAAATTTTGCTGAAAATTTTCCACATTCAGAGTGATGTGAGGTATTCTTTTGTATCACAAATGTGATGTAACATATTTATTATAATATAGAAATATGAAGTATTACTTTGGTACCTACAATGACTTCACTAAATAATCAGTTCAACATATTTCTATACTATATTAAATACATAGCTAATTGTATAATGTACACATACATATTTCTTTTGTTTTTAAATAACTTTAATATATTAATTAGCTTATAGGAAACTTAGATATTATAACATGCATTTTGGTTTCATAACTACCATTATTATAAAAATTCAAACAAAAACTTTTGTAAATAACAAAAAAAAAAAAAAAAAAAATTTTTTTTTTGCCAATGATGTATACTCACCTATTAACAACTAGTTGAAGCATGCTCCTAGTTAGGAATCTTTTATTGTTTTTGTCAAGTCATTTCAAATATTTAGATTTTAATAAAACTTGTACACATAGTTAAGTTAATAATTTTTTATAAATATTTAATAAACTTGCTGATCGTCTGCTACATATTTAATAAACCTGCTATCGTTTTCAACTGGCACTGCAAGAACATGTTGTTCAAACTTTAATACTTATGTTGTCATAATTCTTTCCAAGTGTTTACTGAAGCATATAAATGTTATTAGTCATTTAATAATTATTTGCAATAACTTTAAAATTAAAATAATAGGTTCACTCTGGATGATAACTATACCCAGTCTAGTTTTCTTTAATTACAATAAAACTCCATAAACATGTTGAGTTAATAAATGAGCGCTCCAGTAAACAATTGAAGATAATTTTTATTTGTTTTAAAAATTCTAAAAACAATTCTTGTTTATACATTTAAGTATTTCTCTTCTTTCTATCGTCTGTCGACTGGGGGGGAAGTATGTGGGTAGTACCTAAGCACAGCAGCGAACAGCCATAAAAATATTATTATAGAATGGCAACACTGACATTCCAGCTCATTCTATCGGTCGCTGTCAGAATAGAAAATTTATCGAAAATCATTCTTGATTATTCGTTTGTTCCGGCTGCTGTGTGCGAAGGTTACTATCCTCATAGTTCAACTCGCGGTCTAAATTTTATTGTCGTAATGTAATTTACCGAATCTTAAATATATCTGGAGCAGATAAGAATTCGACTTGTTATTTGAAAATAAACCCGTGACATTCTGATACTCATAAAGGTTTGGCATGGGAGCATACAATCACCCATTCACCCTTTATATAATTTTATTCGTATTGCTATATTTCTTCGACGTTACCCATTGGTGATTTTCTACACGAAAACCTAACGATATTATCGCAAAGACTATATATTATGCATTCGCTACTTGTATGGGGGTAGTAAGTTTTTTCAGTTGTTGGAAAAAACGTTAGAAGACATGTTACGTAAGTTTGTCAATGGACTGTTTTGTTGACAAAACTATCTAATTTAAAATTATACACGAACATGGAGAGAGTTAATTACTCTTATTTTTTTCTACATTAGCATCACATTATAATCACAAATAAACAATTACCGCCCAATATCGTTAATATCCAATGAAGCTAAAATATACGAAAGAGTATAAAGAAACAAATTGTAGATTACGTGGAAAATAAAAAATTTATTAACCCCAGTCAATACGGTTTCAGAGAAAAAATCAGCACGCAAGACGCAATAGCGGAATTAACTAGAGTTATTTATAAAACACTGGATAAAGGTAAAAAATGCTTAAGCATATTCATTGACCTCCGTAAAGCTTTTGACAGTGTTTCACATTCAAAATTAATCAACAAACTAAATAATGTAGGAATAACCGGCAAAGCTAAATCATGGATAAATTGTTATCTATATCAAAGAACACAGCAAGTAAAAGTGAACAACGAATTAAGCGATGTAGAAAAAAATAATTTTGGAATCCCACAAGGAACTGTATTGGGCCCAATACTATTCATATTATATGTAAATGAACTTTTTGAACTTCCTAAAATCGGAAAGATTATATCTTATGCGGATGATACAGTATTAACGATTGAAGAAAACTCTTGGAAAGAGGCCGAAATAACAAATGCAATAAACATCATTAAACAATGGTTTGACGAAAATTTACTCTCTTTAAATGTTGAAAAAACTCATTTTCTACCTCTGAACCTAACAGATAATATTTCAAATATAAATGTAAATATTAAAGTTCACGACAGAAATTGCCTACTTAAAATCTCACCCTGTAACTCAAATTGTATACATATTAGTGGTAAAGAACAAATAAAATACCTCGGAATAATTAACAACAATAACACCAAATGGAAAAATCAAATAAACTCCACAGTAGACAGAATGAGGAAACTAATATATATATTTTTCAGACTTAGAAATACTATCTCATTAAAAATATTAAAAGAAATTTACTTTGCACTTGACCACTCTGTACTACAATATGGAATCATAGCTTGGGGGGTGCATACAAATCATCCCTTCACCCACTCAAACTTCAACAATTCAAAAAATTCTTATAAAAATTATCCTAAAAAAACCGTATTACTACCCAACAATAAACGTATTCCAAGAATTCCCTGTTCCTCCACTTACAAAACTTTACGAAAAAATAGCACTACTTCAGCTACACAAAGACATCTTTAATAAAAATATTACCCTACGGCTAAATATTAGCATAAGGAATACTTCCATTGGTGGACTAACTGTACCACCCGTACGAACCACAGCAGCGCAGAATCACTATGTATATAAAGGAATAAAATTAAAAATAGCACTACTTCAGCTACACAAAGATATCTTTAATAAAAATATTACCCCACGGCTAAATATTAGCATAAGGAATACTTCCATTGGTGGACTAACTGTACCACCCGTACGAACCACAGCAGCGCAGAATCACTATGTATATAAAGGAATAAAATTATTTAATCAATTACCCACTGATATACGAACAGAAAAAATTGCGACAAATTAAAAAAAAAAATAAATCTCATTTTGGTAGTAGCACCATATATTTTTAATTTTCTCCTAGACATAATTCTGACTGTTTGTTATTCCTAATGTTTTATGTACATCTATATTTCTTGTTTAATTACTACTATAAACTTTTAAAATATGTTAAGTTTAAATCTCTTCACAAGTTAAACTTTTAAGTTTGTGATAAGGATTTTTTTAAAAAATAATTCTTAAGTTATTAACAAGTTGTCCTCTCCTAAACACAAGCATTTGCTTTCTTAGGAGAGTGTATAAAATATGAAAGCTATATTATGTAATATTTTGAAAATGTAAATGAAATAAATATTAATAAAAAAAAATAAAAAAAGGAGGCCCCGAGGAAAAAAACACCATTGACGCCTATGTCATCTTTGGGCAATGCTGCGTGGAGGGTCGTTTTAGTGAAATGAAGAAGAGGAAGTTCTGGAAAGGAAAAGACAGTGGTATTAACCTACACACCAGACTAAGGATCAAATCAAAGGATCAAAAGTTAATATTTTTATTTTCGTCAAATTAATATCCAATCTACGAACGACTCTAAAACGAACAGGCAAAAGAAAACAAAATGAAGCGACATCTAGATATTCCGAAGAAGAAAACACAAATACTAATAAAATGACCAAATGTATAGGAAAAGGTGCACTGGAATTCGACGACAAAAATATTGAAAAAAATCATTTTTCACATTGATAAAAAAAAGTGCTTCGTATTCTCCCCACTCTTATCTACTTTAGTTTTCTGAAGGTTTAATTTCTACCGCGTGTGAATTGCACACTTTTTTACTAAATTTCATAACAGATCTTCATCTTCAACAATTGTACAATAAATTACCTGTCACGTCACGTGCGCAGAGTTCGAACTCGCGATTCAACCGATCTTAGCTAGAGATTGCCACCACGCAATGCCGCGTCACGCCAAGATACGGCTACCACGCTCAGTATCGCCCTGTTCCAAGGCGCAGAGTGGCGAATACCACATATATGTAATTTTGCACTATTTTCTTGTAAGTAGTAAGTACAAAGAGGATAAGGGAATAAAATTAGATGTTGGAATATAGAAACATGGGTCACCCGTATATGTGAGTTGAATACGACTGCAGGCTTCGGAAGGGTTCAATGTTTATGGTACTTTCTATACTTTCTAGCAGTGGCGGCTCGATCACTTCTTTAGTGGTGGGATCGATATTTTTTTGTACGTAATGTACCGTAATCTCACCACCCGTAGAATATAATATAAAATTTTTTATGGTCTAATCACGCTAGTCGGATATCTAAACACAAGATAATATAAAATATCTATAGATATATGCCAATTTACAATATAGTATAATAAAAATAAAGCTTTATCTTGCAAGATTATTATCAAACTAATTTGAACGCGAGCGATTCCCGCCCGTAACTTCGCAAACAAATGGTTCTGTGGGGATCCAAAGAATTGTCCCCGCGGGTATTTGAATTCACATACGACTGCACATGCGCTTTTGCGTACGATCGCGAAACAACGCAAGGAAAGTACGGGGATAGTTCGGATCGTCCCCCAAGTGCGCATTAGATTCTGCGCACTGAGAAATAGACCCGCTGTTTTGTGCGCCGTACATTGTTCGCTGTACGCGCGTAGGGTCTTATTAAAATCGTCCGGAATAATTATTTGTATTTTATTTCTGCAAATGTTAATTACTTTTATGTTTATTTATTCATTTTGGTAAAGACAAAGCGTCGACTGTTATTTTCTCTAGTAGGTTTTGAGTGTAACTGGCGGGGACCGTCCCCATTGTCCCCCTGTGAAGAACCGCCACTGCTTTCTAGTACTTTCTATATCAGTATCGCCCTGTTGATTGGATACAATCACCCAGAGCTTGCCTCCTCGTGGACTATTACCAATCACTTATTGTAACTTGATTTCCCGCTAAGCACTTGCATACTGCTCACTAGCAACGTATGCAGGGATACTGGAGGTCTAGATTCGTTCAAAATTAAATGTAGATTCGTTCATTAAAAAAATGAGGGTCCTTGCGAGAGCCTTGAAGGAATAACCATCTGTTACTTATACCAGGGCGGGTAAGTGGTGGATAACCTCCGATGTTGATTAACAATCGTTCAGAATCATTAGGCGTTAGGCGTGTTGTTTTTTGGTAGTGGTTGCGCAGATCCCAGGTGTAGTTCTCTCCAGATAGCTGCAGTCAGGTTGTAAGGCTGAGCTGCCCTTGTTAGCTTCCTTCAGTTCCACACCAGGGAACGTTACAATGAGTGATAGAGAGAGGTATTTTGAGGTAATCCTTTGTAGTAAAAAACACTTGTGTTTTAATACTGGATGTTTGTAACTATTTATTCTTGTGAATAATTTTACAAAGAGGTTTGGTCTGAGTACTTGACTGCGACAATAATTTAGACTAATTAATTTACAGAAGTGAAAGACGGTTTGCTAAACAAGCAGAGTTTAGACGAGGATAATAACAATAGAGAGAGACTGTTTGTAAGATTGAGAATGACAAGCGAAATCAAAACACGCCATTTTATAGACACAAAAAAGAGAAAGTTTTATGCGCCACAGACAAAGGAGATTTTAGACAAGACATTTTATGGCGATATTTTAGTAAGAGGTGGCATCGACGCGAAAGTTTAAGATAAAGGGCTCTACACATCGAGATTAGAATAAATGATAAGTAAATGTTCAGTGCTACATGAATTTAAATAGAAAATAGGACAATCACAACACACAATATCCAACAGTGGTAGTAAAGGTAGTGGAGAGGGGAAGAACATAAGGAAGAGTAAGGCAGAAAAGTGCTTGGCTATTCATATCTGGTCACCAAACATGGCTAAAGCCATTTCAAGCCACTTTTCAATTCTAAATGGTTGTTTAACACCAGATTGTTTTTTTAATTTAATTTTATTGTATTTCATTATTTTTCGCTATGTAGATATTAATTCAAAACTATACATGTAGCATAAAGCCATGTTACAGAGTAATTGATAATCTCAGTATCACCCTGGTGGGAGATCACCATAAACATTCGAAATATTACTTGAAATGACTTTCTTCGTATTTCGTGATCAAATCTAAATAGCCAGGCACTTCCTCTTCACATCTCCTTCCCTTCCATACTGTCTTTTGCCTCACAACATATACTCCAATTGGGGATTCCGTGGTCACACTAGCTCCAAACGGTCGGGAGCAGCTGGTACTCTTGTGCATTACGCACATAAAATAAAATTGAATAGTCAGATACTTGCAAACCTTCCTCTTTTCCATAGCATACGTCATACGGTCGATGACGGCTTCCGTGGTCGAGGGGTAAGGCTCTTGACTCGCAATCCGAATGTCATGAGATCGAATCCCGGTGTGGGCAAATAAATTTTATATGATTAATTTGTGTTAATTCAATTATACAATTATACAAAAATATATGGTATACTTGCGGCAAGTTCCAGAGTGAAAGATACTCTTAGTATCACCCAGATGCAAGACCATCATTTAGAATTGAAACGTTCATGAAATGGCTTTAGCCGTGTTTGGTGACCAGATCTGAATAGCCAGGCACTTCCCCACCTTCCTCTTTCCCATCTCCTTCCCCTCCGCACTACCTTCAGCCTCACAACATACCCCAATTGTGGATGCCATAGTCTTACTGGCTCCAGACGGGAGCAGCTGGGATTCTTGTGAGGTATTCTTATAAAAAATAAGAAAAACCACTCAGAATTGAAACTTGGTTTTAAATGACTTTAGCCGTGTTTGGTGAGCAGATCAGAATAGCCAGATAACCATCACGGCGTTTCCCGCAAGGGTAGGCAGAGAGGACGGACCGCCAAACAACTCGGTCTTGGCACACACACTTTGCCTCATTCACATTCATACATTGCCTCACACATACTCTTCTATTATTCTGACTCTTGACATGGCTCGTCTCAAGTATCTGATTCACTTGATCGTGCCATGTCTTCCTCGGGCGCCCTCGACTTCTTCTACCATTCACATTTGACTCATATATTCTTCTTACAATATTTTTTTCGTTCATTCGCTCTACATGCCCAAACCATCTGAGGGTCCCTTACTTAATCCTACTCATTACGCTTACATCAGTGTTGCATTATTTGCGGATCTCCACATTTCTCACAAGATAATACATGGTTTTACCACACATATTCACACACATTCAGTCTGTTTTCATCATTCCTCTGTCAGTTCCATGCCTTACTGCCGTATATCAGGGTAGGTACCAGCACTCCATTGTGAACTGCTTTCTTCTCTTGTTTTCACAGATTACTATTAAACAATTTATTATTATTTAAAAAAAACACACAAACCTACATTTTTCCAATATCATTCCCTACCCCGATATCTTCCACCGTACAACATTGCACAAATTGGAAAATTTCCGTCACATGTGATACATCACATACAAAAAACACCTTTCCAAAAAAGCATATTCCCAAAAAAATAAAAGTTAGGTTATAAGAATGGGAAAACTTGTTTCAGAAAAATGTCCGAATTTCCCCGTACAAAAGGCCGTAAATTCCATTTCTAATAACACTTGTAGGTGATTTAATACATTATATTTGGCGTAGAGGGGGTCGCTATGATTTATAAACGGCCGGCCTTTTTGACGCGACTGTATATCATTTGCGGTGGCCTTTGACCGAGAGGGTGTTGCTGATGGATGCAGCGCATTTTGAAATATAGTGAAACAAAAAATTTACAACTTAGATTAGATTAGATTTTATCTATATCACGGGAAATGTAAATGAAATTTATTTGAAATGTGGGCATCTTTGGTGATATTTTTTACATAATACACAATTTGGGAGGCGGGTGTGGGTACCGCCGCCCCGGGAAACAACATATTGGATTGGACAACCCACATAAACAACATATTGGCTACGTTTGGTGACTTAAAACGGGTGCCCGGGTTCATGGGATGAGATTTGTCCGGGTCTTGACGGCAGATGCGTCTGACTGACTGAGAGTGGTTGATAGAGTTCTATTGACTTCTTCAGCCGTATTCTCTCGGAACATCGCCTTGCACCGCAATGAGAGAGATGGATTCATACGTTCATCACTCCTAGAGACACTGATCCCAGATTCCGACCCTCCCCTAATAGTCTTTTCCTTCCCAGAATTTCCTCTTCTTCCTTTTCTAAAAAGACCCTCCACACAGCATCCCATAGGCCCTGAGGGGAATTATTTTCCACACGGCCTCTTGTGAAAAAAACATCAAAGTCACCAGTGACCAACAACATTTCATATATATCTCTTACTCCAGATAATGTTGGGAATAAATTGTTAAATTAAGTAAAGTACGTTTGTTAATAAATACCTTGTATATTTATTTTGTGAAACAGTTTTTAGTGTGAAACGCAGAAAAATCCACAAGGATTTTACGTGATTGGCGCTAACAAAAAATGAGCAAAGAATTGCTTTGCAGCTAGCAGTCAATAATGGAGTGCTGGTACCTACCCTGATGTATGGCAATGAGACATGCAGCTCGCAGATGAAGGACGAAAGCAGACTGAATGCTGTAGAAACGAGATCTTTGAGGCATATGTGTGGTAATGCCACGTATTAGAATGTAAAGTTAATGTTATTGAAATGTATAAGGATAATAATAGGGCCCTTAAGTGGTTTGGGCGTGTAGAGCGAATGAACGAATAAAGTCGTGTAATGAGAATATTAATATTATGACATGAATGGAAATGGCAGAAGTCGGTGACGCCCGAGAAAGACTTGGCACGATCGAGCGAACCAAATATTTAAGTTGGGCCAAGAGTCACAATAACAGAAAAGTATACATGAGATAATCAACTGTCAGATACAAATAAATAGAGAGTGTAAGTAATGATGGAACCTTGTAAAATAAATGATTATTTAAAATGCTTGATGTTAGAACTTTGTCATACATATATCTACGAAAATAATATACAGATGGATTTGAAATTTTTTTGTGTATAGAAATGAGCAAAAAAAATTCTTTGGCATTCAAAGGTCATTTTCGAAAAAAATGTCAGTTAGAACTTTATGCAAATGAAGTGACGTGTTGCGTCGTCCGTTTGTTCATAGTCCGGGCGTTTGACATATCGGACGCATTAACCCGCTGGCCGCAACCGAAATGTCAAATTGAAGGTAATTTTGTGAAAACGTGCTGCCATTTTGTGAAAGCCATTTTTGGCCCTTGGAGAAAGAAATATAGAGGATGAGTCCAAATTTAATAAAATGTTTTGATAACTTTTGAAATGTAGGTAATATATTATATAGATGAATATTAAATCCTTCAAAATTCGGGCGTATTTTATCAGTAAGTAAAATATTTCCGCTTTGCAAAAAAATCCAAATAAATGGAATATTTGCGAATGTATCCGAAAACTATAAAACTATTATCGAAAGATGATGAAATTCGTTATCGAAACTTATTAAGTATTATTAATACTTAATTATTAATTAATGACCAAGTAATTTTTAAATATAAATTTTTTGAATGCAAACTTCAAAAAGTTTTAAAAATGTCTCTACTTGCGTTTTTTTTTAAATTAAAATTACTGATAAAGCGTCGATGACATAGAGCGAGTTTACAAGCTACTATCTGGGAAATTCACTGTGTTAGTAAATTCGCTCAGTGTCATCGTGTTACTTGCTAACTAGCAGATTGTTGCCAATCTACGAAAAAAGTTGAATGGTTGTCAACTTAACTCGCTACACGCTTGCTCGTGATTGGTTTATTTATGTTTTTCAAGATGGCTGCCAATAAACAGCTGATTTCGACTGTCAAACATCATAGAATTAGTCCAAGCAGGCGTCGTTATTCTTGTTACTGGCGCTAGCAGCGACCTCAGTTTCCTTCGCTACTGAGCGAGTAGACAGTTTTGTGTGTCATCATGACAATCTCACTCGCCGATTAACCCGCTTTTAAACTTAGTAGACAGTAGTTTGAAATCTCGCTCTGTGTCATCGAGCCTAAGGAAAAAAATAAAAATACACACATGCTTTATTAGAAAAATGAATTATAAACGTTATTGTTACTCGTTCCTCACTTTTTTGTCGTTTCATGTAAAAATAATTCTTCAAAAATTCACAAAGTTTCATAATTTTTTCTCAAATTTCGGTCGGAATCTTTGGTTTCGTAGATGTGCACATTTAACTTGTAAATTTGAACGCAAAACGTGGTGTTTTCTCTTTCTAACACCGTTTAGATCATATTTTTGACCGTAGCATTAAGGGAGACAATGATTTTTATGAGACCTATGTGAGGCATATATGGCAAATATGGTCTCCTGTGTTCTGTGTTCAATTAACTCCATTCACAAAAACCGCGCTCCACAAATTCTCCAATTATTCATGTAAATCATATTTGACACATTATTTATAAGTTCTGCAAGTTTTTTCGTTTTTTTTTCAAATTATTGTTGTGAGGGTTGTTTCGGTTGTTACAAGGCCATTTACAAAGTGTGGTTAGACCACTTATTTACTCGCATATGATTCTATTTATCCCCGCCCAATTTCAATTGTAATTTATTTTTTACATTAGCTCCACACAGGAGGCCTTGAGGAAAATAATTTCCATCAGGGCCTATGTCATCTTAGGGGATGCTGTGTGGTGGATTTTTTTAAGAAAAGGAAAAAGTGTAATTCTGGCAAGGAAAAAGGTATGAGGGGTGGGTAACAATAATTTATTGTCTTTACAGGATGTCTGTATTATTTTTGTCCGATGTCTCTGTTAGGTTAGGTTAGGTTTTTGTAGATATTTTGTTGGGGGATATTTTGTCGGAGGATATTTAATAGGAGGATATTTAATAGGAGGATATTTTGTCGTAGGATATTTTGTCGGAGGATATTTAATAGGAGGATATTTAATAGGAGGATATTTTGTCGGAGGATATTTAATAGGAGGATATTTAATAGGAGGATATTTAATAGGAGGATATTTTGTCGGAGGATATTTAATAGGAGGATATTTAATAGGAGGATATTTTGTCGGAGGATATTTAATAGGAGGATATTTAATAGGAGGATATTTAATAGGAGGATATTTAATAGGAGGATATTTAATAGGAGGATATTTTGTCGGAGGATATTTAATAGGAGGATATTTAATAGGAGGATATTTAATAGGAGGATATTTTGTCGGAGGATATTTAATAGGAGGATATTTAATAGGAGGATATTTTGTCGGAGGATATTTAATAGGAGGATATTTAATAGGAGGATATTTAATAGGAGGATATTTAATAGGAGGATATTTAATAGGAGGATATTTTGTCGGAGGATATTTAATAGGAGGATATTTAATAGGAGGATATTTAATAGGAGGATATTTTGTCGGAGGATATTTAATAGGAGGATATTTAATAGGAGGATATTTTGTCGGAGGATATTTAATAGGAGGATATTTAATAGGAGGATATTTTGTCGGAGGATATTTAATAGGAGGATATTTAATAGGAGGATATTTAATAGGAGGATATTTAATAGGAGGATATTTTGTCGGAGGATATTTAATAGGAGGATATTTAATAGGAGGATATTTAATAGGAGGATATTTAATAGGAGGATATTTAATAGGAGGATATTTAATAGGAGGATATTTAATAGGAGGATATTTTGTCGGAGGATATTTAATAGGAGGATATTTTGTCGTAGGATATTTTGTCGGAGGATATTTAATAGGAGGATATTTTGTCGTAGGATACTTTGTCGTAGGATATTTTGTCGGAGGATATTTTGTCGGAGGGTATTTAATCAGAGGATATTTAATCGGAGGATATTTTGTCGTAGGATATTTTGTCGGAGGGTATTTAATCAGAGGATATTTAATAGGAGGATATTTTGTCGTAGGATATTTTGTCGTAGGATATTTAATCAGAGGATATTTAATCGGAGGATATTTTGTCGTAGGATACTTTGTCGTAGGATATTTTGTCGGAGGGTATTTAATCAGAGGATATTTAATAGGAGGATATTTTGTCGTAGGATATTTTGTCGGAGGATATTTAATCGGAGGATATTTTGTCGGGGATATTTTGTCGCGGGATGAAAAGCGGAACCCAGAAAATATTAATTTTCATCGTGCTTCCGAATCCTTTACACTTTAATTATCTAAGTTATTTTTTCCCTGTACACTCGTCTAATTTAGGTTGCGGTAAAATTGAAAACCGAATTTTTGTTAAAAAACGAACAGAACTGACGTCTCTGCCTGAAAATATTAATGGAAAATGTTTACACGCCATTCTTTTTTGCAATTTTTAATTAGGTGTAAAATCTAATCAAGCTTATCTACAAATATTGCAATAATCTATCAATTTGGAGGCGGTTAAGGGTACCGCCGCCCCGGGAAACATTTATTGGAAAACTAACATCTCTGCCATGGCACTTGACTTAGCAGATTGTTCGGGTCTTTGCGGCGGATTCTCTGCCCACCACCAGCAAGACTGTCTCGGAACATCGCTTTGCACCGCATTGGGAGGGATGGAATCATATGTTCGTCACTCCTGGAGACATTGTCTCCAGATTCGTACCCACCCCTGATGCCTTTTTTATTTTATAGAACTTCATTTACTTCCTTTCATCAAAAACCCTTCACACAGCACCCCTAAAAATGACGCAGGGATGAGCTAATTAAAAAATATATATATACCTGAGAAAACGCAAAAATTAAGTTTAAGACCGCGTTGTGTCAGTATCCACAAGTGTCCTGACAAAACATATTAGAATTTAGACGCAAGCACCATTGTGATTTGAAACTCGATGAAACGATAAAAAGTGACATTAAAAAGAGGCAAACACGTTTATCTATAGGGTTAACCTGCGAGAAAATGAGAATCGGTCTCCTATTTGTGGATTGCTTCGTAGCCTCCCTCCCCCTGACCTACTTTAGTTTTCTTTAGGTTTCACTTCTACCGCGTGTTAATTGCACACTCTGATTTTTTTAGTTGTTTCAGTTGACTGCAAAATTAGACTCCAGATACTAATATCTACAGCCTGTATGTCGGACGAATATCTACAGCTCATATGTTGGACTAATATCTATGAACTTCGGAGTGAGAATATCTGTGACGGTCCCAGTGGTGACTAATATCTATGGAGCGTAGGTTGGACTAATATCTACAGAGGGCAGCTGAGCAAGAGGTTGTACGGAAAAGCATAAATTACTTCAATTACGTAATTACTAATTACCTAAAGGCTTCTACGTTTAAAGTATGTACATGAAGGTTTTGCATAATATTACGTATTTTGCTGTTTACGAGGACAATAATTTATTGAACAAACATGGTGGTCATAATGCTAAGATATTTATTTATTTCGCAATACATGGCACCACAACCAAACCTAACCTAACCTAACCTAACCTAACCCAACTAAACCTAACAGACATAGAAATGGTCATGGTAACAGACTAAATAATTTAGAAGCACTCGAATAAAGTAAGCTGTTAAAACAAAAACCCAAATCATTAATAATCAGCTACATGTGTCCAATAGTCCGATATTAGGAATTTTTACATACATACATACATAAATTAAGTTTTTTAAACTGCATACGCAATATTACGTTATTCCAATATGCTATACATAATTGCAAATCCAACCTCTGCCAGTGCTGTAGATATTCGTCCACACTTTGGTTCTCATAGATGTCCGATTTGTTCAGTTTTTGGAATTCCTGTAGATATTAGTAGACGCCTCCCAAAATGACATTATAACATGGAAATGGAATAACAGATTTTACAAAATTTTTCTTTTGGATTTGGTCGCCGGAGAAAATCCGTAAGGATTTCACAGATAGTCAGACGCACAAATGTGTCCATTCTGGAAGAGTTAGGCATCCATAATAGGCTTTCAACTATCTGCCTACTACCTATCTTAAGATACTTAGTTACACGTTTTTGGCCAAACTGAGAACTAACGTAGAAAAACTCACAGTCATTGGCAAAGAGTTTCGCACAAGAAGAACAGTTAGGTCACCAATGCGCTGGAGGAACCAGCTCTCCACGCAGCGCAGAGAGTGGAGGATCCTTATTCACCATAGAAATTGGAGTAGGAGTCCCGATCCTCAGCAATGAGGAACTGATTTTAGAGGATATAAACAGAGAAAACCGGAAATATTTAATTTTTAAATCAAATTTTAGACGTATTGACTCATTTCCACAATAAAGTATAAATTGATTTCGAAAGATTGTTCTTTTATCTAGTAAACGCATGTTTTAAATTTTGAGAAAAAATGTTATTTTTTAGTGCAATAAGGTTACACCACATATCGTTGGCAGATTTGTTAAATTTTCAAACAAAGTATCTTATTTTACAAGACACATTTCATATCATGTAATCATACATTATTGTAAATCAATACGTTATCTAGTAAACGCATGTTTGAAAATTTTAATTTTAGCAAACAAAATCATTAAAAAAATATCCGAACATTTTTGACGAAAATTTCTCTATTTTGTCTATCCATTTACGGTCTTATAAATTAAAATATTTCAGGTTTTTTTTGTACTTTTATTTTGCTTAGACATAATTGAAAAATTATAAGTACTTATGATCAAAAAAATAATTACAAAAAGGAGATAAATGACTGGTCAGTGGTTGAGTGGGCATAGCGCTTGGATCCCATCCGGGCGTCGCGTGTTCGATTCCTCGGCTGGCTAAGTCCTCCATCACAACACAAGCAACATTTTCGGCTTTCTGTGGTGGTAGTAGGAGATTTTCAAACATTGTTGGGTTATTCGTAACTCGGGAATGTTTGTCTTTCTTTAAAAAAAAAAAATAAATAAATAAAAAAATTTTAATAGTTTTATCATCACGCCTTTCAGCATTTTTTTTTTACGTGAATACCGCACAAGAGTCCCAACTGCTCCCGTCTGGAGCCAGTGGGACTATGGCATCCCCAATTGGGGTATGTTGTGAGGCTGAAGGTAGTGGGGAGGAGAAGGAGATAGGGAAGAGGAAGGTGGGGAAGTACCTGGCTATTCAGATCTGGTCACCAAACACGGCAGAAGCCATTTCATGCAACGTTTCATTTCTGAATGGTGGTCTTACACCAGGGCGATACTGAGAGTATCTTCCAATCTGGAACGTGCCGCAAATATACAATGTATTATTTTTAATGAATAAATTGTGAAATACACAAATTAATCAAATAAAATTTATTTGCCACGCCGGGATTCGATCCCGTGACCTTCGGAATGCGAGTCAAGCGCCTTACCGCTGTAGTAGCTGCAATTAAAGCAAATTTGGAATAAAACTAAATCGATATTGAGTTGTAATTTTAAAAAGCAGGTACGGAGAATAATTAATCTTTTTCATTGGAAGCGCTCTGTATGATCGTAATAACATCGTTCAATTGTGGATATTCGGCCGTTGGCTGGTTAAAGGCCCTTAAGAAGAAGAAAAAATATTATTTAATCGTTCATTACAATACACTAGTAATATAAAAAAAATATTAATCAAGGTATTTTCTTTCTACGACATGGCTCTACCAAAGAATATAGCCTTAAAGAAAGCCTCGTCAGTTGAACGCATAGCCCCATCGCGACCATACAATACACCTCTCACCGCCCCCGCTAAACCGCATACCTACCTATTGTAGGATGTACTGTGTAGGCCTTATAACAAAAGAATGGAGGTTTATTTTAAGGCTTTTGTTGTTCTAAGTGTCGCCCCATATCCTGCTTAAAAACCTACCCCAGTAATATTATACGACGTTAAGGGTGGATTTTAATAAAAACTGGGGAATAAAATGATAAGATTATTTTTTAAACAAAGGATTTTTTGTAGAGGTCGATTCAGATTAAATTGATGGCTTTTAATGTCGAGATTTGAAAATTCCGATAGGAAAGGACACTTAGAGAATACGAAATTAATATTCTGACGATACTAGTTGTGAAGCTGTTTTTAACGGGTGTTTATTTTATTTTTAATTTTGCGAATTTTTCATTAAGGGTATGTTTTTTGGCTGAAAGGATTGGGAAAGTGAGGGAGACGGCAGTTATGACGGCCTCTATGGTCGAGGGGTAAGGTTCCCGACTAGCAATCCGAAGGTATTGAGTAAAATTCATATTCATATCTAAGGGTTGAAATCCCGTCATGCGCAAAAAAATAAATTAGATTCTTCTTCTTCTTCTTGTGCCCTGTCCGTTCAACGGACCTTTGGCAATCATGTTGGATATGCGGACTTTGTTTACTGCGGCCCGGAACAGCTCTACAGTAGACTGGCCAAACCACTGTCTCAGGTTTTTCAGCCATGAGGTTCTCCTTCCTCCAGGGCCCCGTCTTACGGCAATCTTTCCCTGCATTATGAGATGCAAGATCTCATACTTCTCTGGATGTCTCATCACACGTCCAAGATATTGAAGTTTTCGGATTTTTATAGTTTTAATTACTTCCTTTTCTTTATTCATCCGAAGCATAACATCTTCATTTGTAACCCTGTCCATCCAGCTTATTTTAAGTATTCTTCTGTAGATCCACATCTCGAATGCCTCAAGTCGCCTAATTAGTTCTTCAGTAAGCGTCCATGCTTCCATTCCGTAAAATAATATCGAAAACACGTAGCATCTGACCATTCGCATTCGTAATCCAAGGTTGAGAGCATGACTGCAGAACATTTTTTTCATGCGGATAAAGGTAGCACGAGCTTGCTCAATGCGGCATTTGATTTCAACTGAAGGATCCCATCTATCATTTACATTGCACCCCAAGTATACAATACTTAGTACCTTCTCTAGTTTTGTTCCAGCAATATAAAGATTTTCATCCAATGCGTTATTTTAACTTATGAGCATGTATTTTTATGATTAATATATGTTATTTCAAAATTAATTGATTACAAATAATATATTTTCGTTACGTTCCAGAGTCGATCAAAATGATAATCTAGTGTCCTTCAACGGAAGCAATCTTCCGAACAAAGTTAGTCTTTAAAAACTGGGCGTACTGTACAGGGCCCGCAGATACTTTAACAGTGCACAACTGCTAACCCTGTACAAATCACAAGTGCGACCACGGTTGAATTTGGCAGCCACCTCTGGTCTGGAGCCCCAGAATACCTGAAAAAAACCCTCGACTCTGTGCAGAAACGGGCGGTCCGTCTGATAGATTCTTCTAAATTAACAGACGGATTGCAATAATTAGAGCACAGGCGTCGGGTGGGAATGCTATCCTTGTTCTACCGGTATTTCAATGGAAGATTCTCCGAGGAACTAGCGTCATTGATCCCTTCGGCACCAGTGCATATTCGGGAAACACGCCAAACGCGTGCCCAACATATGTACACTGTTGACATTGGTCACATGAGAACGGGTCCCTTCTTCGACTCGTTCTTGTGTTCAACAGCTCGGCT
Organism: Limnephilus marmoratus; assembly: GCA_917880885.1. NCBI lineage: Eukaryota > Metazoa > Arthropoda > Insecta > Trichoptera > Limnephilidae > Limnephilus > Limnephilus marmoratus. Next base: position 6,062,399 of record OU862935.1, read on the forward strand.
GTGGAATTATTTGCCGGCCTCTGTGTTTCCTCTTTCCTACAACATGGGTCTCTTCAAGACCAATGTTCATTCCTTCATCTCCTCAAAAAGACCCTCCACACAGCATCTCAGATGACTTAGGCCCCGAGGGAAATTATATTCCTCAGGGTTACCTGTGTGAAGTTAATATAAAAAAAGAGTGGAAGATTTTCTCAGTATCACCTTCGTTTAAAACCACTATTCAGAATTGAAACGTTGCTCAAAATGGTTTTAGCCGTGTTTAGTGACCAAGATCTGGACAGTCAGGTATTTCCCTTCTTCTTCCCCACCTCCTTCCCCTTTGCACTTCCTTCTGTCCCACAACGTACCAGAATTGGGAATGTCACAGTCTCACTGGCTTCAGACGAGAGCAGTGGGAACTCTTGTGCGGTATTTTGAATACCCTTAAGAGACCTTCATTCAAAATTTTCTTTAATTTTTTACGTACATCCAAAAATGCCGAAAGGCGTGATGATAAAACTATTAAAAATATGTACTTCTTGTAATTATTTTTTGATCATAAGTATTTATCATTTTTCAATAGTATCTAAGCAAAATAAGAATGTTAAAGAAATCTTAATGTTTAGTTTGTAAGACTGTAAATAAATAGACAAACTGAAGTATTTTCGTCACAAAACACGTGCGCGAATATATTTTTTAATGATTTTATTTGAACTAAATGAAAATTTTGAAACATGTGTTTACGAGATAATGTATTGATTTACAATAATGTATGCTAACATGGTATGCAATATGTCTTGTAAAATAAGATTTATCGTTTGAAAATTTAACAAATCTGCCAACGACCAATGGTATAACCTTATTATACTGAAAATAATATTTTTTTCTCATAATTAATAGATAAAAGAACAATCTTTCCAAATCAATTTACAATTTTTTGTGGAAAAGAGTTAATACGTCTAAAATTTGATTGAAAAATGAAATATTTCCGGCTTTCTCTGGTAATACATTCTTAAGTAAATACGTTTAAATAATCTACAGTCTGCAGAACCTGAGATACAACAATAGTTCGTTATGTCGAACATAGCAAAAGTAATTGAATCAGAAGACGCATTTATAATATGAATGAATAAATAACTGAATAAAATTCATAAAAATTCGCCTACCTACAAAAGGTAGTTAAAAACTTTCCTAAAACACCCCCGCTTCCTTTGTGATCTGCCCACGCGAGCTTTTTTTACGCCTCTAAAAAGATTTGAGCTTTTGGAGCGGAAGAAAGCTGGAGCGGCCGGGCGGAAGGGGGTTAATGTAATGACTCCCGTCCGCATCCCGAGGCACTGGAAAGGTTAACTAATAAAGCATCGAAGGGGTTATTTTGGTCAGTTTATAATTTTGTGTGAGAATGGTTTTGTTGGTACTCCTGCCTTTTTAAATACGCAAGAGCGAGACGGCAGATGTAGGTATAAAAGGTGATGAATGATACTGCTCGCTCTCCTTAATCAGACAGCTCAGATAGTTAGCACGTAGCTTACAACACAGACTTTATATTGTGCAAACAAACAATCATCTCATCCACGCACGATTTACTAATATCTGCAAGATCTTTCATATCACGCTTCACAAAAGTCTAAATAACATTTTGTAAATTTTATAATCAGTTTACCTATTTCTTTTTTTTGTAATTTTCGGAAATTTCAGAAATAGAGGAAGGATGAAAATAGACTGATTCTGTAGAAATGAAATCTCTGACATAAAATCATGCACAAAAACAAATAAGAGGAACATACAAGCCAAAAAAAAGTCAATTTATAGGAAAATAATTTCCCTCAGGGCCTGTCAACTTAGGGGATGTTATGTAGAAGGTCTTTTTAAGGAAGGGAAGGATAGAAAGCCTCCCTCAACCAGTCTCTCCCGATCTTTTTTTTTACATAAATTCCACACAGGAGTCATCTGGGATGTCCACTATGTCATCTGTGATGCTGTGTGGAGAGGAAGGAATGAATATTGGTCTTGAAAAGACCCATGTTGTAGGATGGAGGAAACACAGAGGCCGACAAATCATTCTACAGACGAGCTGTCGAACACAGGAACGAATCTAAGAAACGACTCGTTCTCATGTGACAAATATCAACCGTGTACAAATGTTGAGCACGCGTTTGGCTTGTTTCCCGACTATGCACCGGTACCAAAGGGATCAATGATCTTCCATTGTAATACCGGTAGAACAAGGATAGCATTCCTACACGACGCCTGTGCTCTAAAGATTGAAATCCGTCTGTTAAGATGGAAGAATCCATGAAACGGACCGCCTGTTTCTGCACAGAGTCGAGGGTATTTTTCAGGTATTTTGGAGCTCCAGACCAGAGGTGGCTGCCGAATTCAACCGTGGGGCGCACTTGTGATTTGTACAGGGTTAGCAGTTGTGCACTATCTGCAGTATCTGCGGGCCCTGTACAGTACGCCCAGTATTTGGGAGGCTAACTAAACTCTGGCTTGGATGGAGCCCCCATGCCTGAGCTGGTCACTTACGATAACACCAAGCGTATTAATGGAGGGTCTGTTCAGAAGATTGTTTCGATCTGGACGAACTTCACCCCAAGAACCCGGGCGCCCCTGCTAACGTAACGAACCACTTGGGGTGATCTATGGCAGAGGTGTTGGTTATCAAATAATCTATTCGAAATCATAAACAACATGTTTGATACGGTGACCCGACAATTCGTCCTGCGACTATTCATCCGGCGACAGTTCATCCTGCGACAGTTCATCCGGCGACAATTCATCCTGCCTGATCATTTAGAAGATTTTTATTAAGTAAGTATGCAAAGAGGATATACGGCCGTACAACCAAAATCGATATACTTATATCTGAAGGCATCTTGAGTGGAAATCCGCTGTAAAAATATTTTGACTAACAATAATTTCGACTCTCCGAAGAAGCATGCGTGAATAACAAAATACGACATACTTATACTTATAGGTTTTAGCGTAGGGAGTGTGGCGAACCCATCGCTCAGGGAGTGGAAAACACAAACCTGCAATAGCCATCCCAAGCCAAGGTGTGAGCTACCGTGCTCAGGCTGAATGTCCTGGGGAACAGCGTCACGAACGGTGCCTCCGAGAAACAAGGTCGCATCTCGGAGTATTTAGACCTCACTCCAGCACTCAGGGCTCTGCTGGAGTGGACCTTCTATTTCCCTGGTAACTCGTGGGACAAAAAAAATTGGACCATTCGAAAACTAGGGGCCTTTTGGGAACCTAGGAATGCTGAGGCCACCTCTGTGGATTTCCTTCCTGGGGCCGTAAGAGGAACCAAGAGGAGAAACCGTGGAGAAGTGAGCTGAGGCCACCTCCATGAACTCTTCCCTTGTGGGGTCTTCAAGGAACGAAGGGGAAGGGCACCCTTCCAGCGCGGGGCCTTTGTGGAACCAAGGAGGAGTGAAGTGGAGAGATAATGCCCTCTTCCCATGTGGGGCCTTCGAGGAACCATGTAGGAGTGAAGAGGAGAAATGAGGCCATCTTGGTGAACTCTTCCTCTGTGGGGCCTTAGAGGAACCAAGGAAGAGAGATGAAGTTCTCTTCCCTCCTGGGGCCCTCGGGGAGCCAAGGTGGAGTGGACTCTTCCCTTGTGGGGTCTTAAGTAAACCAAAGGGAGGTGGACTCTCCGTCGTGGAGCCTTCGGGGAACTAAGGAGTGGAGAGGAGAGATGAAGCCCTCTTCCGTCGTGGGGCCTTCAGGGAACCAAGGAGGAGTGAAGAGGGAAAATGAGACCTGGGAAGACACATTGTCGGACCAGAAGATATAGCTTCATTTTAAATGACAATCCTGGGACTGGGTTACTGTCAAAGGAATGAGGTAAAATGGGAGATAGTACAATGGGTCTATGGCCTAAGTGCTCTCGGGAACTATACCTATATATGTAAACCGTCTCCGATTATTTAAAAAATAAATAAAAAAATATACTTATAGGTTAGGTTAGGTTAGGTTGAATTGTCAGGATGAATTGTCGCCGGATGAATTGTCGGCGGGATGAACTGTCGGCAGGATGAACTGGCGGCAGGATGACCTGTCGGCCGGATGAACTGTCGCCGGATGAACTGTCGGCAGGATGAACTGTCGCCGGATGAACTGTCGCCGGATGAACTGTCGCCAGATAAACTTTCGCAGGATGAACTGTCGCAGGATGAACTGTCATGGAACCGTTTGATACATCTTTAATTAATCAAATCAATCTTAATGGCCGAAATTCACAAAACACCTAGAAACTTTTTGAATCGATCCCGAAATACAAGTTTTGACAAGAATGACTCGATTATATAATAAATACTACGACCACGAAGACTTGGATATATTTTAGAATTCAATCACTACCTTCAGAAGGACCTTGCATATACTTGACGATCACCTGACTTTGTAATAATTAAATCATTCACCTACTTATCGACTGCACCTGCATCGACTCTATAATATATAAATTTTTACGCGTGTGTGTGTACATATGCACATGTATGTGTAGAGTGTGCACACGTACGCAAATACATACATATATATATATATATTTGTGAACATATTGTTACGTTACAAAAGATAAAGAATAGAGTCCTTTATTCCTGTTGCGAGTAGTTAGTGAATTTGGTCCCAGTGCACAGCTCGCCGCACCGCCCCCCTCTCCGCCCCCCTCTCCGCACGCGGAGGTCCGTGGCCCTAGTGCCGATCGGCACCCGGCATTCATTCCTCCGTTTGCCGCGGGCATGACAACAGTGTCCTTAGTAATTGCGCCGCGGCGCTGTTCGAGAACCTAAAAACTCGTGATTGTTTCTATAATGTGTATTGTGCACGAGAAGGCTCCAGCCCACCAGTAGCCTGTCTGACGACTACCTCATTTCCTGCTTTATGAGTAAAATGAATCTTTGCCCCCTCTTGTGTGCTACATCCCGCGTTTAAATTCACTAACACGTGTGGAGAGTTGAGAGAGAGAAGTTCCCCGCCATGTTAGAATACTAGTCCTAGCAAGTACCCATGTGTAGTTTGCCGAGGCTGGCAATTGTAAAACCCTGTCTCCTTCTAAATGAATAAACCCTTTACGTGCAAAACTATGTTCTGATTGAGGAAAGAGACCTGAAGATTGTGAGGAAAGGAGGAGGAATTCACAAGTGAACCACAACACTCGCCTTGGTTTTAAGAGGAACCTTGCTTGCGCCGGCTTCCTGAGCTAGTTCTGTTGGCCTATTTATTGCGTGTCCTTTCCAGGTTTGGTTTAGCAAAAGGCCGTAAGTATGCGGCAATGCTAACAATATATATAGATGAGTACCTCAAAAACAGAGGTGATGGTTATAGGAAGGGACCAAACTCTGTGCAACATACTCGCTAATGGAACCCAGCTGAAACAGGTGGACAGGTTCAAATACCTTGGGGTCAAATTCTCCAGCGATGGTCGGCAAGACGGAGAAATTGATAGAAGAATAAGTGCGGCAAGCAGTGTATTGCGTCCTCTCTACAGCTCAGTGATAAGGAAAGCCGAGCTGAGCATCAAAACAAAGATGGCAGTGTTTAAAACGGTATACCGCCCGATGCTCACTTACGGCCACCAGACATGGATGCTAAATGAACGAACACGCTCTAGAGTCCAAGCTGCCGAAATGAGGTACTTGAGAGGAGTGGCAAGGGTTACGAAATGGGATCATATAAGAAACTCCACGATCCGAGATGATCTAAACATTGAACCACTGCTACTCTTCGTAGAAAAATCGCAACTGAGGTGGCTTGGGCATGTACTAAGAATGCCTGATGACCGAATTCCGAGGAAGATACTGAGTGTGATTCCAGAGGGTAGACGTCCAGTGGGCCGCCCCAAACACAGTTGGACGAGGCAACTCCAGAAACTGTGTGACGAGAGGATGGGGCTACCATGGACAGAGGCCGAACAATCAGCACAAGACAGGGACATATGGAGGAGCCTTGTCGATGCAATGGGTCCCCGACCCGAATAGGATAAGGGGAAGAAGATGATGATGATGATGAATCTTAATGGCCGAAATTCACAAGAAACCTTGAAACTTTTTGAATCGATACCGAAATACAAGCTTTGACAAGAATGACTCGATTATATAATAAATACTACGACCACGAAGACTTGGATATATTTTAGAATTCAATCACTATCTTCAGATGGAACTTGCATATACTTGACGATCACCTCACTTTGTAATTATGGAATCATTCACCTACTTATCGACTGCACCTGCATAGACTCCATAATATATAAATTTGTACGCATGTGTGTATATATATGCACATGTATGTGTAGAGTGTGCACACGTACGCAAATACACACATATATATTTGTGAACATATATATACGTAAATGTGTATGCATGTATTAACTAATTTTTTATTTTAATCCTCCTCGTTTTATGTACCTACTTGTAATTTAATTTATTATTATGTATTACAACTTATATTCACACTAAGATTGTTAAGAGGGACCAGAGAAAACCAGAAATATGTCATTTTCGAATCAGATTTTAGACGTATTGACTCTTTTCCACAAAAATTTTTAAATGGATTTCGAAAGATTGTTCTTTTATCTAGCATTCGCATGTAATAAATTTTGAGAATTTTTTTAAATTTTGAGTATAATAAGGTTATTCCATAGGTCGTTGGCAGATTTGTTAAATTTTCAAAAAAGATTTTGTATTATACCACACCCATTTCAAATAATATAATCATGCAGTAAAATAAATCAATACATTATCTAGCAAACACACGTTTTAGAATTTTAATTTTAGTTTCAATAAAATCATTAAAAAATATGTACGTACATGTGTTTCTTGGCGAAAATTGGTCAGTTTGTGTATTTATTTGCGCACTTAGAAACTAATATATTTCAGATTTTTTTAACATTCTTATTAAATTTAGACATTATTGAAAAATGATAAATACTTATTATCAAAAAATAATTACAAAAAGTACATTATTTTAATAGTTTTATCATCACGCCTTTCAGCATTTTTGGATGAAGGCATAAATTAAAGCTAATTTGGATTGAAATAAATTCGATATTGAGTTATAATTTTAAAAAGCTGGTACGGAGAATAATTAATCTTTCTCATTGTAACCGCCCTGCACGATCGTAAGAACAACTTTCAACGAAATGTGGATTTTCGTTCGCTGGCTGGTTAAACGCTCTTACGATGAATGATGTGCACACCTATAATTGGAAACATCGCTAAAACCATGTTGAAAATGTAAATTAATGTAGTATTTATAATGTGATTCATTCTGTTCAAAAAGTTATGCTATCTTTGTTATGTTGAATACCTATTTGTGTGAATATTCTTAGTCTCTGTTGTTGTTACATTTTTTCATTATTTTATTTTGTCCTTATTATTTTACTTTATTTTTTGTATTTAATATATAACAGTGACACAAACAACTTAAATATCGTCTCCTTTTACCTACTTTTAAAAGTACTTTAGGAGATATGAACGAAAGATAAAGCACACAAAAAACTCACAAAAATTGCCAAACTTACCTATAAAATCATACAAAATTTAATTATTTAATGGCCTGTATTTTAATAAGAAAATGAATAAAATGGCACACATCTAGTATAGATCGTACTAGATGTATTTGATATATAAAAAATGATTTTCAAACAATCAGTTTTGGCCTCAAATCCAAAATTAAGTTATGTTTGAAAAGGGTCTGTAGGCGCTAAATGTGAGTATTAAGTTTGTGGTGCATTTTCATATTCATGTTAAAAATAATGAAATTGCAAATGACATTATCGCGCTGCATAATGCCGTTTAAATGCATTGCAGGAAAATACATTCCAGCAGCGTCGACCGATGACCGCATAGGCGTGGAAAATCTGCATGTCGCCAAACCTCCGCCAATTCGGACTGTCCATTGGTTGGCCACTTTCAAACGTGCGGTTTGACGACGCCATTTGCTTTCACCCACCGTACGTTACGTTCGGTTGACGGTACCCAATTTAATTTCAACATTTACAAAAGAGGCTCTGAGCAAAACAATTCTTTAAACAAGAATAAGTATAGTAATGAAAAAACTTCAGATTTTGGTGTCCCCCAAGGCACTGTACTTGGATCGACTTTTTTTATAATTAACTCCAAACAGAAAGCTCTGAGTAAAATAATTACTCATTCGGCCTGTCATCATTGGGAATGCTCTGTTGAAGATTTTTTTATAAAGAAAAGAAAGAATGGAAGTTTTGGGAAGGTAAAATGTATTAAATATGGTAGGAATCTGTGGGTCAGTTTGTCCAGGCGTAACGGATGTATAAATCCATCACTCACGCTGCGGTGTAAAGTGATCGGCCGAGAGAGAGAGAGAGAGAGATTTGGGGTGACCTATTTCAGAAGTGTTGGTTATGGTGTCCGTGTTGGCGATATCCATACCCGTCCCCCAAATTATAAAGAGTTAGCAGTAAATTTACTATCCAATTTCGTACACTTCTCTTATTGAAGCTACGTTTTCTTGAATACGTACTAAACAAAGAATCCTTATATACAATAATAACTTTACGAGTTAACTAACTAACCATTAGGCCGTTTCACTGAAACGGTAAACAGAGATGTTGGATCGCCACATAATTCTGTCTTGGTGTGAATTCCTAACATCATTCGTATTTCTATACCTATATTCTATACATTGAGTCTTCTGTTGTACCAACTATTGAAAACCCACTCAAGTATTTGATTCGCCTGATCTACCCTGTCTTCAATCTTCGTCATCGAATTATTTTGCTAGTGTTGAGTTAATGGATCTATCCATATTTGTCTTTCTTTTATATGCTACATGACCCAAGTTAGCGTGGCAAGTAGGAAAAATCAATAAAAAAGTAATGTATTAGTAATAAAAGTCGCAAACTTTGAATAAATATAATATTTAACATCTAAAGAAGAGTGTTTGGAGAGGCGTGACTTTGTTTTACATACCAATCCACAGTTGTTACGAGATTCATGCAATTTTGCACAAGAGGAATTGGCTGTCAAATTGTAATTGTTACTTACGACAAGAGAAAAGTCTGCATGAAATTTCAAAAAACCACCCCCATCCTCTGACGCAGAATTTCGATCCTTTTTGATAAAATTTTGTGTGCTTGAAAGTAAGAGAAAAATTTCCTTTTACGAGTATATCTGATTTCGAAAAACTTTGTCTAAAGTCCAGGCAACTCCGTGGAATTCATATATTATAATTATTTTGTTGTATTTAATTTTTAGTATCAGAGAGCCTTTCCCCGTTATACTCGTAAATCAGATTAGGTTATTTAAAAATATTTTTCCTTCATTTTTAAAGTAATTTCTTTTTGGTAAACATCGTGAAAATGATTATCGATTTTAAAATAATCAACTACCATCCAATTACTTAGATTTAAAATGCCAAAGGTGATTATTTTCCGGGATATTTTAAACCATGTCATATCCTCAGGGTTAATCGTGTGAGTTGATAAATATGTCAACCCACAGCCTATTTCAGGCTGTGTTCAACCCCCGTAGGGGTAGGTGTATAAGGGTGGCGCTAGGAAACTATAGACTTAACGTCCACACGGTAGAGATTAAAATAGAAGTGTGATGCGGGTGTGTTCGCGTGACCAAAGGTATGTAGGATTGCAATCCTTTCTGCACAAGCGTCAGTGTCCTTGTTCAATCAGTATTTCAATAGAAAATGCTCCGAGGAACTAGCAAGATTGATTTCTTCGTTGCCGATGAGCAGTCGGGAAAGACGCCAAACGTACGCCCAATATTTGTGAGATGAGAACGTGATGTTTTTACGACTCTTTCTTGAGCTGTGGAAGATTTGCCGGTGCCTGTTTTCTTCCTCCTAGAACAGGAATCTTTTCAAGACCTGGGGGCTTCTGCGGTTTAGGGGTAAGGCTATCGACTAGCAAGCCGGATTTCGTGGATTCAAGTTCCAACGTGTGCAACGAATTTTATATGATTAATTTGTGTTATTTCAAAATTTATTAATAAGTGGTTAATTAATTTATTAATACACCTATCGCCTCTCCCCCTTCCCCCCCCCCCTCCACCCACATCCCCCTCCATGCCCGTTGCATTTATTTTTCAAACAGCTCTCGTGCCACATATTAAAACGTTAATATAAAACACGCGCAGATTCGCATATATAATATTAGTATACATTAGTATAGATTAATATTTTTTACATATTTGAATTTTTACTATCAAAGGAATCTCCATAGTAACCTTAAAAAAATAACAAAATGACAGCGCACGTCAAACAATTACTTAGCAACGCTTTGCTTTTCGTTCGGACAATAAACGTTTAATAAATAATTTCGTAATGCCAGAGCTTACCAATGAATACAGCCTATATTACTCGCAAATAATGTAGCTTTCCATTAGTGAAAGAATTGTCAAAGTCAGTATTTATTGCGTTAAAGAGTAACAAACATCCATACATCCATACAAACTTTCGCCTTTATAATATTAATAGGATAGGATAGGATTTACGGCACGTTCCAGATAATCTTAGTACCACCCTGGTGTTAGGCCAACATTCAGAATTGAAACTTTGCTTGAAATGGCTTTAATAGTATGTGATATCCAGATTTGAATTACCAGGTACTTCCTCACTTTCCTCTAACCCGTCTGCTTCCTCTCCCCATTACTTTCAGCATCACAACTTACCCCCCTTTGGGGATGCCATAGTCTTGAGGTATTCATATATAAAAATACCCATGTTCACTCCTTTCTCTCATCAAAAAGACCCTATACAGAGTATCATCAAAGATAGACATAGGTCTACAGGGAAATTGTATATTCCTCTGGACCTCCTGTGTGGAGTAAATTTAAAAAAAGTCAAACATATCAAATAAACAAAGGACCAATTTCAAGGTCTGTTTGGGACCTGGGAGCGGAAATGTCTTAAGAATTTAGCGACGGTTTTCAGGGTATTTATCATTTCTTTTGTTTATTTCTGTTGAAATTTCGAAATTCCACATTCTGTCTAAGGTCAAGAAGCCAAAAATTTCCTCTTCAAAGACAGATCTCACAATTTTTGTTTTGGAGCATTGTTAGTCAATCCAATTGGGCCTGCCATGCTTCAGTACAAAAGACTATACCATCAAAACTGTGATTTCAAGAATACCCCATTTTGTCGAAAACATATATTTCCTCACTTATTCGAATGAGATTTGGACATTGTTAAGTTCCTTCTCACATTTTTAAATTTTACGTCCTTGTCTCCTCAGATTGTAAATTCTGTGGTCTAGAAGTGGGAACTTTAGATCTTATAAATTTTTGGTTGTGCCTCTATAAACAAATATCATCTCTTCTATTAGGCCTTATCTAAAATTGCCTCCCTTCCATTCAACATCTCATATCTTTTAAGTCTAAACTCGACCTCAATTTTCCATATAATTTTGAAATTTGCCCATTTAAATAAAATTAATATATAAAATCACCATCCCTCTCTCCATAATTCGAAATGATGGCCTATAACACCCTTGAAGAGTGAAAGCCAGAAACACTTGAAAACAATTTCAAGTCCCGTTGGCGTCATGTATCTTTTCTCGGAAGATTTTTCAATGTGGATGAGTGTTTCAGGCTGATAATTATTGCTTATAATAATTGTTACCCTTTGTGCTATGCATAAAAAATCTTGTCTTAAAAACGTTAGTTTTACAATTAAAAATAATAATTAATATTTGACAAGTTTAAGTATTTCCCCAATAAATGAAGACATAATTTGTCTCGACGCCACCTAGCGAGGGACTTAACACTTACAATGTTTCTCTCGCAAAAATAAAGTTGGTTGTTTTCAGGTGGAAAAAATATAATAAGCAGTAATTGTTGAATGAAACACTAGCATATATTGAATCATTTGGCGGGTACGAGATAAGCCGCCATAGCTCAGTGGTCAAGAGCAATCGACCGGCAATCGAGAGGACACGGGTTCAAGTCCCGTTGGCGTCATGTATCTTTTCTCGGAAGATTTTTCAATGTGGATGAGTGTTTCAGGCTGATAATTATTGCTTATAATAATTGTTACAATATAATTTTTTTTCATTTTTAAAACAGACCACACTTCTAGTAATTTTTTGTTCGCGTTGAAACACCACGTCCATTTTTAAGTGGTGATATAATATTTGCTTTTCGAATATGAAATTTTATAAGTGTTCAATATATTTTATCGGTGTTTTAATCAATTTATTTTTTATCATATGCATTAAATCAGTTTAAATTATGTATCCTTATGCCAACACGAAACAACGGTCTGACAGCAGAAGAAATGTGGGTCTATGACAGCCACAAAATGAAACAGACGTAACGAGATATGATTTTAGATTTTCACGGCCAAAAGTTTTTTTGTAAAAAAATATTTTTGGGTGTTATGTCGTGTTGCGCTACCTACTTCTTTAGCCAACGTTTCGGACAGCGTTACAGTGACATCATGGCACTATGCCAGGTGTGTAATTGTTAGTGGTGGTAAATGTGTGCTTATGTACTTAGAAGCGATACCGTGTCGCCAGCTCCACTCCACTCCAAGCTGGTATTACAGTATACTTCACAATGGTTTTTTAAGCACACACTTCAACACTAACAATTACATATCTGCCCTGATGATGGACACTGCAACGCTGTCCGAAACGTTGGCTAAAGGAGGAGCTAGTGCAATACGGCATAACACCCCAAAAATAAATAGCAAAAAAAAAGTTATGAAATACTATAATGGAACATGTTTCTAAATGCAGAATGTTAACTTGATTAATTTAATTTTGTTTATGATGTTAATATTTTTGTTTTCGTTTCTATTCGATGTATTTATTTTTTTTTTCTTATTACATCTGAGTATACAGGCAGGTACTTAATAACCTTCCTATCCTTATCTCCTTCCCGTTCCTAAACTTAGTATTTTAAAAGAGACCGAAATGAAAGAAGATTGGGTCGAGGAAGTTGGGGAAGTACCTTACTATTCAGATCAGGTGAACACCCACGGATATAGTCATTTCAATCGATTTTATAAGTGATTACCGTACAAAAGTCCCAACCACTCCCATCCGTTTGAAGCCAATGAGATTATATCATCCCCAATTAGGGTACGTTGTGAACCTGGAGGTAGTAGGGAGGGGAAGGAGATGGGGAAGAAGAAGGATAGTACCTGGCTATTCAGATTAGTTGAACACTACCATTCAAGCTTTTTAATTAAATGTATAGATGATTACCGCTTAAGAGTCCCAACTGCTCCCAACCGTCCGTAGGAGGGAAAGAGGATGGTTAAGGAAGAGGAAGGTGGATGAGTACCTGGATATTCAGATCAGATAAACACCATTGTTAAAGCCATTTCAATTGAATGTATGTAATTACCGCGCAAGAGTCCCAACTGCTCCCAACCGTCTTGAGTCAGTGAAACTAAGGCACCCCTAATGTGGATATGCAGTGAGGCTAAAAGTAGTGAGGAGGGGCAGGAAAAGAGAAAAGTGGAGGGGGGGGGGTACCTGGATACTCAGATCTGGTCACCAAAAACATCTGAAATATTTTCAAACAACATTTCGATTCCAAATGGTATTCTTTTACTAGAGCGATACTGAGAGTATCTTTTACTCTGAACATTCCTTATTCGTTCGCTTGATCAAGCAATTGATTTAAGATAGGTAGACACTAAACACGAGTAGGTAATTCATGCATTTTATTGGCTTGAGAAAATTCAACATGTATCAAACTATACATTAATATTTTTGATGACCATACAATTTGATTGCTAAATGTATCCTACCGGCTGCGCCAGTTTGTAATATCTCTCTTTATTCTCTCCTGATGTATTGGGACCTATTTTCTCCAAGGTAATGCACGTTTTCATCTCGCGATAAAATATCCCCGACAAAATATCCTACGGACAAAACATCCCCCGACAAAATATCTACTTAAAACTAACCTAATTTTCCAGGATGTCTGTATTATTTTTGTCCCATTTTACTTTTTTATAATTTATTGTCTTTACAGGATGTCTGTTTATTTTCGTTCCATTTCATTATTTTATAATTTATTTTCTTTACAGGATGTCTGTATAATTTTTGTTCCATTTTACCATTTTATAATTTATTGCTTTTACAGGATATCTGTATTATTTTTGTACCATTTTACTTTTTTACAATTTATTGTCTTTACAGGATGTCTGTATTATTTTTGTCCCATTTTACTTTTTTACAATTTATTTTCTTTAAAGGATGTCTGTATTATTTTTGGTCGATTTTACTAATTTATAATTTTTTGTCTTTACAGGATGTCTGAATTATTTTTGACCCATTTTACTGTTTTTGAACAATGAAATAATTTATTTTTTCTCTTTACAGGATATCTGTAATAGTTGTTTTTTTTTAGGTTAGGTTAGGTTTTATTAGATATTTTGTTGGGGGATATTTTGTCAGGGATATTTTAATTTTAATTTTTTAATTTTAAATACATAAACGGCTATACTGCCTTTTATGAGGTTATTTTGTCGCGGGATGAAATTTGTGGAACCATCTCCAGCATTTATAAATGGATGCTTATTGAAAGACCTTGCTTCTTTTAAACTAAGTGACTGTTTATTGAAGTAGTGTAATTACAATAATTCTTCTGAGGATAACATCCTTCTAGGTTGGAGGCTAGTTCTGATCTGCGGAGCTCCCGAAACCTGTTGATTCCGTACATCTACCTTCGGTCATCTTCGGCACAACTCGGCAACGAGACCATGTGACCCGAAGACCTCATACACTTCTGTCATAAAGTATTAACTAAATCATAGACTATTGTGATGCATTACTATTTCAAATTTTAATGTCAAACCGCAAATTGATTGCTTTCACTAAAAGATACATCCAAAATGATTTACCATGGTTGTAACATGGAATTTAAATTTGTGTTGGTAATATGATTTCCAAAACTGTTAAAAATCATTATATCAAATGTTGTTAAATAAACAAAACTGAAACCCACAATAATTTTGGCTGCATATATTACGGTCAACATGGCTTAATAATAACTTTACGTGGATTTTTTAATTTATTTATTTCATAGTTTAATGCAAAACAGAAACATTTCACAATATGATGTATTCAAAATGAGTTGAACAAACTCATTTCAGGGGTCCTAGCATGGTCGATCGATAAGGATTGATAGAATAACTTTCGGTAACTTCTTACCGTTCCATAGAACAACTGCAGATCCCTAACGTACAAACAACAGTTGACGTCGAACATATTAAGAACACTTTGTCATCATGATGACCTCCAAAACCTATTAAATCTTGTTAATAATGCTCGTGAGCAACTGGGCCTAACAATCAATATCAATAAAACTAAATGGATGACATTTGGATGAATCAGTGATACAGTTAAATGGTTGCAATGTTGAAAAGGTGGAAAGATTCAGATACCTCAGCAGTATTCACACGGAGACTCTTGACCAAGATGTAGAGGTTAGGTGCAGAATTGAAGCAGCAAGAACTGCGTTCATTAAAATGAAGTCCCTCTTCTGCAATAATAATATCAGCTTAAAACTAAGGCAGAGAATGCTAAAATGTTTTGTCTGGTCGGCCTTGCTCTATGGATATGAAACATGGACCTTGAAAGTAAATACCACGAACAGGTTAGAGGCTTTTGAAATGTGGCCTCACCGGAGAATGCTCAAGGTCTCATGGACCGACATGATCACCAACACAGAAATTCTTAGGCGGGCTAGAGCAGATAGAGAACTGCTTAATAAAAATGTGCATGTAAATAAAATGGAACTGTAAACCGGTCGTTTTTTAATCTCGTTAATCTAACACCCGAAGAAAGCAGTAAAAATAAATAAAAGTGTTCCCTGCGTGATGTAGGTACATTAATCAGTTTCGGACTGCGAGTTTCCGGACACCGTGCATACAGAATAATACACTATGAGCACATGCATACAGCACACAGCTCTCACGGTAACACGTCACCGCAGAGCGCTAACCGGAGCCCGGTTCGGCTGCGGTCTCGCCCACAGAGCTGGAGGTCGGACAGAGTCGGTCATGAATTACATTTAAATATTTTAGACGGAAATTAGCCCTCGATCCCTTCAGCCGGAACGCTGAAGCTCGCAGTGAATTGTTTATGTATTTTAAAAATTTATTTAAGCGATTTTCTGAATTTAACGTGTTTTTATTTATTTGTTTGTGAGAAACGCACAGCTTTTGGGCGCTCTTATAATTCTGACTGCGACGCACAAAAAAAGGATCAAATGTACGTTTTTTTATCACAATATTACTTCTTATAAGATCTTTCTTACATACTTCAATTAATCAATATCCATAGGTAGAGACACTGATTCATCACATTAACGATATATTCGTGAATTAAAACGATAAATGGTGTTTTTAGCGATAAAAACGTTCAAACGCGAAATAGCAGCGATTTTTACCACAAAACTCAACAAATTGGTAAATGTATTAGAAGGGTCAAAATATCCATACGCTCATTTGCTTTGGGAGGACTTGGTGTCCCTAAGCCTTTCTTAACAAAAATTGGTGTTTTCCCCGCCAAAACTTTAAAGGCTGTGCAGGAGGTAAAGAACCGGGTTGTCTTAACCCAAATAAAAACTCAAATAAGAGAGAAGAGTTCTGTGAAACATTCATTTGCTGAACCGTCAAGACAACAGCACTAATCAATTTCTTGAGCACGCAGGTAAAATGTTCAATCCTGCAATTGTAGGTCAGAATGTCCAGCGATCACACGCTATTCTTTTAGCAAGTAAAAGTAGGTTTGCTCCAACGTTTAAATCTGTTGATGACAGCAAATTCCTGGAAGGTAACAAGTATTTTCAAAGACAGTTTGTAGAGCAAGTGAGGGATGGAGTCACCGTAGACATAACTCAGCTACTCTTAGCTGTAAAAATTGTTCACAGAGAATTTGCTGAGGCAGCTCTGATGACTGTGTGGGCCCCTGCGAATAGTGTTGACGCAGAAAGATTTTTTAGTTGCTATAATCTTGTATTCACAGATCGTAGAACGAACATGACACACTCTACTGTAGAAACATGTGCCATGTTGAGTTTCAACCAATAATAAAATAAACATGTTTCAAGTGATTTTGCCAATTTAATTGTTTTTCCCCTCTTGCCGACTCCCATTTCTTGACGTTATCCTATTTAGCTATAAACGCTATGAAAACGCAAAATTAAAGCTATAAAAGCTATTTTTTCAATAATTAATGCTACATTTCTTAAAAATTAAAGCTATGAATCAGTGTCTCTATCCATAGGTATACACAGCACAAACACCTTGAAAATACACGAATGTTTAAACACCAACATCTGCAATTGCCCTTCTCTAGAAAAAACAGAACAAATAAAGTATCTAGGAATCGTAATTGACTATAACCTTAGATGGACGCAATATTATATCAAGCAAATCACAAATAAACTCCTCAAAACGATTCACATTTTCCTAAACATAAGAAACATATATAAAATAAAAAAAATGAAAACAATATACACTTTTCAATGTAGCTATAACTTTGTGGTTATCCATTATTCATTTATCTAAAACAATATATTTTGCACTTTGTCAATCAATAATAGAATATGGAATAATTGTCTGGGGAGCAGTAACAAACTCAGCTATCGATCACTTAGAAATCGCGCAGAAAACGATCTTAAAGATAATACTTAAAAAACATATACCAACTGATAAAGACCAAATATTCAACAGTTGTGATGTACGCCAATTATACGTTAAAACACTACTCAACTACATTACCAAAATTTCATAACAAAATAAGAATACAACACATTTTATGCAGCATTATATTTATATTATTTTAAATGTATTATACATTTTTGTTTTATAAAATGGAGGCCTCAGTACAGGTGAGTTACCCAGTGATGCCGACATTGCTGAATTGTATTTATATATATAATACTCCCATACTCCCTCAGGTAGAGAAATCTCAGAAAATTCTTCAGAACCTTCTCCATCATGAGGGAATACTTCACTTGGTGTGGGCTTCAAACCAGCGATCCACTCTCCTGCCTACCCCTAACCAAAGCATTGTATAGTACTGGGAGAACCCGGGTGTCTCTGAAATTTCTCGCAGGGTGTAGAACAAAACTCAGCTTTCTCAGTGAAGTGATTTAGCAGGGGTGCCCGGGTTCATGGGGTGGGTTTGTCTAGGTCTTGGAGGCTGATGACCAGGACATACTGAACCCTAGATCTACCCACCTCTTAAACCCTTTTCCTTCCCTTAAATTCTCATTCCTTTCATTAAAAAAACCCCTCCACACAGCATCCCCAAAGATGACATATAGGCCCTGAGGGAAATTATTTTCCTCAGGGCCTCCTGTGAGGAGCTCATGTATATATATATATAAATAAAAAATGCTGTATATGTATGTTTTTTTTTAAATACAATAAAAATACAGAGATGTAAAAACACAAAATCTCAAGGTAACAAAAATATCTCCATATAAAACAAAGTCCTCCGCCGCGTCTGTCTGTTCGCGATAAACTCAAAAACTACTGAACGGATTTTCATGCGGTTTTCACCAATAGATAGAGTGATTCATGAGGAAGGTTTAAGTTCATAATTCGTCCAGGTTTTGTGTAAATTGGTTGAATTATATAGTAAATAAATGAGAATATCTAAAAGAGAAAATAAATAACGAATATATATAAGAGAATATCTAAACAGATAATAAATAACGGGGAACGGATGAATGGGAAAG
Source organism: Limnephilus marmoratus (assembly GCA_917880885.1). Classification (NCBI taxonomy): domain Eukaryota; kingdom Metazoa; phylum Arthropoda; class Insecta; order Trichoptera; family Limnephilidae; genus Limnephilus; species Limnephilus marmoratus. Next base: position 6,081,088 of record OU862935.1, read on the forward strand.
AACACGCAGGGAGAAACAGTTTCTTTATTAAGTGGCATTGCAACGCATGCCGGGAACTCGGTAGCTGTTTATCAATTTATTTTCATCAAAAGCACCAAGAAGAAACAGCTGTCACAAAACTGAATCAAAAGAAACAACAACACAACACTTTTGGATCTATTATAAATTTATTTTAAAATGAACGTGACTCGACTATTTTAAAACGTACCATTCGGCTTGGCAATTTGGATGCATAAATTAAAGGTTAATGCATTTATATGTCCTGTCTAAACACGCCATCCATAGTTTGACCTTCAACTGTCAAGGTCACAAGTTCATCCAGAGGTCATCACAAAAACACCCCTTCATTTGACTATCTACTAACACAGTGTTTTTCAATCTTTTTGAATACGCGACCCCTTTACAGGTTGAAAAATTCTGGCGACCCCCTTTGACCATAGATACAGACAAAAAGTTAGTAATTTAAATACGTTAATTATTTCTTCTACTAGTGCAAAATTATTTTGTGGTAACATTTTAAATTCAAATTAATAAATAACGTTGTATTAACCACTTAATTATTTACAAAAACCGACATGTTTCGTCAGCAAAGCTGACTTCCTCAGGGTTTTGACAGAACTAATTTTTAACTATTTATGTCTATTTTTAAAAATTAGTTCTGTCAAAACCCTGAGGAAGTCAGCTTTGCTGACGAAACATGTCGGTTTTTGTAAATAATTAAGTGGTTAATACAACGTTATTTATTAATTTGAACGTTAATTATTTTCTCTATTTTGGTACCTATATTCATTATTACGGCCTACACTCTGCAAGGAAGCCGCGAGAGCTTTTATAATAAGGACGATGTAAGTTGGTAAGGCTGCATGCGACTTTGACTTGGACGCCCCAGCTCGCGCGGGCCTAATTTTGCGACATAGGTAGATTTTAATATCCTTTCTTGGATAAATCAATAGAACTGGCTGATCTCACCACAAATCTTTTAGATTTAGCTGCTGACGGCATGATTGAAATTGCATTTCATTCTCATAGTGTTGACGTGTTTTGTGTTTCGTAACATTCTCTTCAATGGTGGACATTTTAACTAAAATTATTACTGTCATTTGCCACTTAATACTTATGAAAACTGACATTCTCTTCAATGGTGGACATTCTAACTAAAATTATTACTGTCATTTGCCACTTCATACTTATGAAAACTGACATTCTCTTCAATGGTGGACATTCTAACTAAAATTATTACTGTCATTTGCCACTTCATACTTATGTGAACTGACATTCTCTTCAATGGTGGACATTCAAACTAAAATTATTACTGTCATTTGCCACTTCATACTTATGTGAACTGACATTCTCTTCAATGGTGGACATTCTAACTAAAATTATTACTGTCATTTGCCACTTCATACTTATGTGAACTGACATTCTCTTCAATGGTGGACATTCTAACTAAAATTATTACTGTCATTTGCCACTTCATACTTATGTGAACTGACATTCTCTTCAATGGTGGACATTCTAACTAAAATTATTACTGTCATTTGCCACTTCATACTTATGTGAACTGACATTCTCTTCAATGGTGGACATTCTAACTAAAATTATTACTGTCATTTGCCACTTCATACTTATGTGAACTGACATTCTCTTCAATGGTGGACATTCTAACTAAAATTATTACTGTCATTTGCCACTTCATACTTATGTGAACTGACATTCTCTTCAATGGTGGACATTCTAACTAAAATTATTACTGTCATTTGCCACTTCATACTTATGTGAACTGACATTCTCTTCAATGGTGGACATTCTAACTAAAATTATTACTGTCATTTGCCACTTCATACTTATGTGAACTGACATTCTCTTCAATGGTGGACATTCAAACTAAAATTATTACTGTCATTTGGCACTTCATACTTATGTGAACTGACATTCTCTTCAATGGTGGACATTCAAACTAAAAAGAGAAACAGACTTAGGACGGGTTGTTTCAAAAAAATTTACGAATTCATCAAATATTTGCATTTAATTTTCACGTTCTGTGAAAGTTCTATTCGAGTTCTGTTACTATGTAGGCCAGTTACTTCGTAAAACTGAAATAATTACAGAACTTGAGTAGAACTTACACAGAACGTGAAAATTAACTTCATATATTTGATGAATTCGTTAAATTTTTTGAAAGAACCCATCCTTAACTTAGAAAATGATTTGATTATTAACATATCAAATATAGCTCCACGATTTGAAATATTTTTGAAAAATCAACAAGCCCATCCTTTTCACTGAAATAGTGTTTTTATTATAGTTAGAACCTCTCGTTTTTCCTTTTGCTGGCGACCTCCCGAGTAAGGCTTCGCGACCCCTGGGGGGGTCGCGACCCACAGATTGAAAAACACTGTACTAACACATCATCACTTTCGTTGAACAGGGTTCTAACTTCACAACCTGTTAAATCACAGGAGACCATATTTGTCCCAGCTCACAAAGGTCTCATATAAATCGCTGTAACTCCCTTACTATCATAGTTAGAAATATGTACTAAACGGTGTTAGAATGTGAAAACACTACGCTTTATATTCATATCTAAAAAATAACCAACAAAAAAGTAAAATATACACCTTTATGAAACCAAAGTTTTAAATCGTAATTTGAAAAAAAAAATTGAAACTCCGGGAATTTTTTATTTAATATTTTCGTATAGAACGATAAAAAATTGAAATAACAATAACGTTTACGATACATGTGACTAAAAATTATGTATAGGTTTTTATTTTTTTCATTATCAGTTATGTTAGTTAGAAAAAACAGCAAGTGAGCCATTTTTAAATTTTTTTATTTTTGCGTTCAAAATTTTTTTATTAATTTTTTATTTTTGCGTGCAAAATTTTTATATTTAATAATTGTGTTTTTTTTTAAAATTTTTATATGAATACCGCCCAAGAGTCCCAACTGCTCCCGTCTGGAGCCCGTGAGACTATAGCATCCCCAATGGGGTATGTTGTGAGGCTGAACGTAGTGGGGAGGGGAAGGAGATAAGGAAGAGGAAGGCGGGGAAATACCTGGCTATTCAGATCCGGTCACCAAACACGGCCAATGCCATTTCAAGCAACGTTTCAATTCTGAATAGTGGTCTTACACCATGGCGATACTGAGAGTATCTTCCACTCCGGAACGTGCCGCAAATATACTATATATTATTTTAAATTAACAAATTGTGAAATAACACAAATAAATCAAATGAAATTTATTTGCCACGCCGGGATTCGATCCCGCGACCTTTGGTGTGCGAGTCAAGAGCCTTACCGCTGGACCACGCCGGCCGTTTATTTCTAATTATAAAATTTGAAAGCGTATTTTATCTCCTTTCAAAAACAGTTTATAATTTTCGGATATGTTCAGAAATGTGTGATTTATAGCTTGTGAATTGAATTTCGTCACCTTAGTCGGAAAAGGTTCTAACTGACGTTTTTTTCAAAAATGATTTTTGAATGTCAAACCATTTTTTTCGCCCTTTTCCATAACGAAAATTTTTTTTTCAGAATAATCTGTGTTGTATTTCTTTAGATACGATTATACGATCGACGTTCAGCTTAATGCCACAATGCGAACCATCAGCGGAACCTTAAAATCGACTCCTCTGCCTTGGCTCCCCGTACTTGCAAACATAACCCCGCCAAATATCAGGCGAGAGATTGCAACACTGAGGGAATACAAGAAGGCGCTGCAAAAAAAGCGTAATACCTTTGCACGATGATGTCGTTTTCACCCGGCATGCCGCTTGAAGTCTCGAAAACCCTTCTGGACGGAAGGAGAAAGACTCCTTTGAACACCTCTCACCCCAGAAGATAGGTGGAAGCTTGAGTGGCAAGAAGCCAACGTCAAAAACGCCCATCTCGTTCAAGACCCCATTGAGAGAGCCTGGGTTCTCATTGCCTCGCAAACTCTGGACTGCCATCAATAGGATAAGGTGCTCCCATAGCCGTTGTGCTCACATGATGCATAGATGGGGCCTTAAAGAGTCGGCGATGTGTGAATGCGGTGCGGTGCAGACCACCGAACGTGTGGTCAACGAATGCCTGTTTGTTCCCCGGCGAGATTGATGAGGTCCACAGGGCAACGTCTGAGGCCCTAGACTGGCTCGCAGACCTAGATCACCCCCTCTGACCCCCCACCATACGAAAGAAGAAGAATAGATACTTGTATGACGAAGTTCTAACATGAAGTTTTTAAAACATCTGATTTTTAAAAGATTCTTTCTTCGCTTTTAACCTTTAGCTACGGCCATTTTATTTGTCTCTGAGAGTTGATCAATTTTATAAGGCGCAGTGTAGTTCGTCACTTTAGTTGGATAGGGTTTTAACTTTGCATTAGCCACCATGTTCTGAAATGTCAAAGTTTGAAAAGACGATTTCTCAAAATCTATGCAACGATTTCTGATTTTTTGGTTGAATCTCGTGTAAAGTATTTTATTTGAACATATTTTAAAGGAAAATATTTTTTTAGGACATGGCCCTGTCTTGGAAAGGCATTAGGGAAATATAGATGGAATGAATTATTTATTTATTTATTTATTTCAACGCCATAAAATGGCTATTACAATCCGGTGATACATAGTGGTACATAGGAGGATAATTTCAATGATAATATATACATTAAACAAAGTACATATGTATGATAACAACTAGTATTTAGTTATAGGATACAAATATGTTTTACAACAAGAAAAAAATAGTATGAGCTCGTACAAAATAGACATTTTTATGCAGAATAAACATAAGTAAATTAAGGTGAATTCTTAGAAAAATTCTCATAGCCCATCCAGACTCACGGCGAGAAGCCCCGAGAACACCCGAGAAGCGTGAATGTGATGTGTTTCTCGCATTCTCTTTCTCTGGCTCGCCTGTTCTCCGATGGCTGTCGGTAAATTTGGCCGCTTCAAAAGATTTCTCGGGCGAGAAGCGAGAAGGCTACTACACTCACGTTTTGTCTCAGTGTTGTTTAGTGAGCGGTTGAGAGTAGACGTGCGTTATATTTTTGTTTTTGTTTCGAAAATTTTGTTTCCTTGTATTAAAAATCAACAAAAGTTGCAATTTATAGAATATTTTCAATCTGAACCGGTATTATGGGATGCAAAACATCGAATTACAAAGACAAAAGTTTGAACCACGATGCGTGGAACAGACTTGAAGAAATAATGCAAGTACCTGAACTCAAAAAGAAAAAAGATTCCCCTTTTGCAAGTTAACGGAAATATAAAAAAATGGTGAATGATTCCTCCAAATAGGTTGCTGGTGAAAATGAAATTTATAAACCTACATGGTTTGCATATGATGCTCTGGATTCGCTATGGATTCGCTCTGGATTCCTTTCTGAATCAAGGGCTAACTACAACGTTCAACGTTACAACGTTCACAAAATTATAATATGCCATGGCGCACAGAGCCAAACCTGCTGCATTTTGAATATCGTCTGTAATGTCGTCCATACCGGATGGGAAACAGATCACGAGTGAGAAAAATGAGAGTGTGGATAAGTGCTTGTTCTCGCGAGAATTTCTCGCCGAGGCTTCTCGCCGTGAGTCTGGAATCGCCTTCAACATCAAGTATAATATACCTACTTTACTTTTATTTGTACATATTGTTTGATTCTAGGAATTGGCTAAAATGGAGTACATAACTTAGTAATGATATTATTGTTACCTTCAGTTGAAATTACTGAAGTTTGAAATGATTACAGGTACTGCTAATTAGTTCTGCTTATCAGGGCTGCCAGTTAGAGAATCAATAATAAATCTTTGGTTTAAAAATAATAATTTTGAAAAAAATTATACATTATTAGCTATCAATGAGCTATCACTTAACTATCTGATAGTAAATATAAATAAAACAAGTAGTTTGGAATCTATATTAGAGTATGATATAGACGTCGTGCAGACGAACACTATTTAACATTAATTATTGTCATTGAGGTATGATATTAGAGCCTTCTTATAACTATATATATATATATATAATTATCCTGTACAATGAATTATCGGCTGGTTGCTTATGGTCCTATCTGCATGTTTAGGTATGTTCTAAAATGGTAAGCATGCGTCCAATTATAATAATTATCATAATATATTAATCTCGTAATCTATTTATCGATTTCTGATTTTGAGGTTGATTGATGTAAAGTATTTACTTTAACATATTTTAAATAAAAATATTTAAATCGGAAGTATGCTTACCGTTTTAGAACATACCTAAATGTGCAGATTGAACCATATGCAACCAGCTAAGGCACTATGATTCATTGCATAAGGTTCTAAGGATATTTCCCTACATAGGGCCACGTTCTAATGGAATATTTTCCTTTAAAATATGTTAAACTAAAATACTTTATACATGAGATTGAAACTTAAAATCAGAAATCGATAAATGGATTATGAGAAATCGTCTTTACATACTTTGACATTCAGAACATGATAAGGCGAACTTAGAATCCCATCCAACTAAAGTTACGAATTACACTGCGCCTCGTCAAACCGATCAACTCTCAGATACAAACCAAACGAAAATTTCTAAAGGTTCAAAGTGAAGATAGAATCTTGTAAAATAAATAGATGTTTTAAAAATTTCACGTTAGAACTTCGTTATACAATTATCTACAGAAATACAACACAGATTATTCTGAAAAATGTTTTTCTTCATAGAAATGGGCAAAAGAAATGGTATTCAAAAACATCAGTTAGAACCTTGTCCAAATAAGGAGACGACATTTTATGCACGATCTACAAATATAATACCAACATTCCAACAGACACTGAGCAGATTATTTCAAGAAGTGTGATGTATTAAAATTTATATATTTTTTTCTTTGAAATTTGAAACAAAACAATCTGTAATAATGGCGATGAAACATTCTGTTCTCGAGTTTTATAATTTTTTTGTTTATTTAGACAGGCAGGATACCACAATAATATAGAAATTAATACGCAATAAATTATGCATATTTTTTTCTTCCACGTGGCTTGCTTCAATAATATCCCTGATACACATCATTCCCTTTAATTCATATTCACGTGATACGTGACAAGTGACGCGTGATACTATATAATATTCTATTCTTAGATTATAAAAGTGTAGGAGAAATCGATGTTATTATAAAATTCAAAAAGGACTGTTCCGGGCATGTAAAAATCATACAAAGTCACAAAACTACCCACACTTTTTAGAAGAATAATACGTAGTTACGGAGAAACTTCAGATTTTGGTATCCCCCAAGGTACTGCTCTAGGACCAGTGTAATTTATGTACTACATATTTTATATATGTATTTCATATGCTGAGGACATGGCCTTAATATTTATGTACTTCATTTTAATAAGCTTTTGTAACACAAAATGGGAGCCTCAGCACGGGTAAGCCACCTAGTGAGGCCAACATTTTTGGATGGTACTATGATATGTAAAATGTAGTTTAAAAAAAAATACATACCTATATACATTAATAAGTGAAAAAAACCGGAAAATTTAAAATTAGGTGGATCAGAAATGTAAAAATAATTAAGGTTTTTTAGATTTAACTTACTATCTCGATAACATGTCGATAAAGCCTTTGTATTTCCATTGACTATACGAAAGAATGATTTCCCTAAAGATTTTCTCATAAATTCAACAACATTCTATTCAAAATGTAACTGTCTCTCAAAATTCTCAAAACCAAAAACAACACCAAATATCTCCGAATAATTTTTCGGAAAAAACTTAAATGTAAAAGCGAAATTTGTCAAGTTGTCGAAAATATTAAAACATTGTACATTTACAATAATAAGAACATTTTGTCATTACAAAACTAGGTTTATTATTTAAGAACCAACTTTAGGATTTTTTACCGACATGTAATGTACTTTCTGTACACACTAACAGCCTTACTAATTAAAAGAAATAATTACCAACCGCTAAGCGGTGTTTTAGCTACACATTGAAAAAAAACTGTACAAGCTCGGTTTTGAATTCTTACTAATAAAAATTATCTTTAACTGGGCTACGAAAGAGTTAGCAACGTTGCATTTTGGCAAACCGACGCAATTAATTGACTGTTACAAAATGAATTTAATAAGAATTTCACGAAGGTAATGTCTTTTTAATAACATTTATGCTGTATACATGTGTAAGTAAATATGAATCCAAGAAATCAAAGTTTATGTTGTGCAAAAAAAGAAATCCAAAATGTTTTTATTTTATTACTTATGAGAATAATTATAATAATATATTTTTAAATATTTTTTTATTGGATGAGTTAAAAATAAAAGTAATGACAAGTTTTTTTTGCATATTCCATGAAGAAAAGGAATAATTAGTATAATAATAAGGAAAAATTCGTATTTTCTAGAGTTTATTAAAATTGTAAATTTTATAGTTAATTATTATATTTCAAAATTTAAAAGGTTATTTTATGTAGTTTCTAAGGTTTTCTACATAATATGTTTGTGAAAGGTAACATTGAAATAGGTCCTTATGCCTAGTGAGTCTAGTAGGCACTCTTATATTGACGAGTTCGCAATAGTCGAGCTCCGAATTTACAATTAAAAAAAAATACAAGCCGCATATCCTTCGCCAATCCTCAAATGTATGTGTAATATATTTTTAACCGTTTTTTTTTTAAATATTAACGTGTTCCTCTCTACAATTAATCCGGTAAGTTTTATTCAAAAAAACTAATCTGTTAAATCATTTTTTGGTTAAATGTTTCTTGCGCGATGAATGAGGACTTTGCTGGGAGAGGAACTGAACTCACGACGCCCGGGTGGGAACCAGACTTATTTATCGACTCAGCTACCAAGCGGCCCACATCCTCTACTATATTTCATGCGAAATAACTCTTCAGACACAGTAAAAAATAAACATGCATTATGTGATATCAAAACATTTGAGTCGATCACGTGACATAAATGACACACGTTATGGAGTCATGGAACATCTGTCACAGTTTACATGTTTATGTCAGAGATAGTGTCACCACTATGTGAGTATTTTCTAGACACTGAGAATATCTTTTAGGGAAGAGAATTATTGTGATATCGAAAGACGTACATATTTACGGTATTGTACAACGTAAAAAATGTACGTGATCCATTTTGGGTAAAGTTAGAGGAAATATATTTGATTGCTTTGTTTTTTTGAACAATTCGAAGAATACGTGTGTTTTGTCGTCGTTTAACCAATGGAGCGATCACGCGAAATAAATAAATTTGCCTTGATTGCTCGAGATTTCCCAGAAGATCATTTTTAAAATTTTTCGCCAACAATAAAAAAATCATACCTTCGAATTTTAACAAGGAGACAAAAAAACTAAGATCAATTAATTTTTTTTTTTTACGTGAATACCGTACAAGAGTCCCAACTGCTCCCGTATGGAGCCAGTGGGACTATGGCATGCCCAATTGGGGTATGTTGTGAGGCTGAAGGTAGTGGGAGGGGAAGGAGATAGGGAAGAGGAAGTACCTGGCTATTCAGATCTGGTCACCAAACACGGCCAAAGCCATTTTAAGCAACGTTTCAATTCTGAATGGTGGTCTTACACCAGGGCGATACTGAGAGTATCTTCCACTCTGGAACGTGCCGCAAATAGACTATATATTATTTTAAATGAATAAATTGTGAATAACACAAATTAACCAGATAAATTCGATAGGGATATGATCCCGCGACCTTCGGAGTGCGAGTCAAGAGCCTTACCGCTGCACTACGCGGGCCGTCATTCATTGGCTATATAGCATTTATTGGATAACCAACACCCCTACCATTATACACCTCAAAAGGTTCGTTTGTTTACTTTGCAAGGGTGCCCGGGTTCATAGGTGAGGTTTGTCTAGGTCTTGGTGCCGGATGCGTTTGCCAACTTACCGCGTGGCGAGCCGGATAGGGAGAGACTGGTTGAGGGAGACCTTTTGACCTCTCCAGTTGGACTCTCTCGACCCATCGCCTTGCACCGCAGTGGGAGGAATGGGTTCACACGTTCGTCACTCCTAGGCACACTGAATCCTACGTTCCTACCCCACCTCCCCCACATGACTTTTTCCTTCCCAGAACTTTCTCTTTTCCCTTCTACTTTAAGCAAGTGGTACGGAATCCCCAATAGGCCGCTTGCATTACATTTTTTTCTTTTTTCCGGTTTAGGCAAATATTCTAAGACATTATGTATTTATTTATTGTATTATTTTTTTTTTATTCGTATTTTTGAAACCCTGGCGATACGGGACATCATTTTATGGGTGCGAAAAACGATAATTACAAAGCCGAAAATATTTTTTTTTTAAGATGGATCAAGGAAAAAAATATTTATGGTATGCCTCGTTATTATCCTGTGCCATTCGTGTGGAAAACGTTATATTGATCATAAATCATTATAATGTTCAACGTCTATATTACTAAATCGAATGTAATATACTTGTACTTGTAAATTGCAATAATAATAAGAATATTATAAAATTTGATTTTGTTAAAATCAGCAGCACTACCATTATAATACCTCTAAACACGTACAGACATCTTAAAATGTACGGGATTCTCTTTATAACATCTGTCAAAAAGTCAAACCAAAGGATAAGTTCGCAGAGAAAAAACAATAAATCTAGTGAACGTTAAATGTCAAATTAAAAAATTCGCCTGAAATCAAAATGTTGCTATATAAAAAAATAAATCAGTGTGGAATTTAAAAAAATTAATAGAAACATTTTCGGAGACGGGACATTTTCATGTAGTAACGTCACGAAATAATAGATTTATTTATTTAAAAAAAAAAAACTGTACATTTCTAAAATTTTTACTAACATTTTCGTAATCTTGGTAAAAAAATCTATCCACACGATTTTTCCCAAGTCGTTATGAAATCCATGCAAGTGGCCTATTAGGTAGGCATATTCTTTTGATATGAACACCTCACAAGAGTACCAACCGCTCCCGTCTGGAGCCAGAGAGACTATGTCATTTACAATTGGGGTATGTCATGAGACTGTAGGTAAGTGGGGTGGAGATAGATACGGGGTAGAGGAAGGTGGGGAAGTATCTGTACTGGCTCCGAATTGCCAATCTGATTTTCATAAACAATTTTTATTCCAAATAATGTCCAAATATGTCAGGAATCACTGGTAGACTAAACCAAATACGTCTTTTAACACTACACCAAATTCGTCTTTTATACACGAAAGCTGCAATTATTTTTTTTTCGATTTCGTCCTATCAGGAGTGTTTAAAATATACCACGTACTAATTATTTTTATCGCGTACAGTAATTTCAAAATAATTACCTATAAATTTTCGCCCAAAATCTTAATCGAGTAAAATTTACAATTTTAAATACCTCCATCAATCTTCTTCACGACATAATTATGTTAAAAACTCGTCAAGTTTATAACCGTGAGTTAATGACGAGTTAACTTAGGCGATATTTAACACACTTTCCAAAACTGTGCTATCAATATTAACACGTCGATCGAATTTAGATATATGTATAAGGTTTCGAAAGCAGTGCTTTTTAAACTTGTATAACGGTATTGCGCGTTTTCATCCCGCCACAAAATATCCTATGGACAAAACCCTTAACAAAATATTTACTAAAACCTAACGTTACCTAAAAAAATAGGAAAAAAAATAATACTGACATTTTGTAAAGACAATAAATTATCATTGAAGTAGAAGGTAACAATAATAATCTTGTGGAGGTCGAACAAAGGACACTGAATTGCATTCGGCTGGCTTCCGATTGGTCTTCTAGCAACCAATCGAAATCATTGTCAAGTCACAAGAACTCTCTCCGCGCCCCATCAAAAACCAACAATTATTCTGTCCAAAGACTCACTTGCATATCGTGTTTGTTCGCCCTTCACATTATTATTATTGTTAGTATTTAAATATAGAGGACTTATGTGTAAGTTGTAAATTGTTAATAAACCTGTAAATAATGTACCGACATCTTACTCATTTGCTTTACCACACCTTTACACACCTTAAAACACCCTCTAACTAGTGACCTCCATAAAACAGTAGCCTTTATAATAAACGAAAATATTAAAGAGAACAAGATACAGAAAAATAGAAAAGACAATGTCCCGGTTAGACAAGAGGTCAGGGTTCAAGTCCCAGCTGTGACCATTGTCTTTTTCTATTTTTCTGTGTCTAGTTCTTCCATATTTTCGTTTAGATTATTAGTGTTATCTTCTTCTTCAATGATATATTACATTGATGGGAATAACCTTCAAAATTTATAAAAAGCGAGTTTTTCTTATAAAAAATTCAATAAATTATCGTTATGTGTATTATTTTTGTCTCATTTTACTATTTTTAAGCAATAATTTGTTGTCTTTACAGGATGTCTGTATTATTTTGTCCCATTTTTGAAAAGTTAGGTTAGGTTAAGTTAAGTCTAAGTAGATATTTTGTCGGGGATATTTTGTCGCGGGATGAAAGCTCGCATTACCATTTAAACCACCTTTCAAAACTGCGCTATCAATAATTTCTATAATAATAATTTACACGTAATTTCGATTTTTGATACATAAGGTCTCGAAAGCCGTGGTTTTTAAACTTATAGAACCGCGAACCACTTTACCGCCGCTTTATAGTGATTTCCGGGTGTTCGGTTTTAGATTTAGCAGGGCTCACCACAAAAATCATAACTTTAAATATTAATACAGAAAACAAAAACAAAAAACTGCTGAAAACCACCTATAGATACCAGGAGAAATTCTAAATGTATAGCTGAGCAGTGATCTTTTTGTCAATATAATAATTGAAAATGAATCAAATGTATAAAACTGTAAAAGTCCATTGATAAATAAATGTTTATTTATTTATTATTTAATACAGAAGCACACAAATTGCATACTGGGGTTTAAAGTCAATGAATTCACCTATATTTCACCGTTTATGGTGAAATCTGGGTGGATTCGATTAGATTTCTGATTCAACTATTTTCAAGAGCCAAAGAGGTGGGGAAGAGGATGGTAAGATAGAAATTGGCGATCTGGTCGCCAAACACGGCTAAAGTCATTTAAATTCTGAATGGCGGTGTTTCTGGAACATGCTTCAAATATGCTACATACTATTTTAAATGAATAAGTTGTGAAATTTATTAAATAAAAACTAGGATTTTCACCCCCGGCCTTTGGCTTCGTAATCGAGGATCTTAACCAACCGACCATGGAGGTCGTTAAACGCGCGTTGAAAATCTTTATGTTCAATAATTAAACTTTCAAAGAATAAAATAAATTTACTATTCGATTCAACACATATCGATATGATTTTTTTTACATTAGCTCCATAGAGGAGAATCTGAGGGAAAAAATCCCTGGGAACCTGTGATATCTTGAGGGATGCTGCGTGGAGGGTCTTTTTAGGTAAAGGAAGTTGAGGAAGTTTTGAGAAAGAAGAATGAGAGGTGGGTAGGAATCTGGGAATCAATATGTCCAGGAGTGACGGTCGTATGAATTCGAATTGTATAAACGTGTCTTCATTTAAACAAAAAAAAAAGTTTTTTTATTCGTCTATGTAAGCATATTCACTGACGACCGTATCTCGTATGTTTTGAAAGATTTACAAAAAATAATTAAGAAATTTCGTAGTTTAAAATAACTGTTTTCAGCACCCAAATAATATTAGTTATAAACTCGACCGACAGTTTGGGAAATCCTGATAGATGATGCGCCAGTTGACGTAGTAATCTCCCACATATGTGTAGGTGAAACTCGGCTGACAAATTTCATCTTGCAGTGCTCACTCAGCTGAAAAATAAACGGCCGGATGATGTAACGTCTTAAGAGGCCAGAGAAAAGCAGTAATATGTCTTTTTTAAATCAGATTTTAGACGTATTGACTTTTTTTCACAAAAAAATTATAAATGGATTTCGAAAGATTGTTCTTTTATCTAGCATTTGCATGTTTTAAATTTTGAGAAAAAATATTTATTTTTAGTATAATAAGGTTATACCATAGGTCGTTGGCAGATTTGTTAATTTTTTAAAAAAAATATTGTTTTATACCACAACCATTTCAAATCATATAATCATGCAGTAAAATAAATCAATACTAACAACTCCTCAAATTTTTCATTTTCTAATAATTCTCTAACTTCTCCATCTTCTTCTTGTAACCCAATCTAACTAGAAGTATATCATTTTCTTATTATTAATGATCTGTGTGCATAGTATTAAGAGCAGGCAAAACATAATATATCTTTATTTACTATCTAAGCAGCATTATATCAATATATATCAATAATTCATTAATATACTAATAATAACTTATCTTTTTATATATTCTTTAACTTCTTCATCTTATTCTTGTAATCCAATATAACTACATAAACTCTCTTACTGTAGAAGAATTTGTGTGCATTAGTGTTGGGTAGGATACGATATCAGGATGAGTTTGTATGAGGTACTCAAATATTGAAATGAGGTGTTGAGGTGTCCCACCTCATTTGAGGTGAGGTGTTACAAAATATTTTCGCTTACGGGGGGGGCTGGTTTTTTTCCTTCAGCTTGATTTTCTTGGTTCAGAGGTGTTGGTTTTCTAATTAATACCGGGGTGGCGGTACCCATACCCGCCTCCCGTGTCTGTTATTTTTGTAATACGAAAAATGGATATAAAAAAGGCCTACCCCCTCCCCCCTTCACCACCTCTGATCCCCTCCCTGCACCCCCCTCTGATCCCCCCCCCTCTTATCCCTCCCCCTCCTCAGCAACCCCCTCCACCTCATCTCAACACTGCCTCATCCTCCCTCCCTTGGGGGAGCTGTTGGGACTCTTATGCGGTATTTACATAACATATAACAATAAGTAAATAAATAAAATTTTTTTTTTTTTTGGAGCAGTTGGTACTGTTGTGCGGTATTCACTTATCAATACATAAATTTACAATAAAAAATATTTAGAATAAAAAAAAAATTTAAGCAGTTGGGACTGTTGTGCTCATAAATTATTGTTTTGTGTATTCACATAATAATTTACAATAAAAAAAAATTTCGAAAAAAAAAATTTTTGGAGCGGTTGGGACTCTTGTGCTCATAAATTATTGTTTTGTGTAACATAACAATAATTTACAATAAAAAAAAATTAAAAAAAAAAAAAAATTCGAGCAGTTGGGACTCTTGTGCTCATAAATTATTGTTTTGTGTATTCACATAACGATAATTTACAATTAAAAAAAATTTCGAAAAAAAATTTTTTTTGGAGCGGTTGGGACTTATGTGCTCATAAATTATTGTTTTGTGTATTCACATAACAATAATTTACAATAAAAAAAAAATTTAAAAAAAAAAAAAAATTCGAGCAGTTGGGACTCTTGTGCTCATAAATTATTGTTTTGTGTATTCACATAACGATAATTTACAATAAAAAAAAATTTCGAAAAAAAAATTTTTTTGGAGCGGTTGGGACTCTTGTGCTCATAAATTATTGTTTTGTGTATTCACATAACAATAATTTACAATAAAAAAAAATTAAAAAAAATAAAAAAAATTCGAGCAGTTGGGACTCTTGTGCTCATAAATTATTGTTTTGTGTATTCACATAACAATAATTTACAATAAAAAAAAAAATTAAAAAAAAAAAAAAAATTCGAGCAGTTGGGACTCTTGTGCTCATAAATTATTGTAATGTGTATTCACATAACAATAATTTACAATAAAAAAATATTAAAAAAAATATTTTTTTTGGAGCAGTTGGTACTCTTGTGCGGTATTCACTTAGCAATAATTTAGAATAAAAAAATAAAAAACAAAAATTTCGGAGCAGTTGGGACGCTTCTGCGGTATTCACAATATATGAATTGGCTTACCCCATCACCACCTCACGGTTCTAATACAAAAATGTCGTAGAATATACAAACACTTCACGCCTCACCACCTCATACATTTGTCCCAAACTATGTGTGACATGACATGTAGTTTAATACATCAACCACTTCACACCTCACCTCGTATTTGTCCCATACGTGACAACGTGACATGACATGTAGTCCAATACACCAACCACCTCGAACCTCACCTCATATTTGTCCCGTACATGACATGAATGTAGTCCAACAAAACAAACCACCTCACACCTCATATTTTGTCCCTCCTTCATATTTGTATTACCACAAATATGAAGGGGGGACAAAGAAAAAGAGTTGATACAAATACATATTGTGAGGTGGGGGGACATTTTACGTGTTTGTATGGGACATTTGAGGTGCCTCTTGTATGAGGTACTCAACACTAGTGTGCATAGTATCAATTAGTGAAAAATTTCAACCTTTACTGATGAATGTATATCCACAAACTGTAAACTTCACCCGCCATAACACAGGGTCATCCATTGTTACTCTAAGGGTCATCCCTAGCATGGAGGGTGAAA
The DNA here is from genome assembly GCA_917880885.1 of Limnephilus marmoratus. Taxonomy (NCBI): domain Eukaryota; kingdom Metazoa; phylum Arthropoda; class Insecta; order Trichoptera; family Limnephilidae; genus Limnephilus; species Limnephilus marmoratus. The sequence goes on from OU862935.1 coordinate 6,097,468, forward strand.
TATCACAAAAAAACTATATGTACTTTCGATAATTCATGTACCTATTAAATAAATAAAATAAACATTATCTGAGTATCGCATTTTTTAGAATTTTAATTTTAATTTAAATAAAATCATTAAAAAATATTAACGTACATGTGTTTCTTGACGAAAATTAATCCGTTTGTGTATTTATTTGCGCACTTACAAACTAATATTTATATTTCAATTTTTTTAACATTTTTTATTTAACTTAGACATTATTGAAAAATGATAAATACTTATAATCAAAAAATAATTACAAAGCGTACATTATTTTAATAGTTTTATCATCACGCCTTTCATTTTTTAATGCAGTTATAAATAAAAGCAAATTTGGAATGAAATAAAAACGATATTGAGTTATAATTTTAAAAAGCTGGTACGGAGAATAATTAATCTTTCTCATTGTAACCGCCCTGCATGATCGTAAGAACAACTTTTGACGAAATGTGAATTTTCGGCTGCTGGCTGGTTAAACGCTCTTAATAGGACCGCCTGGGCGACCTTTTTCATACAAAATTTAAATTTGGATTTGAGGCCAAATCAAAAGTTTCCTAATTTTTATCCGACGACATAGGTTTTCTTTCAAATCTGCATAAATCACGATTTTAAAAATTTCAATGAATATAAATAACGGCCGCCGGCGGTCGAAGGGCAAGGCTCTTGACTCACAATCCGAAAGTCACAATTTTTTCATTAAAAATAATATATTGTATATTTGCGGCACGTGTCAGAGTGGAAGATACTCTCAGCATCGCCTTGGTGTAAGACCACCATTCAGAATTGAAATGTTGCTTGAAATGGCTTCTACCGTTTTTGGTGACCAGATCTAAATTGCCAGGTACTTCCCCACCTTCCTCTTCCCTATCTCCTTCCCCTCCCCACTACCTTCAGCCCCACAACATATCCCAATTGGGGATGCCATAGTCTCACTGGCTTCAGACGGGGCAGTTGGGACTGTTGTGCGGCATTCATGTAAAAAAGGTATCTGAAATTCACATTTTCCGATTTCGGCTTTCAAGATTTCAGATTTAGGCTTTCAACATTTTGTCTTTCGAGATTTCGTCATTCGTGAAGCTGACGAGTTTCGAATAAAAAAACCTTCATCCGTAAAAAAATATTGTAATTTAACCTTTCGCATCCCCACAGTATTCACCTCTCCCCATTGTTTTGGGTATATCAATCTTCCCCTCTATTAAGAACTATTAAAAACTTTTCCCACAACCTTTTGACCCTAAGTAACCACAAACATTCACAGCATTTTGAGCCTTAAAGTTCCTGTTTTGCCTGGACCAGAGATTTAAGTGCTATTGTCGCATATCCAGGGTCTGACTGGTAATCGAAATGGGTCTCGAATAAAATAAATTTTCGATACCTATCTGAAAAAATACACCACGCTAATTTTCTTTTTACAAAAAGGCTTCGAAGATTTCTTTGTAAAGAGACCTTCTAATTTGACATCAATCGATCTAATCTAAAGTGTTTAAATAAGGTATCTAAACCAAGATGAACGACGCAACGATAAGACGTAATTTATTATAATAAAACTTTTATTTTTTTATTTTTGGGGTGTTACGCCGTGCTGCGCTACCTTCTCCTTTAGCCAACGTTTCGGACATCGTTACAGTGTCCATCATCAGGGCAGATGTGTTTTGTTAGTGGTTAAATTGTGTTTATGTGGTTGGAAGCGATACCGTGTTGCCAGCTCCACTCCACTATATACGACGGAGCTAAACTCAATAGTTCTCGGTATCCAGTAATTGACGGCTACACCAAAGCTAAACGCAAAAAAACTATTGTGAAGTATACGGTAATACCAACATGTAGTGGAGTGGAGCTGGCGACACGGTATCGCTTCCAAGTACATAACCACCTATTTCACCGTTAACAATAACACATCTGCCTTGATGATGGACATTGTAACGATGTGGCTAAAGGAGAAGGTAGCGCAACACGGCATAACATCTCAAAAATAAACAACAAAAATACTTTTGGCCGTGAAAATCACATCAATCATTAAACTTTTTTCCACTTTAATTTTATTGGCCGTAACTGGTTTCAGCTCGATAAAGCCATCTTCAGACTGGTACAAATTATTCTTAGTCTACGGTTTATATACATAACATATTGGGGAAGGGAAGAAAGAAAACTCAGGCATTTACCAAGTGAACTGCTCTAATTGCCCTTCGCATTACATAGGTTAAACTGGGAGGTCATTATCATCACCCGAATTACAGAATTTACAAACTGGGTGAAAGACAAAGGCGAATTGTTGAATGTAGCATCATACTTATGAGAAAACAAACACTGTTTGATAAAGACAGAGACGTTAAAGTTCTCCATACTTGTAATAAAGGTCATACACTAGATAGACTAGAATCCTTAGAAATTACCCGCTTAACTAAAAAATAGACCCTAACTTTGTATCTCCGCTTTTGTATCTATTGTATTTTTTATTTTAATTTAGAAATTAAAATATGTATTTAGTTTATGAAATAATGACCATTCCTACTCCAATGTAAACATGTATTCCTTCAAAAAGCAATAAAAAAATCCCATACATCATAAATATAATAACGTTTTGACAATAAAATTAGGTCATTAATAATAATTCATATTTCTTGTAAGGTTTTTTCCAGTATAATATTGAAGTGAGCTACAATCCCAAGGTAATTAGCCTACTGGAATAACCACAATAATTAGAAATTAGACAATCTAAGACGACTTAGTAACACACAATTAATTACAATTAATATAATTGGTTACGCACATACTAATACCTACACATACCTTCACAGCACGCATACATACTATTACTGCTTGGAATTGGTATTAATTATTGTTGCAAGTCCTTTTGTCCTACCTTTTCCCCACTCGCATACCCGCCAATCTTAATCAGTCTGCAATAAACTCCCGCTGCATATAGCCATCACTGTGCTCTGCTCACGAAAGTCTGCAATAAACTCCCGCTGCATATAGCCATCACTGTGCTCTGCTCACGAAAGTCTGCAATATAACTCCCGCCGCGAAACAACAACTGTGCTTCGCCATCGGTCAATCCGCTATTAAAAATAACTGCTCCGTGCACTATAAAAATAACGAACATTTACGCCTATTGTGATCGTGCCTCTTGGATGGAAGCGAATGCAGCATTGCTAGCATACAAGATCCTTATCCTTTTTCCGGTGAGTCATTCCTTCTATGCAACATTTAATTTTACTATTGCAAGCAGTGATTAGTAACACAAAATTCAAGGTCCTTCGCCAGTCATTTTACAAAAACACAAAACCACTCTCACAACATAAATAACCATACAATAATTAATTAAAATCCTTGTAGACCACCCCTCCCACCTATGTTATGTATATAAATCGTAGACTAAGAATAATTTGTACCAGTCCGTTGCATCTCTTGCATGACGTAGTTGTTTTGCCAGGAAGAAGACAAGCATTTTTTGCCAGTTGAAGTGTAACTAATTTGTTAAAAATAATGTCCGCGATAGCCCATATGTAAAAATTCCTAACTGCCTCAATTTTGTGTTTTAATGATCTTCACAATGTTAGTGACTCCGTTACCGCGAAGTTGCTGGAAAACAAATTTGCTCTACGCAGATCAATAACGTAAGAACCAATGGTTCTTGCGAGCATAATGAGAATATGCACTTTCTCTTTGACTCAATTTACACGGATTTCAGTAAAGCCTTTGATAAGGTTTACATTAAAATTCTTATAAATAAATTGTCTAAATTAGGAATAAGTGGTAATTTATTATGTTGGATTAAGAATTATTTATCAAAACGTGTACTAACTGTCTGTATTAAAGAACACTTGTCTTACGAATTTGAAGCCACTAGTGGTGTGCCTCAGGGTTCGCACCTTGGTCCAATATTGTTTATACTATTCATAAATGATGTCACCTCCATATTCACTGATGTTAACATATTATTATTTGCTGATGACATGAAAATATATAAAATCTTAAAAAATATATACGACTGCTTGTCCCTCCAATCCAATTTTATAAAATTCGTAGAATGGTGTACCATTAACAAACTTACACTTAACATTAAAAAATGTCAAATCATGAGTTTCTTTAGAATTAAAAACCCTATCAAATATAGTTACTCTTTTAACAATCACAGTTTATTGTCAGTACCTGTAATAAGGGACCTTGGAATAACCTTCGACTCTAAGCTACTATTTACCAACCACATTGATATAATAACTGGTAAAGCAATGAAAATGCTGGGCTTCATTGTAAGAATTTGTAGAGATTTCAAAAATATCCAAACATTCAAAATACTATATACAACTCTGGTTAGGAGTCATTTAGAATACAATTCCCCCATATGGAACCCTTTCTACAAAAGCCATGCAAACTCCATTGAAAGAATCCAACGCAAATTTCTCAGAACAATTAATTTCAAATTAGGTATTCCCGCGGTTGACATAAACTATGAATCTTTATTACAAAAAATGCGACTCTTATCGTTAAAAGATAGAAGAATACTCAATGACCTTATTTTTTTATTTAAAATAAACAATAACTGGTTTGACTCCCCTGAACTTGTCTCATTAATAAATTACCACGTACCTTGTAGACCGACTCGACTCAAAACACCTTTCCACTGTGACAATATACTATGACGAACGCAGAACAAAACTCAACCATAAATCGCTTGCATATTTTAGGCAATGAATATGCTAATATCGATAACGCTGCCGGTAATCTGGCTTCATACAAAAGATGCGTTAAACTAAATTTGTTTGCTAGTACCACGTAAATACTTCATGTAAACATAATATGCCTACCAGTACTTCTAAAACTATTAATGCACTAGAAATCATAGGTACTTGTAAAATTTATCATATCGGTTAACATAATCCAGGATTTATTACTTTTTATATTTTATATTTAAATCTTTGTAGGTACCTTGAGATAGGTATCTTATTTGTACATTTTATTGTTTTATTTCTCTCTTTAAATTTTTATTTTTACTTTTACCTAATAATTTATAGTTTGTACTTTAATACTTTATATTTTAAACTATTTATAGTTTGTACTTTAATTAATTTAGTTTTGTACTTTAATTTATAGTTTGTACTTAATACTTTATATCTTAAACTATTCACTTTATAATTTACTTTTATATATTATTGTTTTTATACACTACTTATTACCTTACTTTTTACCTTTTTTCTTAAATTTGACTAACATTTATATTGTTATTCTTCATGTTGTTGTACTATTATAAGTATGTCAATTATGTTAATGGCACGATTTGTGCCGTATATGTGTAATTAAATAAATAAATAAATAAATAAATAAACGTCTTCGTTAACCAATATTTTTGGTTCTGGTGTCATTTTTAAGACCCACACGTCTTTATAGATGTCTATACTATTTTGTCCCATTTTACTATTTTTGAACAATCATTTATTGTCTTTATAGGATGTCTGTATTATATTTGTCACATTTTACTATTTTTGAACAATCATTTATTGTCTTTATAGGATGTCTGTATTATATTTGTCACATTTTACTATTTTTGAACAATCATTTATTGTCTTTATAGGATGTCTGTATTATATTTGTCACATTTAACTATTTTTGAACAATCATTTATTGTCTTTATAGGATGTCTGTATTATATTTGTCCCATTTTACTATTTTTGAACAATCAATTAGTGTCTTTACAGGATGTCTGTATTATTTTTATCCCATTTTACTATTTTTGAACAATCATTTATTGTCTTTATAGGATGTCTGTATTATTTTTGTCCAATTTTTTGTAAGGTTAGGTTAGATTTGGTTTTAGTTAATATTTGATTGGGGGATGTTTTCTCCGTGGGATATTTTGGCAATGATATTTTGTTGGGGTTATTTTGTCGCGGGATGAAAAGTCGCGGAACCATAACAATCATTTGATCTATTAATTTTGAACGGTTAACTTAGGTTTCTCACATTAAAAAGTTTTTAAACCTTTCTCGTTACACTTTATACCATAATTCCACATAAATAACTAAAAAACGATAATGACGTCGTAAAGAACGGTTTTTTGACGTCAGTCTCCGTGAAATTTCAGCTCGTTCGACTCTGCGAATGCCCCTCATATTGCAAGTTAATTCTAACTTTTCCAGGGCGAGATATACGACCCTCCCGAGGGCCGTTCAATTAGCATTACGATCTTGCATCGCAACTAAATTGGGACCCGGGCGTGATAAATGGCTGCTAGCGTTGTATTACGTCTGCTTGTAGCTCAGGCTTTGTGATTTCACGAGATTTAAACTCAAAATAAAGCTCTATTCGCAAAGCTTTATGGAGGTAAAGAGTTTTTAAACTAACTGCCTATATATGAGTAATATTATGTTGAATTTAAAAGCACACAAGTCCTTTATAATGTTATTGTCATAGACATCCAAATTTAATAGACGAGAAGATACAGGTGAGGGGTAAAACCAAACTATGGGCGGACGAAGAGGGGAAAGATGACTGTGATTCGTTAAAAAATCAATCTGACAGTATATAGGCATCTCGAATTATAATATCACCATTTAGTTCTTAAAAGCAAAATCTGCTTTTGAATGAATAGACCTTTTTACTTGGGAGCGCGGATTGCTCGCCACGTTATTAACATATTTGCGATGTCCAAATACGGCAAAGTAAAGTTCGCCACTTTTCACAGACGAATATTTTGTTGCCGTATTTAGTTAAGACACTTTTACAAATGTCTCATAATTTACTTACCCCTGTAACCAGCGACGAGCACACCGGAGAACCGCCCACATTCGTTATGATCGACATATTTTGGGGTATAATGAATAGCACAAGCAAACATTTTCGGCGTGCTATCTCGATGTACGATGAGAGCACCATGCGTGTCCGGACAAGAATGATGACGTCACAATTTTTAGATTCAAGCGAGGCTTTCGTAAGCCCAGCCGGTTCCATGGAACCGGTATGGGGAGGGGGAGTTTTTTTTTTTTTTAAAGTTTCTTTATTCTTTGAAGTGTTCGTTACATGAATTGAGGATTTTTCGACCACCATACTAGGCACATGCCTGTGTTGTGTAAATAATACGCTTTTGTCACTTAGGGCTGGTCTATATATATTCGTATGTCTATGGTTATTGTAATGAATCGCGGACAGGATGAGTGCTTTTGTTTTTTCCGTGACGATCCACGATTACGGTACCGCGACGGGACACAAAGACAATACACAAACGTTCCTTATTACAATAGAAAACGCGTACCAACATACATAACTTGGTCTTACAATAGATGTCAATTTTAACTGGTCAAATCATATTGAAAATGTATGTAATAGATTAAGATCCATATTAGGGAAATTTTACCACCTAAAAAACTTTGTTCATAAAAATATATTGTACTGTATATTCAACGCATCAGCAGAATAAATCATAGGATACGGAATAAATTGTTACGTACAAAACGTACTTAAATAAAATAGAACAATTACAAATCCATACATAAACATACATAAACATTCAGCGTTTCATTCCATGACACATAGATTAGTTACAGTCCCTTTATTAAATACCAACTTTGCAATAGAACTATCTACGATCAAACAAATAGCAATAAATAACGGTTTCAACCCAAACATAGTCGACAACATTCTAAATAAAAAATTAAAGAAATTATCCACAAGTAAATTTTTATACAACAGTCCACCTCATAATAATAATATACCAAGTAATAATAATCAACCGTATCAATGGCGTAGAATCCTGTATATCAATAATTTCTCTCAAAAAAGTGTTAAAAATCTCCCATCAGAAATCAAACCAGCATTTTACACTAATAATAATCTAGGCAAACTTTTAATGAACGGTAAGGATAAGGATGATAGCTTATCTCACTCGGGAATTTATTCGCTTCAATGCAGTGACTGCTCAGTTTTTATATTGGTAAAACAGCGCGCAACATAAACACCCGTGTCAAAGAACATCTCAGATGTCTACACAGCTCTGGATTCTCAGAATTCGCAAACCACTTAATAAATTTGACAAAACAGCCGGCGCCAAACTGATTCATAAAAACAATATCGGTGTAAGATTGGATAATTTAGAGGCACTTGAACTTAGGAAAGCCATAAACACTAATAGTAAGGTAATTAATAATCAACTAAATTTAAATAAAAGTCCCATACTAAGATTGTTCCCTATTGATAAAGAACACGTCCGTTCCCTTCCCATTTCTCCATCTATGTCTTCTTCCTCCCCCTACACTTGACGAGTCCAGCCCATTATATATTATAACACACATGTAACCTAATGTTAGTAGAGAATTATACTGCCCTGATGAAGCTACGGTTGTAGCGAAACCCGGTCGGCATAAAGTATATAAAATAAAAGTGGTGTTTACAAAGTTATTGTTTTATTTTAAATTAATTACAAATCCGTTTCCTAAAATTGATATCAGGCAAAAAAAAGGTTCAATTATGTGATGGCGATTTAAAAAAAATGTTCTTATTATTTTTAATTGATAAACTAATGTTTAAGACAAGATTTGTATGCGTAGCACAAAGAGTAACAATTATTATATTACAATTATTATAAATTGTATTGCAGCATATATCCGGCAGTCTATATAAAACAATGGTGGATCATGCACACAATACGCGTCTCATACAAAATAAAGGAATGAAAGTACCTATGTTTCAAAACAAATATGGTCAAAGAACACTTGAATATATTAAAAGAAACACAACACATAACTCAAACCAATAGAAAACGTACATATAAAAACTTACGTGGTTATTAAACAAAAAAAGGAATTGCATTAATAAGCTACTTGCAAACTGAACGTGTTAATTTTTTATACGTTGTATATTATTATTTAAACATATATTAAAATTAAAAAAAAAAGAACTTTCATACTGAAAATGTTCAATTAATTTATATATGTTTGTAAATTTTTTATATTTAGATTATTACATGTAGGTTATTCTTTGTATTTTTATTTATGTTTTTCTTTTGTACTTTGTATTATTATTATTTAAGTTTTTCTTTTGTACTTTGTATTTTTATTTATTATCTTTTTTTTTTTTGCTTTAATCTTTACTGATATATTATGTAATTTTAGATACTGCTACCCGGCTCAGAACAGATATTGTCTAGTGAGTCGGGTAGCGCATATATATGTAAATGTAAACAACTCTTGATATTAATAAACGCCCGGGTTACCGGCACCTTTAAAAAAAATTATACTATTAATATTTAACAAATTTCCATATGAATTTAAAGAAAATTGCTCTATAACGAAATTCTCACTGATGTTAAAATCATGGCTCTTAGGGAGTAACCTTATGTATTAAGTTTATATTCTGTTCACTCTTACCATGTACTAATTTGCAATTGTGTTAATAATGACTAGTGTGGTATATACTCAACTGTCTAATAATATTTCAAAAAAAATTCTTAATCTACATTTTTTCACCATAAATTACGGTCTCTGAATAATAATTATCAACATTGCATATCACATTATCACAATGTTTTAGTGTATATGTATAAATATGTTTATGGTTAATATGTTGTTATATGTGTATGTTGTTGCCACGCTGACGCGTTGTGGATTGTTTATTGTTTTAAGTTAATCTGTGGAACTGATCTCCTGCTGACAAGCTACTTTCATTAGCTTAGCGGGTGTAAATTCTCATTGTATGCAATTTTATACAATAATAAAAAAAAATTATTAGCCTGAAACACTCATTTACACTGAAAAAATCTTCCGAGAAAAGATATATGCCGCCGTCGGGACTCGAACCCGCGTCCTTCTGAATTCCGGTAAAATACTCTACCACTGAGCTACGTCAGCTCATCTCCTACCCGCCAAATAATTCAACATATACTAGTGTTTCATTCAATAATTACTGCTTATTACAAGTATTTCACCAAAAAATGTAGACATAATTTGTCTCGACGCAACCTAGTGGGAGATTTTGCACTTACAAAGCCTTTCCATATAAAATAAAGTTGGTTGTTTACAGATGGAAAAATGTAATAAGCAGTAATCGATCAATTACGAATCCACGATCTTTTGCCTTAAGCGAGAAGTGCTTCAACCAACTCGGCCATTGAGCTCTTATTTTAAAGTCATTTTTGTTAATCTAATATTTAAAATTCAGAATTTAAAATATTTTCTTTTACTATTTTTCCCTATATTTTTGGCAGCTACCAAATAAACTTAAATGATCACAAACATTAAAAGAACCGGTTTGTAACCTAGGTAGTTTTTACTTTTTGTTTCTTGTTCTTTTCGTATAATATTCTTGTTGAGTGTTATCTTCAATAAAAAAATGAATATAAAATAAAAAATGTTACAATAAACATTCATTCAAAAAGGAATCATAAAGACCATATTGAAAGTACCAATTAGAACGCCTTCAATTGAAATTTTCAATAACTTTGACGTACCAAATGTACAGCAAATATATGCCAAAAATATATCATTGAAGCTCTTCAAAAATAATGAATCCTCTACTAGACCGTGTATGCATAACACTAGATCGAATAAAAATGATATAAAAAATATTCCAAGTTATAAAACCACATTTGGACAAAGAAACTATACATACTTTGCAACAAAACTCCATAACATCCTTCCCCAAGACATAAAACTAATAAAAAATCCAATTGAATACAAATCAAGAATAAAAATATGGCTTAAAGAGGTCAATGAGAGAACACTAGCGAAGATGCTAAAAACGACATAGAAGACAAATGAACTATATTTAAATAACTTTAGTCCGCCTCGGCACAGGACCCCCTAGTGAGGAGGACTAAGAAATACAATATTTTATACTTAATTTCACACTACATTTTGTATGTAAATTTTTTTTATATAGTCGCTATAATAAAAAAAAAGAAAGCTAAATGGAGAAAAAAAACTGGGCAGGACAGAATTGAAAGTTGAAAGTTTTATAATATAACGTGTACCTATTTGTTGGGTTAGCCGAGTTAGGTTAAGTTAGTAATAGGATGTACGTATAACTTTTGTACTTTCTGTATTTTTGTTTAGTAAATATTTTCTGAATTGTGAATTTTATTAAAGAATTAATATTGATGATAAAGTCAGGAAAAAAATAATAACAAAGGCGCAAAAAACGTGTCTCAAGAGGATAAGCATAATGTTTTGATCGGCTTATTAAAAAAAATAATCTTTGATATTTCCCCTTCAAAACAACCATGCAATAAAAATAACTAGCTGGGCCCGTTGCAGAAGCAACTAACGGGTTAAAACACTATGCGATTTGACATGTGAACGCGGACGAAGCGAGCAGGAGTGTGTGTTAAATTACATATATGAAGAAAAAACTATGTCTGAATGCGGATGGAGCGAGGAGTGAGCACATACAAAGGGAACAGGTAGTCGACGCCCCCTCCAAAGTTTCATCGCAATAGGATGAACCGTTTAACAATGCATAATTTCTTGATGCCAAAGCTCACTATTTGGTGCATAAATAATCGACTCGATGCGCACATCAAATCTCAAAAGTTTCATCGCAATCGGATGAACGGTTTAGCAATGCATATTTTCATGATGCTGGAGCTCACTATTTTATACAGAAAGAATCGAATAGATGCCCAAATCAAATCCCAAAAGTTTCATCGCAATCGGATGAACGGTTAAGAAATGCATAATTTCATGATGCCAGAGCTCACTATTTTATACAGAATGAATCGACTGGATGCTCACATCAAATCCTAAAAGTTTCATCGCAATCGGATGAACGGTTTAGCAATGCATAATTTCATGATGCCAGAGCTCACTATTGTATACAAAAACCATCGCGGGCATGCATACATCAAATCCCCAAAGTTTCATCGCAATCGGATGAACGGTTTACCAATGCATAATTTCATGATGCCGGAGCTCACTATTTTACACAGAATGAATCGAATGGATGCGCAAATCAAATCCCAAAAGTTTCATCGCAATCGGATGAACGGTTTAGCAATACATAATTTCATGATGCCAGAGCTCACTATTTTATACAGAATGAATCGACTGGATGCTCACATCAAATCCTAAAAGTTTCATCGCAATCGGATGAACGGTTTAGCAATGCATAATTGCATGATGCCAGAGCTCACTATTGTATACAAAAACCATCGCCGGCATGCATACATGAAATCCCCGAAGTTTCATCACAATCGGATAAACGGTTTAGCAATTCATAATTTCATGGTGCCAGAGCCCAACAGTACTTTGATACAAACCCTGTCCTGATAATAACGAGCAAAACAAAAAAAAAAGAATTATCCAATTAGGTGCAGTCGTTCGGAAGTTCGTTGAAGTTCGTTTCGGAAGTTCGTTGCGCGTACATACATTTCAGAGATTCATTTTTAAACAAATTTCATAATGCCAGAGCTCACCAGTAATTTTATACAAACCTTATCCTAACAATAAAGAACACAACAAAAAAAAAATTATCCAATTAGGTGCAGTCGTTCGGAAGCTATGCGCGTACTTACATTTCGGCGAATCATTTTTAAACAAATTTCATAATGCCAGTGCTCACCAGTTATTTTATAAAAACCTTGTCCTCACAATAACGAATACAACAAAAAAAGAATTATCCAATTATGGGCAGTCGTTCGGAAGCTATGAGCATACATAAATTTCCGCTACTCATTTTTAAACAAATTTCATAATGCCAGAGCTCACCAGTAATTTTATACAAACCCTGCCCTGGACACAACAAAAAATAATTATCTAATTTGGTACAGTCGTTCGGTTCAATTCACTTCGGTTGTTAAAAAAAAAAATTTAAAAACCTTCAATTTTTCAAGTTAATTTTAACGTTCTCTGAAAGTTCTGTTCAAATTCTATTCAAGTTCTGTAATTATTTCTGTTTTGAAATAATAAGTATAAATAAATAACAATAAATATATTGAAGATAATTGAATAAATACAACTCGCACATTACGTGAAAATGAACTAATTTAAAAATAACGTTCCCACCAACGGTGGGTGTCCAGAAGCAACCTCCGTGTACCTACATAATTCAAAAAGTGACTATCTTGGGTGATTTTTTCATTTCATATCATTAATTTTCGATTTAACATTTAAAGGAAAGAAGTTCATAAGTCGCTACCAATAATATTGGTGTAGGTACCTATGCGTTTTCTCAATAAATACTTGACAATCTTGAGTGATTTCTTTTAATATTTAAATGCTTCATAAGCCGGTACCTACCTAGTATATACCGAGAAAAATAATATTTGGGTAGGTACCTACGCGTTTTTTCTTACGTACTTTATTACTTTTCTTTAACGAATTTGCAATAACTCGATGGAAAGGTAGGTACCTACCGCGTTATAAATTGTGTTATTTTCAGATGGCCAGCAATTTTCACACTATCGAAGAATTTAGGAACACGTTTTTGACATGAATTTTTCAGAAAATTATTGATTTTCGTCGGGTTCTCCTGACATATTTCATATGAGAATCGTAAATAATTTTGGTATTAAAAGTTGCGGAATTCTCTACTGTAACGTATTTTTTAAAAACATCCAAGCGGGGATCGGTTTCCGGGTCGCAATGCCGCGTACCGTAAAACCACTACCGAAAACTCTGAAAAGTCTGTATTATTTAGGCTAAATTTTTGACACTCGGAATCCTGACCTATCTCAAATCTGACTCGCCGCCAAGCCAAAATGGACCTTGGCACGTTCCAAACTCGAGGAAGCGACCGTCTATTATCGCCTGTGGGGCCGAGGCCTGGGCTGGAAAGTAAGAGGGCTTAAGCGTCTTTGCATTTTCAAGCGAAAATACGCCGTAAGGTGGTACGCGATGCGGGGGAGAAGAGTCCGTTATCGCATCACCAAAACTGGAACCGTCATTTGTATGGACTTTTTGACACGTTTCCTTCCGAAATGGATTTTCGTCTTTCGACTGGCGAACCTGTCGGCGGAAAACATAACCCCGGCCGAATTTCTTCGTCGGATAGTGAGAGATTACAGTTTCCGTCGCCAGGGTCGCACTTCAATTCTGTACCAGTCGTTTTGTATGAAACCGGTGTCAGAAAAGGCTGAAAAAAAAGGTGAGTTTTCAAAACTGAGCATTAATATATACTAGGTTTTGCCCGTTGCAGAAGCAACTGACGGGTTTAAACACTATGCGATTTGACGTGTGAACGTGGATGAAGCGAGGAAGAGTGTGTGTTAAATTAAATATATGAAGAAACCTGAGGTTACAGTGACCTTGCAACGCATGCCGGGTACCCGTTGTATATAATGTTATGTAGTGCAGCGCTTGCATTAAAATGTAATTTCCCAGGAATTGGAATGGAACCATTACAGTTAAGTTGACCCCGAGGTTACAGTGACCTTGCAACGCATGCCGAGTAACCGTTGTATATTATGTTATAAATTGCAGGCGCTTGCATTAAAATTTTATTTCCCGGGAATCGGGATGAAACCATTACAGTAAAGTTGACCCCTAGGTTACAGTGACCTTGCAACGCATACCGGGTACCCGTTGTATATAATGTTATATAGTGCAGGCGCTTGCTTTAAAATGTTATTTCCCGGGAATTGGGATGGAACCATTACAGTTAAGTTGACCCCGAGGTTACAGTGACCTTGCAACGCATGCCGTGTATCCGTTGTATATTATGTTATAAATTGCAGGCGCTTGCATTAAAATTTTATTTCCCGGGAATCGGGATGAAACCATTACAGTAAAGTTGACCCCTAGGTTACAGTGACCTTGCAACGCATGCCGGGTACCCGTTGTATATAATATTATATAGTGCAGGCGCTTGCATTATAATGTAGTTTCTGGGGACTTGGTATGGAACCATTAGAGTTTAGTTGACCCTGAGGTTAAAGTGGCCTTGCAACGCATGCCGGGTACCCGTAGTATATAATGTTACATAGTGCAGGCGCTTGCATTATAATGTAGTTTCCCAGGACTTCGGATGGAAACATTACAGTTTTATTGACCCCGAGGTTAAAGCGGCCTTGCAACGCATGCCGGGTACCCGTTGTATATAATTTTATAAAGTGCATAATTTTATAATGTTGTTTCCCGGGACTTGGTAGGGAACCATTACGGTTTAGTTGACCCCGAAGTTAAAGTGGCCTCGCAACGCATGCCGGGTACCCGCTGTATATAATTAATTTATTTACGCACAAATAGTCCATTAACAATAACAATAACAATCGGTTGCAAGGTTTAGCAGTGCAAAATTTCATTATGCCGGAGCTCACTATTGTAGTTGTATTGTATTTCATTTTGCAAGTGTAAGTACTAAGTAGGTACTTTGTTGTAATATTTCACCAAAACGACGCCATTATGCTGTTGAGCATAAAATAATTTTCACTACAAATAAATTCATTCAATATCATGTTTTGATTTTTAAATGAAAAAAGTCCCCGCAAGTAAGTACCTACCTAGAACACGCGTAATGTATATATATATATATTATTATTTTTTTTTATTTAACAATGTTTAAATAGAACACACTTAAAAATAAAAAAATAATAATTATTAAAAAAAATTGACAATTCTTTAAATTTTTCTAGTAAATTTTCAGTTCTAGATAGTTCCGTTCGAGTTCTGTAATTATTTTAGTTTTGCAATGTAACTGACCTTTAATGATAAAATAACAGAACTTGAGTAGAACCAATAAAGAACGTGAAAATTAACTTTAAAAAAAGTTGAATTATTCAGTATCATCGAAACAACCTTACCATTGCCTTAAAACCTAATTAATTGTGTATCTACGTATCCGGGTAGGTACCTGCGCATTTTCTTCTCTTTGCTTTTTTCATCATATTTGCAATACTACCGAAATAAGTAGGTACCTACCCCGAATGAATAACGTGTTAATTTGAACTGGCTAGCAAAATTTTAACTTCCGATGGAATCTGTAAGCGCGTGTTTTGATTTTTTTTCGGAAAATGTCGAATTTTGTCAGCATCTCCTGAACTATTTTATATGGGATGGGCATACAATTTTGGTTTTAAAAGTTGCGGAATTCTCTATTGTATTAGATTTTTGAAAAACATCCGAGCCGGGATCGGTTTTGGGGCCGCAATGCCGCGTACCGTAAAACCACTACCGAAAACCGTGAAAAGTCTGCTTTGTTAGGCTAAAAATTTGACGTCTGAGATCCCTGACCTGACTCAATATTCCTAGCATTTTCATTTGCATCGAAACTGATGGCCAAAATGACATCATTTTTTTGGAAACGCGAACCTGTCGGCGGGAAATGTAACCTGGCCGAATTGAGTGTAATTTTACTATTGGTTCTAGTTTTCGCCGTTGATTCGCGTCAGTTTTTCTGTGAATAAGGCGCTAATTTTGTCGAAAAAAACTGACCTCGCAAAATCAAAGTACTGAGGGTGCACTGAATTTGCTTTAACCGAAAGTGAACCTTGAGGTGGGTGAAACGTAAAGGGCGTACTGGTCGTTTTTGCGTCAACGAAAAAGTGCGCGGAAAAAGAGCTCTCCCAAAGTGAACATTAATATATACTAGGTTTTGCCCGTTGCAGAAGCAACTGACGGGTTAAGACACTATGCGATTTGACGTGTGAACGTGGATGAAGCGAGAAGGAGTGTGTGTTAAATTAAATATATGAAGAAACCTGAGTTCACAGTGGCCTTGCAACGCATGCCGGGTACCCGTTGTATATAATGTTATGTAGTGCAGCGCTTGCATTAAAATGTAATTTCCCAGGAATTGGAATGGAACCATTACAGTTAAGTTGATCCCGAGGTTACAGTGACCTTGCAACGCATGCCGAGTAACCGTTGTATATCATGTTATATATTGCAGGCACTTGCTTTAAAATATTATTTCCCGGGAATTGGGATGGAACCATTACAGTTAAGTTGACCCCGAGGGTACAGTGACCTTGCAACGCATGCCGTGTACCCGTTGTATATTATGTTATAAATTGCAGGCGCTTGCATTAAAATTTTATTTCCCGGGAATCGGGATGAAACCATTACAGTAAAGTTGACCCCTAGGTTAAAGTCGCCTTGCAACGCATACCGGGTACCCGTTGTATATAATTTTATATAGTGCAGGTGCTTGCATTATAATGTAGTTTCCCGGTACTTGGGATGGAACCATTATAATTAAGTTGACCCCGAGGTTACAGTGACCTTGCAACGCATGCCGGGTACCCGTTGTATATACTGTTATAAAGTGCAGGCGCTTGCATTATAATGTAGTTTCCCAGGACTTCGGATGGAAACATTACAGTTTTATTGACCCCGAGGTTAAAGCGGCCTTGCAACGCATGCCGGGTACCCGTTGTATATAATTTTATAAAGTGCATAATTTTATAATGTTGTTTCCCGGGACTTGGTAGGGAACCATTACGGTTTAGTTGACCCCGAAGTTAAAGTGGCCTCGCAACGCATGCCGGGTACCCGCTGTATATAATTAATTTATTTACGCACAAATAGTCCATTAACAATAACAATCGTTTGCACGGTTTAGCAGTGCAAAATTTCATTATGCCGGAGCTCACTATTGTAGTTGTATTGTATTTCATTTTGCAAGTGTAAGTACTAAGTAGGTACTTTGTTGTAATATTTCACCAAAACGACGCCATTATGCCGTTGAGCATAAAATAATTTTCACTACAAATAAATTTATTCAATATCATGTTTTGATTTTTAAATGAAAAAAGTCCCCGCAAGTAAGTACCTACCTAGAACACGCGTAATGTATATATATATATATTTTATTATTTTTTTTTATTTAACAATGTTTAAATAGAACACACTTAAAAATAAAAAAATAATAATTAATAAAAAAAATTGACAATTCTTTAAATTTTTCTAGTAAATTTTCAGTTCTAGATAGTTCCGTTCGAGTTCTGTAATTATTTTAGTTTTGCAATGTAACTGACCTTTAATGATAAAATAACAGAACTTGAGTAGAACCAATAAAGAACGTGAAAATTAACTTTTAAAAAAGTTGAATTATTCAGTATCATCGAAACAACCTTACCATTGCATTAAAACCTAATTAATTGTGTATCTACGTATTCGGGTAGGTACCTGCGCATTTTCTTCTCTTTGCTTTTTTCATCATATTTGCAATACTACCGAAATAAGTAGGTACCTACCCCGAATGAATAACGTGTTAATTTGAACTGGCTAGCAAAATTTTAACTTCCGATGGAATCTGTAAGCGCGTGTTTTGATGATTTTTTTTCGGAAAATGTCGAATTTTGTCAGCATCTCCTGAACTATTTTATATGGGATGGGCATACAATTTTGGTTTTAAAAGTTGCGGAATTCTCTATTGTATTAGATTTTTGAAAAACATCCGAGCCGGGATCGGTTTTGGGGCCGCAATGCCGCGTACCGTAAAACCACTACCGAAAACCGTGAAAAGTCTGCTTTGTTAGGCTAAAAATTTGACGTCTGAGATCCCTGACCTGACTCAACATTCCTAGCATTTTCATTTGCATCGAAACTGATGGCCAAAATGACATCATTTTTTTGGAAACGCGAACCTGTCGGCGGGAAATGTAACCTGGCCGAATTGAGTGTAATTTTACTATTGGTTCTAGTTTTCGCCGTTGATTCGCGTCAGTTTTTCTGTGAATAAGGCGCTAATTTTGTCGAAAAAAACTGACCTCGCAAAATCAAAGTACTGAGGGTGCACTGAATTTGCTTTAACCGAAAGTGAACCTTGAGGTGGGTGAAACGTAAAGGGCGTACTGGTCGTTTTTGCGTCAACGAAAAAGTGCGCGGAAAAAGAGCTCTCCCAAAGTGAACATTAATATATACTAGGTTTTGCCCGTTGCAGAAGCAACTGACGGGTTAAGACACTATGCGATTTGACGTGTGAACGTAGATGAAGCGAGGAGGAGTGTGTGTTAAATTAAATATATGAAGAAACCTGAGTTCACAGTGGCCTTGCAACGCATGCCGGGTACCCGTTGTATATAATGTTATGTAGTGCAGCGCTTGCATTAAAATGTAATTTCCCAGGAATTGGAATGGAACCATTACAGTTAAGTTGATCCCGAGGTTACAGTGACCTTGCAACGCATGCCGAGTAACCGTTGTATATCATGTTATATATTGCAGGCACTTGCTTTAAAATATTATTTCCCGGGAATTGGGATGGAACCATTACAGTTAAGTTGACCCCGAGGTTACAGTGACCTTGCAACGCATGCCGTGTACCCGTTGTATATTATGTTATAAATTGCAGGCGCTTGCATTAAAATTTTATTTCCCGGGAATCGGGATGAAACCATTACAGTAAAGTTGACCCCTAGGTTAAAGTCGCCTTGCAACGCATACCGGGTACCCGTTGTATATAATTTTATATAGTGCAGGTGCTTGCATTATAATGTAGTTTCCCGGTACTTGGGATGGAACCATTATAATTAAGTTGACCCCGAGGTTACAGTGACCTTGCAACGCATGCCGGGTACCCGTTGTATATACTGTTATAAAGTGCAGGCGCTTGCATTATAATGTAGTTTCCCAGGACTTCGGATGGAAACATTACAGTTTTATTGACCCCGAGGTTAAAGCGGCCTTGCAACGCATGCCGGGTACCCGTTGTATATAATTTTATAAAGTGCATAATTTTATAATGTTGTTTCCCGGGACTTAGTAGGGAACCATTACGGTTTAGTTGACCCCGAAGATAAAGTGGCCTCGCAACGCATGCCGGGTACCCGCTGTATATAATTAATTTATTTACGCACAAATAGTCCATTAACAATAACAATCGGTTGCACGGTTTAGCAGTGCAAAATTTCATTATGCCGGAGCTCACTATTGTAGTTGTATTGTATTTCATTTTGCAAGTGTAAGTACTAAGTAGGTACTTTGTTGTAATATTTCACCAAAACGACGCCATTATGCTGTTGAGCATAAAATAATTTTCACTACAAATAAATTCATTCAATATCATGTTTTGATTTTTAAATGAAAAAGTCCCCGCAAGTAAGTACCTACCTAGAACACGCGTAATGTATATATATATATATATATTTTATTATTTTTTTTTATTTAACAATGTTTAAATAGAACACACTTAAAAATAAAAAAATAATAATTAATAAAAAAAATTGACAATTCTTTAAATTTTTCTAGTAAATTTTCAGTTCTAGATAGTTCCGTTCGAGTTCTGTAATTATTTTAGTTTTGCAATGTAACTGACCTTTAATGATAAAATAACAGAACTTGAGTAGAACCAATAAAGAACGTGAAAATTAACTTTAAAAAAAGTTGAATTATTCAGTATCATCGAAACAACCTTACCATTGCATTAAAACCTAATTAATTGTGTATCTACGTATTCGGGTAGGTACCTGCGCATTTTCTTCTCTTTGCTTTTTTCATCATATTTGCAATACTACCGAAATAAGTAGGTACCTACCCCGAATGAATAACGTGTTAATTTGAACTGGCTAGCAAAATTTTAACTTCCGATGGAATCTGTAAGCGCGTGTTTTGATGATTTTTTTTCGGAAAATGTCGAATTTTGTCAGCATCTCCTGAACTATTTTATATGGGATGGGCATACAATTTTGGTTTTAAAAGTTGCGGAATTCTCTATTGTATTAGATTTTTGAAAAACATCCGAGCCGGGATCGGTTTTGGGGCCGCAATGCCGCGTACCGTAAAACCACTACCGAAAACCGTGAAAAGTCTGCTTTGTTAGGCTAAAAATTTGACGTCTGAGATCCCTGACCTGACTCAATATTCCTAGCATTTTCATTTGCATCGAAACTGATGGCCAAAATGACATCATTTTTTTGGAAACGCGAACCTGTCGGCGGGAAATGTAACCTGGCCGAATTGATTGTAATTTTACTATTGGTTCTAGTTTTCGCCGTTGATTCGCGTCAGTTTTTCTGTGAATAAGGCGCTAATTTTGTCGAAAAAAACTGACCTCGCAAAATCAAAGTACTGAGGGTGCACTGAATTTGCTTGAACCGAAAGTGAACCTTGAGGTGGGTGAAACGTAAAGGGCGTACTGGTCGTTTTTGCGTCAACAAAAAAGTGCGCGGAAAAAGAGCTTTCCCAAACCAAACATTAATATATATATACTAGCGGGGCCCGTTGCAAAAATGCAACTAACGGGTTAAAAAATTATGCGATTTGCGTGTGAACGTGGATGAAGCGAGGAGGAGTGTGTGTTAAATTAAATATATGAAGAAACCTGAGGTAACAGTGACCTTGCAACGCTTGCCGGGTACCCGTTGTATATAATGTTATGTAGTGCAGCGCTTGCATTAAAATGTAATTTGCCAGGAATTGGAATGGAACCATTACAGTTATGTTGACCCGAGGTTACAGTGATTTTGCAACGCATGCCGGGTACCCTTTGTATATAATGTTATAATGTAAAGCAGGCGTTTGCAAGGCGCTTGTATTATAATGTAGTTTTCAGGAACTTGGAATGGAACCATTACAGTTAAGTTGACCCCGAGGTTACAGTGATCTTGCAACGCATGCCGGGTATCCGTTGTATATAATTTTATAATATATTGCAGGCGTTTGCAAGGCGCTTGCATTATAATGTAGTTTCCCGGAACTTGGAATGGAACCATTACAGTTAAGTTGACCCCGAGATTACAGTGATGTTGCAACGCATGCCGGGTACCCTTTGTATATAATGTTATAATATAAAGCAGGCGTTTGCAAGGCGCTTGCATTATAATGTAGTTTCCCGGAACTTGGAATGGAACCATTACAGTTAAGTTGACCCCGAGATTACAGTGATGTTGCAACGCATGCCGGGTACCCTTTGTATATAATGTTATAATATAAAGCAGGCGTTTGCAAGGCGCTTGCATTATAATGTAGTTTCCCGGAACTTGGAATGGAACCATTACAGTTAAGTTGACCCTGAGATTACAGTGATGTTGCAACGCATGCCGGGTACCCGTTGTATGTAATGTTATAATACAGTGCATGCGTTTGCAAGGCGCTTGAATTATAATGTAGTTTCCCGGAACTTGGAATGGAACCATTACAGTTAAGTTGACCCCGAGGTTACAGTGTTGTTGCAACGCTTGCCGGGTACCCGTTGTATATAATGTTATGTAGAAATACAAATCCCCAAAGTTGACCTTTATTGGTTAACCAACACCTCTGCCATAGGTCACCCCAAGTGGTTCGCTACGTTTGGTGATTTAGTAGGGGTGCCCGGGTTCATGGGGTGAGGTCTGTCTAGGTCTTGGAGGCGGATGCCCAGGACACACTGAACCCCAGATTCCTACCCACCCCTTAAACCCTTTTCCTTCCCAGAACTCTCATCTCCTTCCTTTCCTAAAAAAAATCCTCCACACAGCATCCCCAAAGATGACATAGGACCTGAGGGAAATTATTTTCCCCACGGCGTCCTGTGTGGAGCTCATGTAAAAAAAAAAATTAAATGCATATAAATTCACCTTTCCCAAAAAGCCAGAAATAATTGAAAAAAAACATGTTCTTAATATATTTTCCCTTGCTTAGTTCTGCACTCCTGGTATTTATACTTTTAAAATTTTGTTTAATTCGAGTAAAAAAAAGAACAGAAAAAATATTCTTTCATAGCGTACTCTACCCCCCCCCCCCCCCCTTTCTCCATCCCGCAAAACCCCCTCACGGGTTCCCCTCCGCCTTCCCAGCTTACCCTCCCCCCTCCGTGGTTTTTTCCCCCCCTCCCGCGCTCATTATTTCATTGTCGTTACATTTAGTTTTCAAACAGCTCGCGTGCCACCTATTGAAATATTTTTATGCAAATTTTGCAAAAATGCCAGAGCTCACCAGCCAATAAACAAACATAACAAAAAAAGAATTATTCAATTTGGTGCAGTCTTTCGGAAGTTATACGCGTACATACATTTCGACGATTCATTTTTATGCAAATTTCATAATGCCAGAGCTCACCAGTAGTTTTATTTAAAACTTGTCCTTACAATAACGATAACAACAAAAAAATAATTACCCAATTAAGTGCAGTCGTTCCGAAGTTATGCGCGTACTTACATTTCATCGATTAATTTTTAAACATATTTCAAAATGCCAGAGCTCACCAGTAGTTGTATACAAACTTTGTCCTAACAATAAGGAACGCAACAAAAAAAGAATTATTCAATTACGTGCAGTCGTTCTGAAGTTATGAGCGTCCTTACATTTCGGCGAATCATTTTTAAACAAATTTCGTTATGCCAGAGCTCACCAGTAATTTTATTCAAAACTTGTCCTAGTAATAACAAATACAACAACGAAAGAATTATTAAATTTTGTGCATTCGCTCGGAAGCTATGCGCATTTATAGATTTCGGCGATTCATTTTAAACAAATTTTATTATTCCAGAGCTCATCAGTCGTCTTATACAAACCTTGCCCGAACAATAACGAAACCAACTCAAAAAGAATTATCCAATTTGGACCAGTCGTTCATGAGCTATAATTTATAGATGATACCCGTGGATAATTATTTATCCGTTTATGTAATTTTCAGGGTACCTACCTAGTTCATCAAAATATTCTAAAACAATATTTTATCTATATGGCAAGACAACCGATAAAAGTTGTCATAACCACCTCAAGCAAAGCCTGAAAATCGAACACCTGCGCTGGTTTAAGAACATTTCCCATACAAATTACGTCAGCCAACGGTGTCATGGCCTGACTGAAAACCTCAGGTGGTTTTGGATAGTGTTCCATGTTCAGTATTGCAAGGTTGAAGAAAATAAATAAACATTTCAAATATCTACCGATTTAACAGGCTGAGAACGATGTGCATTTTCGATGTTGTTGGATTTTTCGCAAATGTCAGATATAATTGCAAAGTTTGACGCGATATTGTGAAATATTTTAAATGGGAAGCTACACATGTTTTTGTTTTAAAAGTTTCTAAATCTTGTATAATTTATGATTATTAAAAAAAATGTCTCGCAAAATGTTTTTTTTCGTCGTATTTTATCACCCCGCAAAGGGCCTTTAAAATGTCATTTTTTCAACGTTATTTCCGAGATCGCAGTTTAATTAATTGGAATAAATTTCTAACAAAAATCAGTTTTGTATGGGAGATTTTCGCTACATCTTTCTCAACTTTTCCGGGCATTTGAAAAGAGATAGATACAATGAATTCGCTTCGAAGAAGAGTGAACCGTTGGGCCTTTGAAATCGGATGAGCTTAGAGATCAATTTGGCTTGCCAAATTTTGCCCAATTTTCGCAAGCCAAAGTGACCCGTGAGGTTTCACCCACCCGAGGGGCAAAGTGGTAGCTTTTCCCCTCAAATCGAAAGTGAGTTTTTTCGACCAATGGCGTGAGCGGAAAAAGTGAGTTTTCCCGACCAATGGCGTGAGCGGAAAAAGTGACCTTTTCCCGACCTACCCCAAAACTGAACATTAATATATACTAGGTTTTGCCCGTTGCAGAAGCAACTGATGGGTTAAAACATTATGCGATTTGACGTGTGAACGTGGATGAAGCCAGGAGGAGTGAGTGTTAAATTAAATATATGAAGAAACCTTAGTTCACAGTGACCTTGCAACGCATGCCGGGTACCCGTTGTATATAATGTTATGTAGTGCAGCGCTTGCATTAAAATGTAATTTGCCAGGAATTGGAATGGAACCATTACAGTTAAGTTGACCCCGAGGTTACAGTGATTTTGCAACGCATGCCGGGTACCCTTTGTATATAATGTTATAATGTAAAGCAGGCGTTTGCAAGGCGCTTGTATTATAATGTAGTTTTCAGGAACTTGGAATGGAACCATTACAGTTAAGTTGACCCCGAGGTTACAGTGATCTTGCAACGCATGCCGGGTACCCGTTGTATATAATGTTATAATATATTGCAGGCGTTTGCAAGGCGCTTGCATTATAATGTAGTTTCCCGGAACTTGGAATGGAACCATTACAGTTAAGTTGACCCCGAGATTACAGTGATGTTGCAACGCATGCCGGGTACCCTTTGTATATAATGTTATAATATAAAGCAGGCGTTTGCAAGGCGCTTGCATAATAATGTAGTTTCCCGGAACTTGGAATGGAACCATTACAGTTAAGTTGACCCCGAGATTACAGTGATGTTGCAACGCATGCCGGGTACCCGTTGTATGTAATGTTATAATACAGTGCATGCGTTTGCAAGGCGCTTGAATTATAATGTAGTTTCCCGGAACTTGGAATGGAACCATTACAGTTAAGTTGACCCCGAGGTTACAGTGTTGTTGCAACGCATGCCGGGTACCCGTTGTATATAATGTTATGTAGAAATACAAATCCCCAAAGTTGACCTTTATTGGTTAACCAACACCTCTGCCATAGGTCACCCCAAGTGGTTCGCTACGTTTGGTGATTTAGTAGGGGTGCCCGGGTTCATGGGGTGAGGTCTGTCTAGGTCTTGGAGGCGGATGCCCAGGACACACTGAACCCCAGATTCCTACCCACCCCTTAAACCCTTTTGCTTCCCAGAACTCTCATCTCCTTCCTTTCCCAAAAAAAATCCTCCACACAGCATCCCCAAAGATGACATAGGACCTGAGGGAAATTATTTTCCCCACGGCGTCCTGTGTGGAGCTCATGTAAAAAAAAAAAATTAAATGCATATAAATTCACCTTTCCCAAAAAGCCAGAAATAATTGAAAAAAAACATGTTCTTAATATATTTTCCCTTGCTTAGTTCTGCACTCCTGGTATTTATACTTTTAAAATTTTGTTTTATTCGAGTAAAAAAAAGAACAGAAAAAATATTCTTTCATAGCGTACTCTACCCCCCCCCCCCCTTCCTCCATCCCGCAAAACCCCCTCACGGGTTCCCCTCCGCCTTCCCAGGTTACCCTCCCCCCTCCGTGGTATTTTTCCCCCCCTCCCGCGCTCATTATTTCATTGCCGTTACATTTAGTTTTCAAACAGCTCGCGTGCCACCTATTGAAATATTTTTATGCAAATTTTGCAAAAATGCCAGAGCTCACCAGCCAATAAACAAACATAACAAAAAAAGAATTATTCAATTTGGTGCAGTCTTTCGGAAGTTATGCGCGTACATACATTTCGACGATTCATTTTTATGCAAATTTCATAATGCCAGAGCTCACCAGTAGTTTTATTTAAAACTTGTCCTTACAATAACGATAACAACAAAAAAATAATTACCCAATTAGGTGCAGTCGTTCCGAAGTTATGCGCGTACTTACATTTCATCGATTAATTTTTAAACATATTTCAAAATGCCAGAGCTCACCAGTAGTTGTATAGAAACTTTGTCCTAACAATAAGGAACGCAACAAAAAAAGAATTATTCAATTACGTGCAGTCGTTCTGAAGTTATGAGCGTCCTTACATTTCGGCGAATCATTTTTAAACAAATTTCGTTATGCCAGAGCTCACCAGTAATTTTATTCAAAACTTGTCCTAGTAATAACAAATACAACAACGAAAGAATTATTCAATTTTGTGTATTCGCTCGGAAGCTATGCGCATTTATAGATTTCGGCGATTCATTTTAAACAAATTTTATTATTCCAGAGCTCATCAGTCGTCTTATACAAACCTTGCCCGAACAATAACGAAACCAACTCAAAAAGAATTATCCAATTTGGACCAGTCGTTCATGAGCTATAATTTATAGATGATACCCGTGGATAATTATTTATCCGTTTATGTAATTTTCAGGGTACCTACCTAGTTCATCAAAATATTCTAAAACAATATGTTATTTATATGGCAACACAAACGTTAAACTTTGTCGTAACCACCTCAAGCACAGCCTGAAAATCGAACACCTGCGCTGGTTTAAGAACATTTCCCATACAAATTACGTCAGCCAACGGTGTCATGGCCTGACTGAAAACCTCAGGTGGTTTTGGATAGTGTTCCATGTTCAGTATTGCAAGGTTGAAGAAAATAAATAAACATTTCAAATATCTACCGATTTAACAGGCTGAGAACGATGTGCATTTTCGATGTTGTTGGATTTTTCGCAAATGTCAGATATAATTGCAAAGTTTGACGCGATATTGTGAAACATTTTAAATGTTAAATACAGACTCGAGTGTAGGCGAGGTTATGTATGAATAATGCGCGTATTGGCGATATGGATATTTATTATAAGTAATGGCTATAAATACGTCCTAACTAACGTGTTGGCGGTTGGAAAAAGAGAGTGAGGAGAGGCCTGCATCTCCTTTTATATGCGGGATCACCTGTCTCGCTCTTGTATGGCCGGAAACAGGTGTGCCACCCTAAAACCTCTCTCACATCCTCCCCTACTTAAACGGGAGAATCCTGGCTACATAAGTGATACCTATAGCTACATATTTCATACAATATATTTTATATTTCATATTTCACATTTAAAATTAACACATTACATTTAAAATTAACAAAACATTTGTTTTTGTTCTTTCTGTTTCCCTTCTGTCCATTTCTGTCCATTTCGACTGCGAAGTGCTGTCACCTGGGCCGAAGCCTTCCTTGCCATGGGTTAGACCTGAAACATGGAGAAACAGAATTAGAGACACTTCTATTACGTAACATACCGGAGAGATCTAATTCGTCCGTCGACAATTCCAACGTGTCAGACGCGAATTCCTGGTTATCTTCCTCCTGCCATGAAACATGTAATTCCTTTAGCTGGTCTAAATGTCTTTTCCACACCATATTAGACTTGTTAATTTTTATGAAATATATTTTACTACCTTTTTTATCCACAATAACCCCAGGGACCCATAACCTATTACCCTGAGATCTGAAATCTCTAGTCATTACTTTCTGACCTATATTAAAACCTGATTTAACTCTACCCTTATATTGTCTTTTCTGATTGTTTTGGCTCTGAGTAACCTTTTTTATTACTTTGTTTCGTCGAGTAGAACCTGAACTACCCGTTCTATCCTCAATTTTCCTTGGAATCAGAGAGTCAAATACTGTTCTAATTTTTCTACCCATTAATAATACAGATGGCTCACATCCTGTTGTTGCGTGAACTGTATTCCTATAGTCTGCTAAAAAGTTACCTAACTTTTCTTTATAATCTGAAGGAAATCCATTATGTTTACAAATTTTTTTAAGGAAATTTTTTACAAGTCTTTACTGTAGCTTCAGCTTGCCCGTTGCTACTAGGGTGATTGACTGGACTAGTGATATGTTCTATCCCATTTTTCTTACAAAAATTTTCAAAATCCTCAGAACAAAAACACGTACCATTATCACTAACTAAAGTTGCAGGAAAACCAAATTGCGAAAATAATCTATGAAGTATTTCGATATTTTCTTTTGAAGACAGACTGTTTACTTCCAGACACTCAATCCACTTTGAAGAAGAGTCTACCACCACTAAAAAATTTTTGTTATACAAACTACCATGATCAATATGTACCCTGAACCATACTTCAGGTTCATATGGCCACACTGCTAAAGAACTCTTTTGTGATTCTGGTTTAATTTCTAAACAATCTCTACAATTTCCCGTTATTTTCTCCAAATCTTGATTAATTTTTGGCCACCAGACAAAGCTTTTTGCAATACCTTTAGTCTTAAAAACCCCTAAATGAGATCTATGTAACATCTTTAAAACCTCTTGTCTTAAAGACTCAGGTACAACAACCCTATGTTGATATAAAACACACCCATTTATCAAAGACAATTCTAACCTTTTTTCCCAAAAAATCCTAATAAAGTTACCACTTTGTGCCTTTTTTACTGATGCTGGCCAACCTTCGATAAGAAAATTTTTTACTTGACCTAACACATCATCCTTTTCGGTTTCGCTTTTTATCACGTCTAAAGACAAATTAAACCCATTATTCTCGAAATAATTAATGTAATCAGACTCTATCTCATCTTCACAGCTAACCTTTTCAATCGGACACCTGCTCAGAAAGTCTGAACAATTATTTTTCGATTTTACATATTCAATTTTAAAATTAAACGAACCTAACATAATAGCATATCTCTGTAACCTTGACGCGGCAATCTTAGGTACTTCTTTATTTTCACCTAAAATTCTCACTAACGGCTGATTATCCACAGCTAAAATAAATTCTCTGCCGTACAAATATTGATAAAACTTTTTAATTCCAAAAATAATTGCTGTTGCTTCAATATCTAGAATAGAATAATTCTTTTCCGCTTTAGTTAAAGTTCTGCTTGCGAACCCAATCGGTCTTTCTACGCCATTTTGAAACCTATGAAGTAATGTTGCTGCTACCCCATTAAAACTACCATCTGTGACAAGTTTCACAGGTATATTTTCGTCAAAATGCGTTAAAATCCTATCCGAAGTTAATATTCTTTTAATTATCGCAAAACTATTTTCTTGTTCCGTACCCCATTGAAACTTAACATCTTTTTTAAGTAATTCGTATAATGGTGACAATATATTTGCCATATTTGGAATAAAATTACGATAATAACTAATCATACCTAATAAACTTCTTAAATTATTTAAATCACTAGGTGCTGGTGCATTTAAAATGGCTTCTTTATTCCGTTCACACGGTTGAATCCCTTGTTCACTTATTTTATAACCTAAAAACTCAATAACTTTTAAATTGAATTCACACTTGTCACTATTCACTGTTAGATTACAATGTTTCAACCTTTCTAACACGACACATACGTTTTTCTCTAAATCGTCTTCGTCTTCCCCTATCACGATAATATCATCCAAATAAAACGTCATGTTCTGTAATCCTGACAAACAATTTGCCATTGCCTTTGCAAATATAGCTGGCGCGGGAGATAACCCGTACACTAACCGCTTATACTGAAACAATCCTAAATGGGTATTGATTGTTGTAAAACGCCTACACTCCTTTTTTAAAACAAATTGACTATACGCCGATTTAAGATCGATTTTTGCAAAAACTTTCCCACCATTTACTTTCGTTAATAGCTCCTCTATCCTAGGTAATGGATATTTGTCAACTAATAACTGATTATTCACTGTCGATTTATAATCACCACATAATCTAATACTACCGTTTTTCTTAATTACTGGAACAATTGGACTTGCAAACTCACTAAACTGGACTTGTTCTATAATACCGTCTGACAGTAAACTATCTAACTCCCTTTCGACTTTTTCTTTCAAAGCGAACGGCATAACTCTGTGATTACGAAATATCGGAATAGCGGTCTCTTTCAAAGTTAAATTCACTTCGTACTTATTAAATTTTCCTAGTTTATCCGTAAAAACTTCCGGGAATTTTTTTACTAATCGCTGCTTCAAAGTATTCTGTTTTATACTGTTTACGATTCCGTTAATCCCGACGTTAAAAAGATTCATAAAATCACGCCCCACTATCGATAACGAAGCACTTGTGACAACAACAAATTTCAAATTGTGACACTGACCGTTAAATTCCACTTGTGGCGTAATTGTACCTACCACTTTCACGAGCGTATTGTCAAAACCCCGTAGACTAATGTCTTCGTGCACTAGCTTGATTCTACTGAATTTACTGAAATAACACTCCTTGGAAATTACGCAACAAGATGCTCCAGAATCTACCATGAATTTACTCTTGATCCCGTCTAGTGAAACTTCAATAAAAAATGGTTCGACACTATTAACTTCACCCAACTTTGTGTCCGACAACAAAGTATTCACACTCTTACGTGTTGAGGAACGCTTGCACTGTTTTGCGAGATGACCCTTCGTACTGCAAATTTTACATAAATAATTTTTATATCTACATTCCGTCGCGATGTGATTATTGTGACCACAAACGGTACAATTTTGTTTCACAGCGTTCGCTGGCGACTGTGACCGTGCCCTGTTGCTATGCCCGAAACGCTTCACGTCTCTGTCTTTCACACGCGAATTATTAAAAGAGAGTCGACCGGCCTTGAGCTGTACATTAGCGTAAACCGTATTATCAACTCGGGACTGCGCTTGAGTTGAAGCTACGAGGTCAATGCACTCGGCGACTTGTAAACATTTTTCGAACGAGTATAATTCACCCTCGAGAAATAATTTTTCCCTTACCTTTCCTGGTTTACAACCCAAAACAAAGAAATCCCTTAAATTTACTGATAAACTATTCCCAAATTTGCAATTAGTAGAAAGAGACTTTAACCGCACTGCAAACTCACGGATTGATTCGTCATTTCTTTGTTTAGCACTGTAAAACTTAGATCTCTCTTCAAAAAAACATTTCGTTGAACAACAATACTCATCAAGTTTAGATATCAAATCTTCTAACTTAATATCTGTTACCTTTTTAGGAATGCACAAATTAACCAATAAGGAAAAACAATCATCTTTCAATGCATTCAGGAAAATAGCCCTTTTTTTATCATCCGATGCAAACTTTTCATCATTCACGAGGAGAAATTGTCCGAGGCGGACCTTGAAGTTCTCCCAGTTCCCGTCACGCAAACTGAAGGACTCCAATCCTCGAGACTCCATGTTCCCAATGCCCAGAAGGTACCCAAATAGAGAGAAAGAAAACAGAAAAAACAAAAACTTCCCAATGAGGCTTCTTCTTCTGCCGTCTGCTCCCTGGACCCTGCTCCGGAAACTGCTCCTTGACCCTGTGAATTGATGGCTCCTTCCAGACCCGTCACACAGTAACACCGATGGCTACCCCAGATCACTCCTGCGACCTGGATCTCCGATCCTTGACCCTCAGAGATGTCGATTGACGCTGGACCTCCCGTGCTTCCCCCTTCCGAAAAGCTGGCTGGCTCCAGTGTCTTCTTGCACTTCACTCCTTGCAGTGAAGTGTTGGAATAATTTCGGTCCGGCCTTTCTTACCGACCCGAAATAATAATGTTACCGCGTATTTTTGCCAAATTTTTGTGCCAAATTTTTTTGCGCGTCGATTCTTTTCGCGATATTTCTGCCGTATTGTGCAGAATCGTGTACCGTAGGCTGCGCCACTGTTAAATACAGACTCGAGTGTAGGCGAGGTTATGTATGAATAATGCGCGTATTGGCGATATGGATATTTATTATAAGTAATGGCTATAAATACGTCCTAACTAACGTGTTGGCGGTTGGAAAAAGAGAGTGAGGAGAGGCCTGCATCTCCTTTTATATGCGGGATCACCTGTCTCGCTCTTGTATGGCCGGAAACAGGTGTGCCACCCTAAAACCTCTCTCACAGGAAGCTACATATGTTTTTATTTTAAAAGTTTCTAAATCTTGTATAATTTATGATTATTAAAAGACATCTCTCGCAAAATGTTTATTTTCATCGTAATTTACCATCCCGCAAAGGGCCTTTAAAATGTCAATTTTTCTTCGGTATTTTGCAGATCGCCGTTTAATTAATTGGAATAAATTTCTAGCAAAAATCAGTTTTGTATGGGAAATTTTCGATACATCTTTCTCAACTTTTGCAGGCATTTGAAAAGAGATAGATACAATGAATTCGCTTCGAAGAAGAGTGAACCGTGGGGCCTTTGAAATCGGATGAGCTTAGAGATCAATTTGGCTTGCCAAATTTTACCAAATTTTTGCAAGCCAAAGTGACCCGTGAGGTTTCACCCACCCGAGGGGCAGAGTGGTCGCTTTTCCCCTCAAATCGAAAGTGAGGTTTTCCGTGACCTTTCCCAAAAGTGAACAATACTATATATACTAGGTTTTGCCCGTTGCAGAAGCAACTGATGGGTTAAAACATTATGCGATTTGACGTGTGAACGTGGATGAAGCGAGGAGGAGTGTGTGTTAAATTAAATATATGAAGAAACCTTAGTTCACAGTGACCTTGCAACGCATGCCGGGTACCCGTTGTATATAATGTTATGTAGTGCAGCGCTTGCATTAAAATGTAATTTGCCAGGAATTGGAATGGAACCATTACAGTTAAGTTGACCCCGAGGTTACAGTGACCTTGCAACGCATGCCGAGTAACCATTATATATCATGTTATATATTGCAGGTACTTGCTTTAAAATGTTATTTCCCGGGAATTGGGATGGAACCATTACAGTTAAGTTGACCCCGAGGTTACAGTGACCTTGCAACGCATGCCGTGTACCCGTTGTATATTATGTTATAAATTGCAGGTGCTTGCATTAAAATTTTATTTCCCGGGAATCGGGATGGAACCATTACAGTTAAGTTAACCCCGAGGTTACAGTGACCTTGCAACGCATGCCGAGTAACCGTTGTATATCATATTATATATTGCAGGCACTTGCTTTAAAATGTTATTTCCCGGGAATCAGGATGGAACCATTACAGTAAAGTTGACCTTGAGGTTACAGTGACCTTGCAACGCATGCCAGGTACCCGTTGTTTATAATGTTATATATTACAGGTGCTTGCATTATAATGTTGTTTTCCGAGATTTGGGATGGAACCATTACAGTTTAATGGACCCCGAGGTTAAAGTGGCCTTGCAACGCATGCCGGGTACCCGCTGTATATAATTTATTTATTTACCTACAAAAAGTCCATTAATCTCCCTCTTATCCTTTCCCTTGTTACCATAATTATTGGAAGGCTTTTGACCTCTCCAGCCAGATTCTCCCAACCCTTCGGCTTGCACCGCAGTGTGAGGAATAGATTCATACGTCCGTCACTCCTGGCCACACTGTCCCCTAGATTCCTAAACACCCCTCAGACCTTTTTCCTTCCCATATCTTCTTCTCCTTCCTTTCCCTTAAAAAACCCACCCCACAGCATCCTCAAAGATGACGCAGGCCCCTAGGATTTAGAACGGGCCTTTTCTCGTGTAATTTCATGATGCCAAAGCTCACTATTGTATTCTGAAACTGTATGTATTTGTCTAGATCTTGGTGGCGGATACGTTCGCCCAACCACTGCGTGGCGGGCTGGATCGGAGGAGACTGATTGAGGGAGGCTTTTTATCTCTCCAGCCAGATTCTCTCAACTCTTCGCCTTGCACCGCAGTGTGAGGAATAGATTCATGCGTCCATCACTCCTGGCCACACTGACCCCCAGATTCCTTAACACCCCTCATACCTTTTTCCTTCCCATATCTTCTTCTCCTTCCTTTCCCTTAAAAACCCTCCGCTCAGAATCCTCAAAGATGACATAGGCCCCTAGGGAAATTGTTTTCCTTGGAGTCTCCTGTGTGGAGCTAATGTAAAAAAAAGTTTAACACTGCATAATTTCATCCTGAGTTCTCCCCAAGGTTTCAGTGATCTTGCAACGCATGCCGGGTACCCGTGTTATATAATGTTATGTAGAAATACAAATCCCCAAAATTGACCTTTATTGGATAACCAACACCTCTGCTGTAGGTCACCCCAAGTGGTTCGCTACGTTTGGTGATTTAGTAGGGGTGCCCGGGTTCATGGGGTGAGGTGTGTCTAGGTCTTGGAAGCGGATACGTTTGACCAACCACTGCGTGGCAGACTGGATCGGAGGAGACTGATTGAGGGGGGATCTCGACCTCTCCAGCCAGATTCTCCCAATCCTTTGCCATGCACCGCAGTGTGAGGAATAGATTCATAAGTCCGTTACTCCTGGCCACACTGACCCCCAGATTCCTACCCACCTCTCATACCCTTTTCCTTCCCATATCTTCTTCTCCTTCCTTTCCCTTAAAAAAACCCTCCGCACAGCATCCTCAAAGATGATGTAGGCCCCTAGGGAAATTGTTTTCCTTGGAGCCTCCTGTGTGGAGCTAATGTAAAAAAAAGTTTAACACTGCATAATTTCATCCTGAGTTCTCCCCCTAAGGTTTCAGTGATCTTGCAACGCATGCCGGGTACCCGTGTTATATAATGATGCCAAAGCTCACTATTGTATTCTGAAACTGTATGTATTTGTCTAGATCTTGGTGGCGGATGCGTTCGCCCAACCACTGCGTGGCGGGCTGGATCGGAGGAGACTGATTGAGGGAGGCTTTTTATCTCTCCAGCCAGATTCTCTCAACCCTTCGCCTTGCACCGCAGTGTGAGGAATAGATTCATGCGTCCATCACTCCTGGCCACACTGACCCCCAGATTCCTTAACACCCCTCATACCTTTTTCCTTCCCATATCTTCTTCTCCTTCCTTTCCCTTAAAAACCCTCCGCTCAGCATCCTTAAAGATGACATAGGCCCCTAGGGAAATTGTTTTCCTTGGAGTCTCCTGTGTGGAGCTAATGTAAAAAAAAGTTTAACACTGCATAATTTCATCCTGAGTTCTCCCCAAGGTTTCAGTGATCTTGCAACGCATGCCGGGTACCCGTGTTATATAATGTTATGTAGAAATACAAATCCCCAAAATTGACCTTTATTGGATAACCAACACCTCTGCTGTAGGTCACCCCAAGTGGTTCGCTACGTTTGGTGATTTTGTAGGGGTGCCCGGGTTCATGGGGTGAGGTTTGTCTAGGTCTTGGAGGCGGATACGTTTGACCAACCACTGCGTGGCAGACTGGATCGGAGGAGACTGATTGAGGGGGGATCTCGACCTCTCTAGCCAGATTCTCCCAATCCTTTGCCATGCACCGCAGTGTGAGGAATAGATTCATAAGTCCGTAACTCCTGGCCACACTGACCCCCAGATTCCTACCCACCTCTCATACCCTTTTCCTTCCCATATCTTCTTCTCCTTCCTTTCCCTTAAAAAACCCTCCGCACAGCATCCTCAAAGATGACGTAGGCCCCTAGGGAAATTGTTTTCCTTGGAGCCTCCTGTGTGGAGCTAATGTAAAAAAAAGTTTAACACTGCATAATTTCATCCTGAGTTCTCCCCCTAAGGTTTCAGTGATGTTGCAACGCATGCCGGGTACCCGTTGTTTATAATGTTATGTAGAAATACAAATCCCCAAAGTTGACCTTTATTGGATAACCAACACCTATGCCGTAGGTCACTCCAAGTGGTTCGCTACGTTTGGTGATTTAGTAGGGGTGCCCGGGTTCATGGGGTGAGGTTTGTCTAGGTCTTGGATGCGGATGACCAGGACACACTGAACCCCAGACCCCTACCCACCCCTTAAACCCTTTTCCTTCCCAGAACTCTCATCTCCTTCTTTGCCTTAAAAAACCCTTCACCCAGCATCTCCAAAGATGACATGACCCTGAGGGAAATTATTTTCCTCAGGGTCTCCTGTGTTGAGCTCATGTAAAAAAATAATT
This sequence comes from Limnephilus marmoratus, assembly GCA_917880885.1. Lineage (NCBI taxonomy): Eukaryota > Metazoa > Arthropoda > Insecta > Trichoptera > Limnephilidae > Limnephilus > Limnephilus marmoratus. The sequence continues at coordinate 6,133,515 of OU862935.1, forward strand.
AAATGCATATAAATTCACCTTTCATTGCCGTTACATTTAGTTTTCAAACAGCTCGCGTGCCACCTATTGAAATATTTTTATGCAAATTTCGTAATGCCAAAGCTCACCAGCCAATAAACAAACATATCAAAAAAAGAATTATTCAATTTGGTGCAGTCTTTCGGAAGTTATACGCGTACATACATTTCGACGATTCATTTTTATGCAAATTTCATAATGCCAGAGCTCACCTGTAGTTTTATTCAAAACTTGTCCTTACAATAACGATAACAACAAAAAAATAATTACCCAATTAGGTGCAGTCGTTCCGAAGTTATGCGCGTTCTTACATTTCATCGATTAATTTTTAAACATATTTCAAAATGCCAGAGCTCACCAGTAGTTGTATACAAACTTTGTCCTAACAATAAGGAACGCAACAAAAAAAGAATTATTCAATTACGTGCAGTCGTTCTGAAGTTATGAGCGTCCTTACATTTCGGCGAATCATTTTTAAACAAATTTCGTTATGCCAGAGCTCACCAGTAATTTTATTCAAAACTTGTCCTAGTAATAACAAATACAACAACGAAAGAATTATTCAATTTTGTGCATTCGCTCGGAAGCTATGCGCATTTATAGATTTCGGCGATTCATTTTAAACAAATTTTATTATTCCAGAGCTCATCAGTCGTCTTATACAAACCTTGCCCGAACAATAACGAAACCAACTCAAAAAGAATTATCCAATTTGGACCAGTCGTTCATGAGCTATAATTTATAGATATATTTATTGTTAAATTAAAACGCTAATCAACCCAATTACATCAAAAGCCAAAATAATCTCAAAATTACAAAACAAACGATTCCTGTTAACAACCTGCCTTTGTCCCTTAACGGGTAGAGGTCTGCCTGATATGTCCCCGGGGTCAGAAGTGGCACGTGTTAATTGCAGGTAATTATCGAACGGTCCTCCTCGGCGACGTACCTAATATGTGACCGCTGAAAATTCTACTTTGGGTCAATTTGGCTATTTCGCTTACGACAATTGCAATATTTTAAGGTTTCGTCTGTTTCAACATAAAGTTATCGTATGCTAAATTTAACTTTTATCTGTCGATTAAAGTAACAGAAATGTTAAATAGGACAACGCGATGTTTCAAGTGTACTTTTGCTATAGTAATAATTATTGTTAGTTTGGCCAGTTTAGAAAGCAGAAAATTCCTCGAAATAATGTGGCATTTAATAGTCGGGCAGATGCCATGGCTCTGGCGATCCGCAGCGATTAACTTATAGCCTACTAGAATAAGGACGTCTGTTCCAATTAAATATTCATCGTAACCTATCCTACTAATAAGAAGAATTACTATTAAGAATTATTATTACTTTAGTAAGAAGCCGGGTAGAGTATAATTCGCCCATTTGGTCCCCATTGTATAAAATACATTCCGACAATATAGAAAGGGTACAGCACAAATTTTTAAGATTTGTTAACTTTAAGCTGAATATTCCAATTCAAAATATTAACCATGTCCTTTTGATGAAACAACTAAACTTAATTACGCTCTCAGATAGGCAGATCATCTCTGACCTTGTACTATTAAATAAAATCATTAATAATTGCATTGACAACCCTGAAATTCTCGCCAAAATAAAATTTTACGTACCGACCAGAAATACGAGGCAAAGTGCTACCTTCTTCTGTGACAATTTTAAAACAAACTATGAGGCTCATACACCTATAAATAGATTACATCATTTTGGTAATAAATTTGGGAATATTGTAGACGGTGACCAGACAACTCATAATGAAACCAACTCAGAAGCACCTCAGAAAGGTCATTAGGAGTGATGATAAAAAAATATAAAAAAAATGGTCAAATAGGTTAAGTTAGGTTAGGGTTACCGGCTATTTTAAAATTATTTTTTCATAGCTTTTAATGACCTTTTTGAGGTGTTTCTGAGTTGGTTTCATTATGAGTTGACATGGAACCATTGTAGACATGTTTGCAGATTCTGTATTAGTTATAAAAAAGAAGTCTTTATAATTACTTTAATGAAATGTATGATTTTGATTTTAATTAACTTTATTTTTTATTATTATTTTAATCATTATAATTGTGACTACGTACCTGCCTAACTATTATTATCTATCCTTGTAAAAGCCACTAGGGCGTAAATAAATAAATAAATAAATAATATTATAAAGGCGAAAGTTTGTATGGATGTATGTATGGATGTACGTATGTTTGTTACTCTCTCAGTATCTCTCTTAGTATCTAAATCTTTTCGCCTTTTTGACATTGCCACCATTTAACTGTATCATTATGATGATATAACTGGGTTTAATTTATAATCGAACCAACAAAAAAAATTATGATGTCTAACCGATGTTTGAAGGCAAACATTTATTTTTATCTTTGGCGCCCAACTTGAGGCTAACAAATAGATTTTTAACAAGCCATTTAAATTAATTTTATTTAGTATTGAATTACATAAGTTAGGAACACGTTTATAAACATTTCAAAACAATGTTTTGAAAATATGCCTTCTAAAATGTTGAAAAATAAATAAAATTAATGATATACGTTTCAAAATATCATTCAAATTTACATAAATGAGCAGCATTTATTATAAGATCACCCTTTAAAAAGTCTGTTTTTGACTGGAGGAGAGTTGGGGGTATATTTTGCCTTGATGCTCGGCGCAATTAAAACCCTTTCGGCACCTGACCCCGTCTCCTTCCCCTCTCCACAAAGGGGCATAAAGCTGTATGTAAATGAAAGCACACCTTTATACCATTCCTCCTTTGGCGGACGCCAGTGATAATAATTGGTGTCGGCTGCACGGTACTGCCGGAGTCACAGCCCAAAACGCCTCAAAAGAAAATTGTAAATTACTCCAGGATTTCGGTATTATTTATTTACGGCTGTGGTTAAAGACATTAAGCTGGTGAAATATGGAGTCTTTGTTTGTGGGCGCACCAAATCAGAAGGGGATAAGCAGTGTATTGTTTAAGTATTATGGAAATTGCACAGGCGACACTGAACAGTGAAATAAAAAATATCATCAATTATGTAATATTTTGCACAGCAATGTGTATTATTTTTATTTCACATTTAACCAGTCCAACCCCTAAGCTTGTTTACACGACAGTACATTAACAACAAAGAAATTGGCTGATCTGCAGGTGGTTCAAAACCGAGCTCTCAGAAATGTTTTTGGACTTCCATGGGACACCCATGTCAGAGACATCTATTCAGTTTCCGGTATTCTTCCAATCACAGTCCTTCCTAAACATGAAATCACAAGCACCATCCTACAAATTACCCAACAATCAACTCACACTAACATCAAGCCACTTTACAATCAAGACATCCACACTCACAATACTCGAAATAGCAATAAAATCCGCATACCTCACACACACTACAAAATATGGGATAAAATCTCTGAACTATGTTGCCTATACACTATATAATTCGCTACCAGATATGTACAAGCGAATCAGGCAAAATAAAAAATTCAGAGTAATGCCTTAAAAGAATATTTTTTAAGTATGTATAAGGATGAAACTTTGTAATTTTCTTGTCATGCTCAATTGTCTTGTTTCTTTTCTCTTCTTTTCTTTTCCATTAAGTTGTAATCATCCATATCTGTATAACCTTATTCCCCTTTTCTTTAATTGTTTTCTATTGCTGTTTATTCTACTCAACCATTCTTTTATTTTTCTTCTATATTGTATGTAAAACTTATATTTTTAATATCTAAATTCCGTTGTAAAATTTTAACTATTTCCTCCCACCCATGATTTGTATGTTCCTCCTGTCCTAAAATGAGTTCTGTAACTCAACGGGATTGCTCTAGCAAGAAATAAAAACAATAAAAAAAAAAAAAATACAGCAGTCAAGTACAATAAGCTTGTTTTCCAGTTAACGTGTGTGTTCCCACAGAAATCATTATAACTCCATTATTTTTCTAGTGACAACACTAACACAGAAAGCAGAAGATCCATATTAAATCAAGCTTTACATCTCTATTCAAAGTTTTCTAAAAAAAATCATAAACACTTATTTTGTAGAAACAGTTTTCACCCGCCAAATCGCTTACGCGCCGTTATCATTGTTATTTTTTTTATTTAATATTCTTGTATGAAATGGTAAAAAAGTGAGGAATCATAAAAGAATATTAAATAAAAAATTAGCAATGATAACGGCGCGTAAGCGATTTGGCGGGTGAAAACTGTTTCTACAAAATAAGCATTTTTATAGAAAAGTTTGAATAGAGATGTGAAGTTTGTTAATTATAATTAAAATTGTTAATTATTATACATTTATATAATATAATAAGTGTTTTTTTTTTAAATTCGAGGAACAGGCTATTTTAGAACCGGTTCCTACGCCATTGCATATCTCGGTTACTTTGTACCGGTGACTTGCGATCACTGGATGACAGTGGATTCGAGGAACAGTTTTTTTATACCACTTCTTATTGTAGCACGCCTGATTACAGAGGCAATTGAAATCTACAACCATTTTGAAGTATACTGTAATACCAGCTCATACCAGTAGTGTGGTGGAGCTGGCAACACGGTATCGCATAAGTACATAAGCACACATTTCACCACTAACAATTACTCATCTGCCGGATATGCCCTGCTTATGGACACTGCAACGCTCTCCGAAACGTTGGCTAAAGAAGGAGGTTGCGCAACACGGCATAACACCCCAAAAACAAATCACGAAAATGATGTATAGATATTGAATTGATTGCGCTACCTCCTTCTTTAGCCAACGTTTCGGACATCGACACACTTCACGACTAAAAATTACACATCTACCGGATCTGCCGGATCTGCCCTGATGATGGACACTGCAACGATGTCCGAAACGTTGGCTAAAGAAGGAGGTAGCGCAACACGGCATAACACCCCAAAAACAAATAACGAAAACACTATGTCTTACTTCATTTGCATCATACATGGCATGGAGAAATCAAGCATTGCTATTGTATTTCCTAAGTCTTATTCTCTTTCATGTTTCGTTTATATTTATTAGTATTATATTCTTCCTAACTTACTAATCCTACACACTCCTTGCCTTGTTCACATTCATACATCGTCTCATACATACATTACTATTATTCTGACTCTGACATGAACCGACTGATCCACTTGATCATGCCATGTCTTCTTCGGACGTCTCCGACTTCTTCTACCATTCATATTTGCGTCATTTACCCAACATTAACCATCTGATCTTTCTTAATCTTATTCATTTAGCTTACATCAGCCTTGCATTCTTTGCCAATCTCCACAGTTCTCAAACGATCATCCATGGTTTTAACACACATACGCCTCAGCTCTCTCATTTCTACGGCCTTCAGTCTACATTAATCCTTCCTCTGCCAGCTCCATGCCTCATTGCCATACATCAGAATAGGTACCAGCACTCCATTGTGGACTGCTAGCTTCGCTTCTTTGTACAGTTTTTTTGTTAGCGACAACGGCATTCAGTCCTCCATTAATGGAGTTACCTGTATATATACTTCTTTCAATATCTCTATCAGCCTCCCCATCTCTCGTAAACATACTTCTCAAATACACAAACTCAATACCTACTCAAAGTATTCATCATTCACAAATAATGTTGAACAATGTTTTCGTACTCTCTCCTTCAAACACCATGACTTTAGATTTACTTAAATTCATCATTAACTCATTCTTCATACATCCTTCGTTCATCCTATACACGAGAGTCTATAGATCTTCCATACTGTTAGAAATTAGCACCGTATCATCAGAATACAACAGGCAATATATTTTAGATGGTTCCATGCCAGCTCAGAATGAAACCAACTCAGAAACACTTCACAAAAGGTCATTAAAAGCAATGAAAAAAATATTTTAAAATAACCGGTAACCCAAACCTAACCCTATTTAATCAATTTTTTTATCATTACTCTTAATGACCTTTCTGAGGTGCTTATGGGTTGGTTTTATTCTGAGTTGTCCGCTCACCCTTTTAGATGAATCGAATTCGCGCCATCTTTTTGCTTTCATTTAACCTCCAATTTAACTATGTCCCTTAAACAGTGAAATTAATTATAAAGCTCACGCCATCCTTAACCGTTTAATTCTAAATGTATTTCTAGAGTTTCTCTATGGCCACATATGATTAACACCGTGCGCGATAACTCCCCTAAATCAACAGCCTTCTGCCACCGCCAAATCGGTTCTCGTAATCCCTTAACTGGCAAACAATACCTTCCCACCTCACAAACCTCCCCAAACCACCCTGACGGTAAGCTGTACCCTGCCGCAAATGTACCAACGTTCCAATGTTCCACTGTGCTAATGTAACAATGTACCTAGAGGGGTGATTTAGGTTTTAAGGGTTGTTACTAATCCACGATTTGAAAGCCTCAAGTTTTGGGATTTCCCAAAGCCGTTTGACTGACGCGTTTTCTTAAAAATTGCATTTTCTGTTTGTTTTTTTATTAACTCATCTTTATTGATTCTAGACTTACAATTTGTGATTTCACTAGGAAAACCTGTGTTGAGAGTAGGCGCTTTAAAACATAAGCAGTTAATAATAAAAATAATAACACATAAGTAAAAATACAAATAATAAATCACACGAAGATATTAGTGTACAAAACACTTATCAGACCAGTACTTACGTACGCAGCTGAGACTTGGGTACTAACTAAGAGGAATGAGCGAGCACTGGACGTTTTTGAAAGAAAAAAATTGAGGCGCATCTTCGGACCGGTTCTAGAAAATGGATTTTGGCGCAGACGTTATAACAATGAGCTCTATACTTTGTTTAAGGAGCTAAACGTCGCAAAATTTATAAAACTGGAAAGACTTCGGTGGCTGGGTCATGTGGAGAGAATGACCGAGCATCAAGCACCAAAGTTCCTGCTGAACTCAAGACCAATAGGGCGAAGGAACCTGGGAAGACCACGTTTAAGATGGAGCGACAACGTCCTCAAAGATATATCCACCTTGGAGATTGTAAACTGGAGAGAGCTGGCACAAAACCGTGATGAGTGGAGGAAGACTCTTAAGGAGGCCAAGACCCACCAGGGGTTGTAGAGCCAATAGTGATGATGATGACAAGTAATAAAACAATATTACTTTTAAAGTAACAGAAAATCATCGTGGAACGATTGAAAAATACATACTTATAATTTTTAATGTAGCTATAACTTTGTGGTTATCCATTATAGATAAATGAAACAATGTTACTTTGTTTGAACCACTTGTATATTTGTTTAAAGCCGACCGGTTTCGGAACGACCGTTCCTTCCGCATGGCAAACGTATACTGATTTGACAATTACAAAATAGTGGATAGGAACAATGTATTATTACTAATCCCCCCATTACACGCATCAGTATTCGCATCAGTATTTAAATACTGATGCGAATACTGATGCGTGTAATGGCTAATACTGACGCATCGACAAAATTACTGACGCGCATCTAGATATTTGGATCGGCCTCATCAGTATTGGGGCGTGGCCGAAAAGTGGTGGGGATACTGATGCTGTACTGATGCGTGTAAGGGCTCGCCGCATCAGTACGTCAGTATTTCTTGTGCGCCATCAAGGACGGTGCTGTCTTATCGCCTGTAGCTATGTCGAACAGCGATGTCGCATCTCCAGCGCCGTCCTAGCTACATTCATCGAGGCTTATGAGATGCGTGATATAAAATGGAATACGCGTCAAAGGACTATAAAAATACTGTGAAGAGGAATAGGGCCATTTTTTTACATAAACTCCACACAGGAGGCAAAATAATTTCCCTTAGGGTCTATGTCATCTTTGGGGATGAAAGGAAGGAGAGGGAGGACGGAAAGGGTTTAAGGGGTGGGTAGGAATCTGGAGTTCAGTGTGTCTTGGTCATCCGCCTCCAAGATCTAGACAAACTTCACCCCATGAACCCGGGCACCCCCGCTAAATCACCAAATGTAGCCAACCACTTTTGGTGCCTTGTAGCAAAGGTGTTGGTTATCCAATAAAGGTTCCCGGGGCGGCAGTACAGGTCAACTCAAAAAAACCATATCTTCCAAAAGATCCGGAGCCGGACTCGACCGAGTGTATAGTGTAGATATATCCCAAAATCGTAGAGTTAGGTACAGCTAATTTTTCTCTTGGGGTGATCGAGGCTCTTGTGGCTGCATTTTGTTTCAAAATATATGGACTAACCACATCTAGCAATTTGTTGAAATTATCATTATTCATCCTATAATAATGTTTATAGTCGTGTGGATCAGTCAGCAAAATTTCATCCATTAAATTCAAGTGTGAGAATTTTTCCTTTTTGATAAGCCAGTCCTTCACTCGTTTCTTTGTACCGAACGCCAAAATTATAGCAAAACAGGCTTTTCATTAAGGATCTTTCACTTTAAAAGCGTCTGTCCCGCAAGGATTCGCAACGATACTGACGTCAGTATACTGACACGTGTAATGGCTCACAAATACTGACGGTTGTCGTCAGTAATTCGCGTCAGTGAATACTGATGCGAATACTGATGCGTGTAATGGCCGGATAAGGATTGTGGTAGGGGTGGAGGCATTGCTAGGGATTAATGAAGAGTGGGTGGGTGGGAGAACATATCCATAATTGGGCTGTAAGATAATATTTTTTGTTTGTTGATGATAGATTCATTATTTTTAAGGTATTTTTTTCCAAGGCTTTTAAGTTATCTAAGCGTTTAATAGCTTCTAATTCCGGAATATATAAACTCAAATGTAATGACTGTCTCTCATTTTATATTGGAAAAAACAACTCGTAATTTTGAAATCAGAATCAAAGAATATGTAAGGTGTCTTAATAATAATAATTTTTCTGAGTTCGCTAACCATATCATTGAAAATAACCATAGTTTTTAAAAAAAAATATGGGGATAAATATTCTTCATATTAACCATAAAGGTAAATGCTTAGATAACTTTGAAGCCTTGGAAATAAATAAAAAAATCCTTTAAAAATAATGAATCTATTATCAATAAACAAAAAATATTGTCTTACAGCCCAATCATGGATATGTTCCCCTACCCACCCACTCTACATTAGTCCCTAGCAACGGCTCCACCCCTACCATAATCCTTAGTAATAATACATTGTTCCCATCCACTATTTTGTAATTTTTAAATCAGTATACGTTTGCCCTTGCCGTTTGGCTTTAAACAAATATACAAGTGGTTCAAACAAAGTAACATCGTTTCATTCATCAATGATTTATTGTCTTTACAGGTTGTTTGTATTATTTTCGTCCCATTTTTGTGTTAGGTTAGGTTAGGTTAGGTTTGAATAGATATTTTATTGGGGGATGTTTTGTCCGAAGGATATTTTGCCGAAGGATATTTTGTCGCGGGATGAAAAGTAACCGAACCCCAAGAAATATCTTCATAACAAACAAATTTCTAGGAGGAAAGGAGAGTAGGGAAAATATGTGACGCAAATGTGAATGGTAGAAGAGGTCGGGGACGCCCGAGGAAGACATGGCACGACCAAATTAATCAGATACTTGAGTCGGGCCATGTGAAGGGTCGGAAAAATAGGAGAGCATGTATGAGACGATGTATGAATGTGAACGAGGCAAAGAGTGTGTGCCAAGATCGAATTGTTTGGCGGTCCGTCCTCTCTGCCTACCCCTGCGGTGAAACAGCGTGATGGTTAGTTACTTAGTTATGAAAAGTCGCCGAACCCCAAGAAATAACTTCATAACAAACAAATTTTAACGCGAAATATTCAAAACCACTGTTCAAAACGTCTAAAGTTCTGCTGAATCCGGAGTCGAGCTTACGCTCATCCTTTCGCAGTTCGCCGCCAGATGTCACTAGATTATTCACGAGCTTTCCGGATGTAGGGCTCGGACGGATACGGAAGTAGGTTCAACAGAGAGGAGCAAAATTCGATGTGACAAGTTACATCCTTCGATTTATTCACTATTTATTTATGAGAATTCTCGATAATAATATATGTACAATATTACCAATCTTAATATATAAAACAAAATCCGGTTAGTTACACCATTTACAACTCAAAACGGCTGGACCGATTTTTATGATCTTTGATTTGTTGGATTTGTATCCGCCCCGAATAGCAGAATAGCTATGAAAATATAGGAAAAATACACAAAAAAAATTCAGAAGAAAATTCTTTTAATTGTAATTGGTAAACGCACGTCCCAGATAGACGAGAGGTTCTGAGTTCGAGTCTCAGTTGCGACCATTTTGAGTTTATGTCATTTGTTTTCATTTAATTTAAATAACTTAGTTAGAATACGACTTTATGGTATATATTTTTATAATGTACCTACATAAAACCAACCGGTTTCGGTTCAACCTGAACCTTCATCAGGGTTATATAAAAACATATTCTAGCCTAGAACATCACCTAGCACCGCAGTGGGAGGGACGGATTCATACGACGGTCATTCCTGCCCCCTAGCATGGTCGATCGATATAGGTTTTATCGAGAATGTCGGTAACTTGTCATCGCTCCCGAGCACGACTACAGGCCGCTAACGAACAAACAATAGTTCACGACAAATAAAATAGGAACCCTTAATCGTTGTGAACTGTTGTTAGTTCGTTAGCGGCCTGCAGTCGTGCTCGGTAGCGATAACAAGTTACCGACATTTTCGATAAAACCTATATCGATCGACCATGCTAGGACCCCTGGACATACTGACTTCCAGATTCATTCCCACCCCTTATACTTCCTAGAACTTCCTCTCCTTCCCTTCCTTTAAAAGACCCTCCAAACAACATCCTCGAAGATTACCGTAAGGGTTACCCGAGGCAGAGGTGTTGGTTAAACAATAAATGGTTGTCACGGGGCGCCTCCCAAATTGATAAATTTGAGTATTTGTTGAAATGCATTGTTTTACAAAATAAATCCCTCGTAAAATATGGTGAAATAGAACCATTTGCTTTTACCAATCGAAGTCCTATGTAAAACGAATACAAAAATAAATAAATTAAACAATGTTACTTTGTTTGAACCACTTGTATATTTGTCAAGCCGACCGGTTTCGTAACGACCGCTCCTTCTTCAGGGCAAACATATACTGATTTGACAGTTACAAAATAGTGGATGGGAACGATGCATTATTATGGTAGGGGTGGAGCCGTTGCTAGGTAATAATGAAGAGTGGGTGGGTAGGGGAACATATCCATGATTGGGATATAAGACAATATTTTTTGTTTGTTGATAATAGATTAATTATTTTTATTTTTTTATTCATTATTCACGGATGGATAACCACAAAGTTATAGCTACATTCAAAAGTACAAAAATAAATGTACATATATATGTCAAAAGTACATATAAATGTACATATTATATTTTATGTCAAGTCTTAAGGACGCAATAAGACGCAATAAGACTTGTGTATTGATGTGTCCTTGTAGCTCCATACTATATGAACTCCATATGGGGTTAGCCGTTAAAACTATTGCACACTTTATGGACTCTCTCGTGTTCGTGAGGTGTATACGTTTTTACTGCTTTTATCGGCGTGCGGCAGTTGAAAGTGGGGGGTAAAATGTGTCGGTGACGACCTTCAGAGACCTGATATTGGCTTTTTACAATCAAGGAGTATTCATTCCGTCCAGATTGTTTTATTGGAATTTTGTTTTCAAATGTTGAAAGAGTTGTTCTCAGAGTAAAGATTGTAGTGATTATAACCTATTAAATGTAGATAGAGTCGAATATATTTTCAGTATCGCCCCGGTGAAAGATCACCACCAGAATCGAAAAGTAGATTAAAATAGCTTTTGCTGTGTTTAGTGACCAGATCTAAGCTTACCATTGTAAATCACCGGTACAAGGTAACCGAGATAAGCAAAAGAGATAAGAACAGGTTCCAGAATACTACCACCTTTCTGAGGTGGTTCTGAGTTGGTTTCATTCTGAGTTGGCATGGAACCGATGAAAACAATATTAACGAAACTCAATCGAAAATCTAAAAAAAAATTTAAAATCAGAAAAAGATACGGTCACATCTAAGACTCGAACCTAGGACTATCGTCTTGACGAGGGACTCCAGATACTAATATCTACAGCCTGTATGTCTGACGAATATCTACAGCTCATATGTTGAACTAATATCTACGAACTTCAGAGTGTTGATTAATATCTACAGAGCTTAGGTTGAACTAATATCTACAGAGCATAGGTTGGACTAATCAGCTAAATGTGTCCAATAGTCCGATATTAGGGATTTTTACATACATACTTACGTAAATTAAGTTTTTTTATACTGCATACGCAATATTACGTTATTCCAATATGCAATACACAATTGCAAATCCAACCTCTGCCAGTGCTGTAGATATTCGTCAACACTTTGGTTCTCATAGATATTAATCAACAGTTTGAGCTGTAGATATTCGTCAGCACTTTGATTCTCATAGATATTAGTTCGATTTTTTCAGTTTTTGGAATTCCTGTAGATATTAGTAGACGCCTCCTGACGAGGCGCATCTCTGTCGACTGGGCTAATGTGGCTCTATCCAAATCCTTCACAACACGGGCATGTGCCTAGTATGGTGGTCAAAAAATCCCCAATTTATGTAACGAACCATTTAAAGAATAAAGAAATTTAAAAAAAAAAAACTGTATAATAACTTCATTTTCATTTTCTTCATCTCAAACACGTTTTTTATTGACTGCTATTTTTATATAATATGATTACAAGATTCAAACCCGAACTAAATGCTATGTAGATAGTGTCTTGGATAAAAGTTATCTATTTTATATTTAATATGCCACATCTGTTGACTTTTCTGCAAGTCTAGGTTGAATATTTTATTTTCATAATTAAATAAATGAAGACAATATTATCGAAACTCAAACGAAAATGTTGAGACAGAAAAATCATAAAAAAAGGTATTCGCACCTCTGGGACTCGAACTTAGGACCCTTTGCTTACATGGCAAGTGCTCTACCAATTGAGTAGATGTCGATATCAAATTCGGTCACTTTTAACTGTATCATACTTCGACTAAAAACAACTTATTGGCTGTTATCTTTACATGTGATTGCAAGATTCAAACCCGAACTAAGTGCTACTAGATAGTGTCTTGGATAAATGTTATCCATTTTTATATTTAATATGCGACATCTTTTGACTTTTCTGCAAGTCAAGGATAAATATTTTATTTTCATTTTTAATTTAATGAGTACAACCTCAAAGAAGTAGGTTTCCATACAGCAAAAACTTTATTTTAGTTAACATTATTGTTTGCATATACCTACACAATTCATAAACTGCAAGGTTATTACTACAATAACAACTGTCAATGACTGGGCGTTTGGGTGAGGGCACCAGTATAGGCTCGATCATTAGAATGTATCCATATTTTAACATATTTTTTAAACTCTCTCTGTGTTTGACTCAGTTTGATGTTTTCTGGGAGAATGTTGAATATTTTTGTGGCAAAGTATCTAAAACTACGTTGACCAAAGGTGGAAGAGAGTGCTGGAACTTGCAATATGTCTTTGTTGGAGTTACGTGTAAATCTTGTTACGATGCACGAATACGCCCCTGCAAATTACTCGGCCCCTCTCAAGTTGTAGCGCACGCCACAGTATAGAAAACAGTTTCGCTCCCTCACCGCTAGCTTGCGGCGCGCCAACGGCGGTTGTAGCAGCCGGCCGCCGGCATTCTTCCCCAGCGCCTGCCTTGTGCGCACGTATAATGTGAGGACCGTTCCGCGCCCATTCTGGAAAGTTCCACGCGGGAACAATGAAACGTGTTTTGCCTAGTGATACACGAGGACACCAAGAATGGCTATATTCATTCCCGTCACTGAATCTACAAGAGTTCAGCCCCCAGCTGTGAGTACCTGAACCAATTTAACTCCCCTTAAATGCGTGTGTTCCATGTAAATTCAACGCGGAGATAATAACCCCTCCCAGAGAGATTGTAGGGCCAAATTCCTCCGATTTAGACAGAATTACTGTTGCTACCCTGTACTACTCTGTTTGAATTGTTGTAATATTGTGTTTACGCAAGTATTTTACCCAATACAACTGTTATTTACCGTAGCCACTTGTTTCACTGCCTCTCCCCTGCCCGTAGGATTTGAGCTTATTTCAGGGATACGCCACAAACGCCTCAGAGATCCTACCACCCCGATGATGGTGTCCCCCGCTCTGCTGACTATCCTGAGCTAGTCTGTCGGCAGAAGTTAGTCACCCCAGGTAGGTACCTGACAATATCAAGTGTCATTTTAACGCGTATATCTGCTTACGTTGCTGAGGGGATCTTGAATTGTTTCTTCCTCGTGGAAAAGAAACAAAAAGAAATGCAAAAAATCTCGCAGTTTCTTGCGAAACAATTATGTAATTCCTTGACCCTTTGAGAGGCGGGAAACAGAGAGACGAGGAAGCGGAAATAATCTTAAAATACGATTTCGCGTTTTTTCAACGCGAAGATCGCATAATTTCGTGAAAATGAATAATCCGATGAACGTGAGATGGAAAATAAATATTCCAAGAATTGAAATAATGTTTCACAGTAGAATCTGATTATTTTTCAACGGAGCGTTCAAGTGCGTCTCAAAATTATAATTCGGAAGAAAGAAATGTTTAAATATTTCTTACAAAATTTTATGTTTGTATTCAGTGTGAATTACGCACAAACTCACAAATTGCTCTCAATTGTACGGAGTCAGTGAGACCATGGCATCCGAATTGGGGTATGTTGTGAGGCGTGAGGGAGTAGGAATGAAAATAGGATTTTTTTTATCAGATCAGATCAGAAGGTTGCGTGTTCGTATCATGTCGGGGTCACCAGTTTGGGCAATATGGGGAATTGTTTAGATATTTCATCCAGGTTCTGACAGTCTACAGGCCTTGCCACGTCTGTAACTGTGGAGGTATTTAAGTAACAACTCTTGATTTAACGCGAGTCAAAATATATTTACAATGGTAACTTTTGTGTTACAATAATTTGCACAGATTTAATATTTATCTTGCTTAGAGGTAAAACAGGTGGAGAAGACGAACACTGAAACCGGAATGAATTTGCAAATGAAATTGCGTAGTCGGGCACTTAGCCAGAGAGTGGTGTCCGGTGATACCATTGTGTAAAATCGGATAAAAATGGTATCTTTAAAGGTGCCGGTAACCCGGGCGTTTATTGATATTTTATTGGTATTTTATGGTTGTTCGTTGCTTCTCTATAATAGGATTTTTTTATATTTTTTTATTTATGAAATATATTAGGTCCTTACATATGAAATTGGCGTTTTGTATGGGAGGAACATAAAGTCGATTTTTTAAAATATAATATATTTATTTAATCAAAGTATGTACCATTGCTATCTATGCACTTTTGCCATCTCATAGGTAGTTCATCGATCCCTTTACTACAAAAACCATTCGGACGGGAATCAATAAAATCTTTGAAGGCGGTTTGGACTGCCCCATCGGAGTTAATTTTTTTCCATGCAAGAAGTTATCCAAATTTGGAAAAAAATGGTAATCTGTTGGGGCAAGGTCCGGAGAGTACGGTGGATGTCTGAGACATTACAATTGAAGCTCCTCTAATTTGGTAGCCGTCTGTTGTGCAGTGTGTGGTCTAGCGTTCTAACGCGCGTTTGTTGATTTGCTTCACTCAATTCGTGAGGTACCCACCTTTCAAGCTTTTTCACCTTCCCAATTTGCTTCAAGTGGAGTATTCAATTCAATTCAATTCAATTTATTTAATTCTTTCAAAAACATTACAAAATTTTAAATTTCAATGCGTTTTTAAAATACATTTGTAACAGTATTACATTAAACATAAATATAAATGGTAAGCAAAAAAAAAAACTATATGAGCATCAATTGAGCTTGCCTTTTAAAGGCAGCTTCACTGACGCTAAATATGTCGATATCCGAATTAATTCTGTTCAACAGCAAAATTGCTCTCCCGATCGGCATGACCATTGGCAAGTTAGTCCTGCAGGCCGGAAGATAGAACAGCCTATGCTGTCGATGGCGAAGATAACCATCGGGAATATAAAAATGAATATTCTCCAAGATAGCTGAGTTCTCAAGCCATCCACGAATCAATCTGAAGAAATGCGTAGCAATGTGTACATCCCTTCTGACACGTAGATGGTTCATTCCGAGCATACCCAAAAGAAAGTCGGTAGGATAGAGCCACGGGTAATAGCCGTACAGTACAGTTTTACAAAACAGTTTTATCACTAACACCGCAGCCTGCAGCTAACTCGGACGTGGTTTGCAATGGATCCGCTTCCACAATAGCCTTCAATTCTTCATTATCAACTTTGGTCTCCGGCCGTCCACGGGGCTTGTTCTGCAGGTCGAAATTTCCAGAACGAAAACGTTGAAACCAAAAACGCACTGTGTTTTCTTTTGCGGCACCGTCGCCATACACATCATTAATCCTTCGAGCCGTTTCTGCAGCACTGGTGCCACGGTGGAACTCGTACTCGTAAATAACGCGATATTTCAAGTTTTCCATTTTAGTAACTAAGTGACGCAAAGAAAAAAAACAATTAAGGAAAAAACAAATGAATGGTAATTTTCGAAACACAAACACACGAGTAAAAAGCTGTATAAATTGGAATTTGGAATTCCTAACCAAAGAGAAGATATTTGAGATCAAAGTTGCCAGTACGGCAAAACGCCAATTTCATATGTAAGGACTTAATATCATACATAATTAAGTCATTTACGTAGAGTAGATTCAGTAGATCACCATACTAGGCGGCTGCCTGTTTCATGGTGGCCAATGGAGGATAGTTACTTTGAATGAAGTCTAGTGTAAACCGTTCCATGCCAACTCAGAATGAAACCAACTCAGAACCACCTCAGAAAGGTCATTAAAAGCTATTAAAAAATTATTTTAAAATAGCCGATAACCCGAACCCTCACTTATTTAACCATTTTTTTATCATCACTCTTAATGACCTTTCTGAGGTGGTTCTGAGTTGGTTTTATTCTGAGTTGGCCGGTCACCAGTGTAATCACGTAATGATGTTGAAAATTGGTAAAATAAAATAATAAATAGAGAAATAGAAAAAGAAGTGCATTAGGATAAGATTTAATTGAGGGATGGATTTCCCCGGATTCCTAACCACCTTACTTTCTCTCCTTCTTTTCTCTAAAATACCCTCCACACAGCATCTTCAAAGAAGAAATAGGCCCTGAGCAAAATTGTTTTCCCCAAGGCCTCCTGTGTGCAGCAAAAAAAAAATGTGTCCCTAGTTCCATTAAGGCTATTCTAAGAGACAACTATTTATAATATTATCTGAAACTTAAAATGGCTTTAGCCGTGTTTGGTGACAAGATCTGAATATTCAGGTATTTTCTTACCTTCCTCTTCTTTAAATTCTTTCCCTTTTTTTTACAGTGAATACCGCACAAGAATCTCAACTGCTCCCGTCTGGAGCCAGTGAGACTATGGCATCCCCAATTGGGGTATGTTGTGAGGCTGAAGGTAGTGGGGAGGGAAAGGAGGTTGGGAAGTACCTGGCTATTCAGATCTGGTCACCAGACACGGCTAAAGCCATTTTCAAGCAACGTTTCAATTCTGAATGGTGGTCTTACACCAGGGCGATACTGATAGTATCTTCCACTCTGGAACATGCCGCAAATATACTATATATTATTTTAAATTAATTAATTGTGAAATAACACAAATTAATCAACTAAAATTTATTTGCGCATGCCGGGTTCGAACCCGCGACCTCCGGATTGCGAGTCTATAGTCTTACCCACTGGACTATGGTGGTCGTACCCTTCACACTCCTTTCAAGCTCTTTACACAACCCAATAAAGAACGTAATAGTCCTACTGGCCCTGAATAGTCGGGAGCAGTCGGGACACTTGCGTGGTATTCACAAAAAAAAATCTAATTGGTGTCAAGACACTGCGCGACTAAGTTACTAAAGAATATTAACAAATAAACTAAAAATTCTTTTTATTTTTTACTTTATGAGTAAATCCTCCTAAATGAGTACATTGTAATATTTAATTAAATGAAGGCAACATTAGAAAATCCGGAAACAGAAAAATGGGAAAAAAATATTGGCACCTCTGGGACTCGAACCCAGGACCTTCGGCTTTCCGAGCCGCGATTCTACTATCAAACATAAATACGAGTATAGCAGCCGATAAAATATGCGTTAAGAATATGAAGATAATGATTGTAGTTAAAAATGGGATACCTTAGCTCAACAAAGATCCTGTGTTCGAGTCCCAGAGGTGCCAATATCTTTTCTGATTTTTCCGTTTCCAGATTTTTGATTGAGTTTCGCTAATATTGTCTTAATTTATCTAAAAATAATTGGTTTTCGAAGGGAAGATGCTCCAAGGAACTAGCGTCTTTGTTCCACTCGGCAGCAGTGCATTGTCGGGAAACATGTCAAATACGCACCCAACGTGTGTACACCGTTGACATCATCTGTCACAAGAAAACGGGTCATTTCTACTCGTTCTTGAGTTCAACAGCTCGGCTGTGGAACGATTTGGCCGCCTATATGTTTCCTCCCTCCTTCACTCCTTCCTTTCCTCAAAAAGACTCTCCACATTAGGGATTGCAATCCCGCAAAGCGGGATCCCGCAATCCCGCGGGATCCCGCAGCTTTTATTAATCCCGCAATCCCGCACCTTCAAAGCACGGATCCGCGGATCCCGCAAGTTAAAAATTTGGCGCTAAAACTTTCGCGTAAATCGAGAGTAGCACGAGCGCAATGTTACCGTTTAGCACAAGATAGCCTGCCTACCGCCAACCGCTAGTGGCGCTAGTCGCTGGCCACTAGAGGATTGGCCGGGGACTAGCGCCACTAGCGGTTGGCGGCAGGTGGGCTATCTTAGTATCCTGTATCCTGTCGGCGCCTGCCAGTTGTTCATAAATAGTACTGCGAAGCGCACGTATGAGGTATGAGTTATCGGTATGTTTAATTTTTTTTTGTGTGGAGGCCCTGGTTTTACTTTAATTGAGGTTGCATTTGGAATGTGAAGTTTATGTTGGAAAATGATAGTAGTACAGATTATAGTAATAATAGTAGCATCTAAGAGAAAGTTGTGATTTGATTATTAGTCATTATATGAAAAAGACTGAATTAAAAATATAAAACTTTTATTTTTTTTATTTAAATTAATAAATTACTTCGTTTTTACCACTTTTATTGTTTACAAAACCGACATGTTTCGTCAGCAAAGCTGACTTCTTCAGGGTTTTGACAGAACTAATTTAAAAAATAGACATGTATAGGTAATAGAGAAAAATAATCGACATAAACAATAATAAAATTAGAAAGAAAATAATGTTTAAGGGACGAGGGGCAATATAGAACAATTAAAAATTTTCAAAGGGGAATAGATTTAATAATGGATCATTTAAAAACAATTTTTGATTATTAATAATATTTAAATTTGCATTAACACTTTTTCTAATCTCTGAAATTTCTAGAGATTAGAAAAAGTGTTAAAAACATGTCGGTTTTGTAAACAATAAAAGTGGTAAAAACGAAGTAATTTATTAATTTAAATCAAAATGGTGCCACAAAATAAGTTTGCTGTGTTAGAAGAAGGAATATAAAACTGTTAGGCGTAAGTGTAAAATTAAACAAAACTATTAAATTATGCTAATTATTTAAAGATGAATCTATGAAAACAGATAGCTAATTACTTAGATAATAGAAAACTTAATTAATACAAAATAATTAATTTCTGTTGCTTAATGTAAGAAATGTTAAATAAAACTTGATTTTTACCCAAAAATCTGTAGTTTCAATTTGATTTTAAAACTTATAACATTATTTCAAAGATGCGGGATCCCGCGGGATCCGCGCGGGATTGAGCAATCCCGCATATCAATCCCGCGGGATTGAATTAGCTGCGGGATTGCAATCCCTATCCACATAGCTTCCACAAAGATGACATAGGCCATGAGGGAAATGGTTTAATTAAATGGTTTTTTTTTTGTCAGGCTTCCTGTGTGGAGTTAATAGAGAAACAGCTAAAATTTAAGAAAAAAAAACTTCTACCAAAACTTAGCTTTAACCTTTAACTGTGGACGCCGGGTCTCAGAGGCCCAGCCCTTCCTTCAAATTCTCGGAATAAACACCTTCCCCGCGCGCGCCACCTCCGCGCGTCTCAGTAGCTTCAGCTTTAGTTGTGTTTGGACCAAAGACGGAGAAATTCGCATCTATAGTCCGGCACTTATCACGTGAGTAATAATCATTTGAAATTTCATCAGGGTCTGTGAGATCCGCAGACTATAATTTCCATACAAATATACTCGGTAATATTATAATATAACCCGGGCACCAAACGTAGCGATCCACGTGTGGTGACGTATGGCAGAGGTGTTAATTATCCAATAAATGGTTCCCTGGTCGGCGGTACCCATACCCGCCTCACAAAGCTAATAATATTAGCACACATTTTTTTAAACACACGAAAATATAACTAATATTAGTTATAGGAATCGTGGCTCTCTTATTAGTCACAATAACTGCTCTTTTCGTAAGGTATACTTGACCAATGATGACATTAAATATAATATTTTGTAAAATATATGTGAATAAAAGTAACGCATTTTCAAATTTTTATAAGAAATACTCGCTTTGTATAACTTTTAAAAGTTATTCCCACCAATGTAATGTATCATTGAAATAGAAGATAACAATAATAAATCTAAAAGAAAATATGAAAGAGAACAAGACAAAACAGAAAAATATAATGGTCGCAGCTGGGACTCGAACCCAGAACCTCTCGTCTAACCGGGACGTGCGCGTTTACTAATTCCGCAATTGCCACCTTCTGTCAAACCGCCATATTAGTCAATCTCATATTTCAAATTTTAGAATTAACAATATTATCTTCAACGATTTTTTATCATATTATAGGCAATTATCCTTTTTATTTAAAACAATCATTCTAAGAATTTTCGTTATTTGTTTTTGGGGTGTTTCGGACAGCGTCCCAGTGTCCATCATCAGGGCAGTTGTGTAAACTTTGGCTAAAGAAGGGGGTAGCGCAACATGGCATAACACCCCAAAAACAAAAAACGAAAATACTTTTGGTCGTGAAAATCTAAAAACCTATAATTCTAAGAAATGGTTTGTAACCAAGATAGCGTTTCGGATAAATATATCCGATTTTTTATTTTATTATTGATTGATTTTATTTGTTTTTCTGTCTTGTTTATTGGTAGCCACCTCTGATTTGGAGCTCCAAAATACCTAAAAAAACCCTTGACTCTGTGCAGAAACGGGCGCTCCGTTTGATAGATTCTCCCATCTTAACAGACGAACTGCAATCTTTAGAGCATAGGCGTCAGGTGGGAATGCTGTCCTTGTTCTACCAGAATTACAATGGAAGATGCTCCGAGGAACTAGCGTCATTGATCCCCTCGGCACCGGTAAATACGCCAAACACGCGCCCAACATTTGTACACGGTTGACATTAGTCACATGAAAACGGGTCGTTTCTATGACTCGGCACGGCTGTGGAACGATTTGCCGGCCTCTGTGTTTCCTCCCTCTTACAACACCCATGTTCACCTCTTCCTTTTCTCAAAAAGACCCTCCACACAGCATCTTCAAAGATGACATAGGCCCTGAGGGAAATTATTTTCCTCAGGGCCTCCTGCGTGGATTTAAAGTAAAAAAAAAAAAAATGTAATATATTTTCGTTCAGATTATTATTATTGTCATCTTCGTCTTCAATGTTAAGTGACTCATATTCTTTACATTATAATAAAAAAAAATGAAAATAGAAAAACAAATGAAATAAAAAGTTTTTTTTTGTAGTTTACCAAAACTAGGTTTTTCTTATATTAACTTGCTTAAGCAGGCCTAGAGGCAAAAAACTTCCGAAGCCAAGTGTGGCCAATGGCCAGGCTTATGGGCAGAACTTATGAACAGTGTATCGCAAAGTTCCAGAGCAATATTAAGTTCCACCTGACCGTTGGGTCCCGCCGCGGACTATTGATCGCCCACGCGGCCTGGGGAGGGGAGGAAGGTGAAGGGTATGGAGGAGGGGAAGAAAAGAGGGAGGCTTACGGAGGGCGATGGGGTGGGCAGGGGGCGATCAGCGCTCCTTAACTGTGAGAAATGTAAAAAAAAATATGAAAAATTATTAATTATTTTGTATGCAAATTTAGATGTTTTCAAGGAGTAACAAAACGTTCCCGGAACACTTCATAGTTTTTATGAATTTCACTTTTTAGTTTTTATAATTCTCACATGATTTCCAAATGCTCTCAACCGTCTGTGAGAATATAATCTCGATGAATTTAATGTTTCAAAGACCCAATCTTGTCTGATTATGTCAAAAGGGATCGGACATGAAAATCTAGTCTCCGTCAACGGAAGCAATCTTCCAAACAGACCCTCCATTGATATGCTTTGTGTAAATGGGCTGTCAATACGATTATGGATTATGTTAAAACTAAGAATTGCAAGATTTGCATAACGTCTAGTTTCCAAGCTAAATCTATTTGTTGCCTCAAGTAATTCCATATGGTGCATGAATCTCGGGTACGTTCCATGCATCCGCATACCTAAGGAACTGTTTCTGAATTTGTTCCAGCATATTAATATATTTCGCTTGGTGCGGAGTCCACACACCACTGGCATACTCCAGCTTACTTCTTATGACTCCATCAAACATGGCTATCATTGCATCTGGGTCATCAAATTGCTTACATATTCTGATGATGAAACCCAGGAGTTTATAGCACGCTGGAGTGAGCCGTGATATATGATCCGAGAATGTCAGTTTGGGATCAAAGACGATACCGAGATCTTTAAAGCTATTGACTCGGCATAATGTTTTCCCTTTAATGTTGTATTCAAAAACTATGGGCTTCTGGGAGCGGGTATATGTCATAGTTACACATTTTTTTATATTAAATTCTAATTTGTTTTTTACTGACCATTCTGCAATAGCATCAAGGTCAGATTGCATTTTTAAGCAGTCATAGTAACAGATTATTTCCATCAAAAGTTTGAGGTCATCTGCAAATAGAAGACATTTGCAATATTTTACACAAACCTGGATGTCATCTATAAGTATAAGGAACAGCAAAGGACCAAGGTTTGAACCTTGGGGAATACCTGATAACGCCGGCAATTTTTTAGATTCATGTCCATTTATTATTACATATTGACTTCTGGCTTTTAAATAGGACGCGAAGAATATAAGCGTTTGTTGATCGAAACCAAGTTTGTACATTTTAAGTAGTAAAATATCATGATCAACTCGATCAAAGGCCTTGGCAAAATCCGTATACACTACGTCTGTTTAGTGTCTCGAGTCCAGTCCGACGGCCACCAATCGCGAAAATGTTAACAAATTTGAAACCGTGGATTTTCTTGGCATGAAACCGTGTTGGTTTTCTCCTAGAAATGGCATAATTTGGTGATGTAATTTCTTGTAAATAATCATTTGAAATATTTTTGGTATAGTTGACAGTACAGCTACTGGTCTGTAATTCCTTATATCAGACTTGTCTCCAGCTTTGAAAATTGGGCTTACACTCGTGAGTTTCCAAGAATGAGGGAAACAACCAGTCGATATGCTAAGATTAAATATATAGCTCAGCGGTTGACAAATGGTTTTCGACATATGAGCAATTATATTAGGGGGTATTCCGTCTGGGCCTGCACTCTGCAGCCTTGTCGAGCTTTAAAGTTCAAGTACAGGAGTCTACTTCCTCTGGACAGGTTAGCTCAAGACCGACAATTTATTATAAGATCAATCCCTGCCCTTGGGAACATATTAAAAGAATTAGCTACGAGACTCTAAATTAACAAATGTATTAATCGTCAGGGGTGGCTGGTTACGAAGGAATCGTACCCAGCTGTAAATGTTTGATAATTCTCGACACGTGTCAATACGAATGAAATTAAATTGTAAGGACATAAGAAATTAACTGATGGGCGCCTGTAACGTAATACGAAACATATTTATGTATCAGTAATCTCTAAAATAATCTAAAAGCACAATCTCGATCTGTTAAAAATAAATAATTTAAATCTCACTTCCCGTAGTCCAAAATGTCGTCTTGAGTCCAGCCATATGACAGCTCGTGCCACAACCACTCCGACCCCGGTAATTCCGCCAACTGACGCGCCGATTAATCCCGAAGCATCTTCCAACCTCTGTCGTGCATTCTGTGTGCAAGGCTGCCAACCACACGGTTGAATTCATAGAGCAATACAGTGCCTTGGCGGTACCTACCGCTACACCCTCGGTACGAGTAAAGTTTAGATTTAGTTGAGGAGTACGAGCCCCTCGGTACGAGTAATTATAATGAAGATGCTCCGAGGACCTAGCGTCATTGATCCCCTCGGCACCGGTGCATATTCGGGAAACACGCCAAACGCGTGCCCAACATATGAACATGGTTTACATTTGTCACATGAGAACGGGTCGCTTCTTCGACTCGTTCTTGTGTTCAACAGCTCGGCTGTATAATGATTTGCCGACCTCTGTGTTTCCTCCTTCCTACAACATGGATCTCTTCAAGACCAATGTTCATTCCTTCCTCTCCTCAAAAAGACCCTCCACACCGCCTCCCAGATGACAGAGGCCCTGAGGGAAATTATTTTCCCCAGGGCCTCCTGTGTGGAGTTAATGAAAAAAATATATGGAATCCTCAATTGAGGAATGTTGTTACGTTGAAGGTTGTGTGGAGGGTAAGGAGATGGGTAAAACGAAAGTAGGGAAGTACCTGGCTATTCAGATCTTGTCACTAAACGCTTCACTTCTGACCACCGTGGTAAAGGCGTAAGGCTCTTATGAAGCCAAGTGTGGCTAGGTTAGGAAATAACTTGCTTATTAACGAATGGAGGTGATATAACGAAGCTCTTAGAATTGAAAGAAATCTTACAAGCCATCAGTAATTTTAATTAATTCATCTAAGACGCGACCATTTTTTTCCGTTCGATTTAGAGAAACTAAGAGGAAAAAGAGAAACTATGACTAAAGACCTCATTAACTAAATAACTCTAATATAGTCTCAAAAACTACGTGCGAAGTGCCAATGGCCACACAGGAGGCCCCGACGAAAATAATTCTCCTAAGGGCCTATGTCATCTTTGGGGATGCTGTGTGGAGGGTTTTTTAGGAAAGGAAGGAGAGGAAGTTCTGGTAAGGAAAAGGTTGTAAGGGGTAGGTAGGAATCTGAGGGTCAGTGTGTCCAGGAGTGACGGACGTACGAATTCAGTGTTCCTACTGCGGTGCAAGGCGATGTTTCGAGAGAGTAAAGGGACTCAACCACTTTCTACCGATCCGGCCTGCCATGCAGCTGGTGGGCAGACGCATCATCACGCCGAGATCCGGACAAACCTCACCCCATAAACCCGGGCATCCCTGCTGAGTCACTAAATGTAGCGAACCACTTGGGGTGACCTACGGCAGAGGTGTTGGTTATCAATAAATGATTCCCGGGGCGGCGGTACCCGTACCCACCTCTCAAATTGAAATGGTCAATTTCTTAATATATTTTTTAAATTTATACAAAGCGTTTTGATGTGATTGTAAATCTTCTGAAAGATCCGCCAGTGTTGCCAGCGTACATAGATATTTTATTTATTCACTGTTAAAGAAGATCACCACCATCCTACACTGGCTATCTCGGCCACCCTGGCGAGGACACAATACAGCAGGCGTGAAATGCGTGCAAACCGTCATCAAATGGGACGACACTTATATTCGAACTTTAACAAATTTAATTTGTTAAACTTTTTAAAGTGGGGTGGTGCACTTGATACATATATTAAGCCTCTACAAATAATTCAAAAACACATAATTAAAGTCATATATAACAAAAATAAAACATTCTCGACCAACTTATTATACAAAGAAACTAAAATATTTAATATACGCAAATTATTTATATTACAAACTTTGAAATATGTATTTAAAAACAAAAATAATTTCGAAATAAATGAAAACAGAATGAGCAAAAGAACAAATAATACATTTTACACTCCACAAACCAATACTAAATTATTGCAGACACATAGCAGTTTCATTGGTCCTCGAACATTTAACCTTCTACCACTACAAACTCAAATGTTAAATAAAATGATAAAATATGTAAAAGAGATAAAATTATGGTTGAATAATGTAGATATCGAAACGCTTTTTCTATAAATTTATCCATCATTCTACAACTCACTTTCTGTAACTTTCTAAACTGTAGTACAATATGTTTTCTGTTTATTTTATTTTTTTATAATAACTTAAAAAAAAAAAAAATTGAAATTAGTATGTTTTTCTCCATATTTTTATTTTATTTTTATAATAGCTGAAACAAAACCTTTTTCATTTATTCTACGTATGTAATACTAAATTTTTATACTAACTTTATATTTTATATGTTTTTTAAGTTTTTTTATACTTTGGGTACTTAGAAATATAGTATTTTGTATTAATATTACCCACACTCAGGCAGTGCCTTAGTGGGTTTTCATTTCTTATTCATATTATTTGTTATTATATTTTATGTTATTTTATACTATTTGCTATTATACATTATATCTATGTACAAAGAAATGGAAATAAATAAAGTTAAAAAAAAAAAAAAAAAAATTTTAAACACGTTAATATTAATCTGTGTCTAAAAATATTCTCACACTTCAACTGGAGATATTTATACAACATGAAATCTGTCAACGAAGCTGTGGAATATTTTTACTCTGTATTATTTAGTATATTTGAATTATGTGTACCTTTAAAAAAATTATCGAAAGCAAATGTTAACTACCCAGTTTGGTTCGATAAAAATATTATAGAAAAAATCAAATATAAGGAATCTCTTCGCAGGAAGTACAAAGCTACTAATAATAAATCAGACTATTTATTATTTTCTGCAAAGAGATGCGATCTCAAAAAAGAGATGACTGTAAAAAAGAACAAATATTTATCCGATATTGAAAATGGGATCAAAGAAGACCCCAAAAACTTCTGGCAATATATTAGATCACAAAAATCAGGTAGGGGCACTCCTATTGGACTTATGAATGTCGATAAATAATCCAATGTCCCCAACAAGTTTCAGAGAGATTCGCGGACTATTTCCAGTCGGTATACAACCATATGAACCCTAACCTAGATGTTGAAAGTCTCCGGGCAGAGGTGCCTAGAAACACAGGTTCAATATCTTTGGAACAAATTAAGCCTGAGGAAGTCAAAGCGTGTATTCGGGAACAAAAGCCCAACAAGGCCACGGGGCCAGATGGAATCCCACCTCATATCATTATCATGTTGGAAGAACATTTGTTTAACCCGATATGCTTTATCTTCAACCTCAGTATTTCAACTTCCACTTTTCCTAAATCCTGGAAACTAACCAAGGTTAGCCCGATACATAAATCTGGAACAAAAACGGAAGTCCAGAACTATAGACCAGTAGCAGTTCTGTCAATACTCCCAAAAATATTCGAAACAATAATTTGCGAAAAGCTAAACAAACAAATTAAACCGTTTCTTCAGGGAAACCAACACGGATTTCTATCAAATAAGTCCACCGTCTCTAATCTTCTAGAACTCTCACAGAGAGTAGCAAGAGGATTAGATGCTCAACATCAAACTGATGTGATCTACACTGATTTCGCCAAGGCCTTCGACCGAGTTGATCATGACGTACTGCTACGAAAAATACATAGAATTGGCTTCGACAAACCCCTCCTAAATTTTTTTGTCACGTATTTAAGGAATAGGAAACAATATGTTTGCATCGACGGATACAGGTCTAGAGAATTCTCTGCATTCTCTGGAGTGCCACAGGGGTCAAACCTAGGTCCTCTACTATTTATAATCTTAATTGATGACATTCAAGAATGCATCAAACATTCCACTTGCCTGCTTTTTGCTGACGATTTAAAATTACTTAAGAAAATTTGTGATGGTCAAGATTGTGTCAAATTGCAAACTGATTTAGATTCAATTTCATCATGGGCTGATGAAAATAAATTATTTTTTAATACAAAAAAATGTGTCGCTATGTCGTATACACGTTCGAGAAACCCTATCAAATTCGATTATTGCATCAAAAATGATATATTGTCAAAAGTAAAATCCATCAAGGACCTTGGGGTAGTCTTTGATCCTAAACTTACGTTTTCGGACCATATATTGCAGTTGACGACATCATGCTACAAGCTTCTCGGATTTGTCATAAGACTCTGCAAACAATTTTCCAATCCTGAGGCAATGATGACTTTGTACAACTGCATTATAAGGTCTAAAATTGAATACGCCTCTGCTGTATGGGCCCCATACCAACAAAAATATATTGA
Organism: Limnephilus marmoratus; assembly: GCA_917880885.1. Taxonomy (NCBI): domain Eukaryota; kingdom Metazoa; phylum Arthropoda; class Insecta; order Trichoptera; family Limnephilidae; genus Limnephilus; species Limnephilus marmoratus. The sequence continues at coordinate 6,161,798 of OU862935.1, forward strand.
AAAACTAGAACAGATTCAAAAAAAGTTTTTGAGATACATGTATTTGAGAATGCACGGAGAGTACCCGCGATTCATGCATCACGAAGATTTGCTTGCCGAAACGCGCTACCAAAGTCTCCACTCGAGGAGGAGTGGGGCCCTTGCAGTAACGGCGTACAAAATTATTAATAATTTAATAGATAGCCCATACCTTCTGGAATGCTATAAGTTGTTCGTACCGAATAACTACAGCCAGGGACGTCACCATGATCTGCTTTGTATCCCACGTGGCAGAACGGACGTACTGGCTCGGCATAGCATGACACGAGGTATGGCGCTGTTAAACAACGCCTCCAAGACTATCGATATTTTTAATAGTAGCCTTGAAGAATTCAAGAGGCATGTTAATGCTAAAAATCTATAACTTGTTATTTGTATCATATATATGTAGTTAATGTTACATGTGTATTGTAAATGGACACAGTCTGTAATACACAAAAAAAAAAAAAAAAAAAAAAAAAAATATCGGTCTGGCTATCAACAGTGCGTCCGTGCTTGGGAAAACGGCACAAAATCATTGGTAGTTGTTATATGTTTGTGTATGATTGTGTGCATGTACGCGTATACCTATGTATGTGTACATGATGCATATATATGTACCCGTCTCAGAACAAACATCGTCTAGTGAGGCGAGTTACTTACTCGTTTGTATATGATAATGTTATTATGTCAATAAACGCCTGGGTTGCCGGTAATTAAAAAAAACGAGTGTGCTTTAGACCATACGACTGAAGTAAAACTTCTTTAGTTCCATCTATATGATAGGAAGAGAGAAAGAAAATGTGCACGTGCACTGCTCTCTCTTCCTCCTACAGAGTGATACAGACAATAGGCCTGTACTGTGTCTTAGATATATGAAACGTAATTGGCTATCAGAGAAAGAGAGAAAGAAAATGTGTGCTCGCACCACTCTCTCTTGCCCCTACAGTAATATACGAAACGTAACTCTCTCTCTTTCTATCTTCACTAACTTATATCTCCCTCTCAACTACCGTTCGCCTCGCTTTTCGTAACGCTCTCGTCACGCATTCACCAGCTCACTCCCCAAGTCAAGCGTGCGTTAAGCAGTTTTTATTTAAAAAAAATAAAGTAATCGATTTCTCTGCGCTAGACCTCTTGAAAGGGTTAATTTATTTTCAAGTAAAACTTGCATAAAAAAATATTAAAATCACCACAGTTTGAGAGCTTCTGTTTTAGGGGGGATCGTGACCTGACCTAGCCGTGCAACTACCGCCATATAGGGGGGGGGGGATCTGAAGAAGGGAGGGAGTATAAAACCGTGGGAGGCCCGAGGAGAGGGGCAAGGGAAGGGTGGGGATAAACAGACTCACCTGTGCCGGCTCAAAATGTTGACAGTACGAACCTACTGCCTACTTATACGGAATAACTATCATCATTGTGGTGGGGCGTTCTGGGGTTGTGTTTTTTTTGTATTTTGTGTATTATGACGTCACTGTGACGTATTTTGACAGATGTCACGTGAATTGATACAGCTTTTGGTTCATGTGGTAAATTGGTTTTTGTTACTTCAATTTTTTAAATTTAACAACTCTTCAAAATGAAAATTGAAAGGCGGGTATGGGTACCGCCACCCCGGGAACCATTTATTGAGTTTGCTAGGTTTTGTGACTTAGCAGAGGTGCCCGGATTTATGGGGTGAGGTATGTGCTCGTCGACGTATGTAGAGATGCAGCGTGGCGGGCACAAAACTACCGGATCTGCCGGATCTGCCCTGATGATAAACACTGCAACGCTGTCCGAAACGTTGGCTAAAGAAGGTGGTCGCGCAACACTGCATAACACCCCAAAAACAAATAACGAAAATACTTTTGGCCGTGTAAACCTAAAAACGTATCTGTGTCTCTCTGTTTCATAAATTCACAGAGTATTTTTGAAATTATCTTCGTCAATCCTAACTGATTTATAAATGTGAATGTGTGTGATTTTTCTTTGCTTGTTTGTCTTTTTTTCACGTCGCAACGGAGCAACCGATCGACGTGATTTTTTTGCACAGGGAAAGCTGAAAAACTGAGAAGTGACATCGGTTATATTTTGTCTCGGAAAAACATTTCATTCCCGTGAAAAATTTGTTTGTAATTTCTCCCTAATACCATGCGAGCGAAGTCGCGGGTAAAAGTTGGTATTAAATATTACACACTTACGTTTAAAGGCTTCAATAAGTTGTTCTTAATAGAATTGAACGTTTATTTCTATTTATTTTACATTAAATAAATAATTAAATTATAATGTTAACAATATTTTCTAATTATATCATATGTACATTGTGTAAGTTATGTTTTGCGTAATATAAGAATGATTTTATATTACGATTAACCACAATATAGATATATTTTTTACAATAATATTATTTAGTTACAAGAGTTACAACTGCTCCCAACCACCTTAAGCAAGTGTGTAAATAGTACCCCTGATTGGGGTATGTTGTGGGCTGAAGGTAGTGAGGAGGGGAAGGAGATGGGCAGAGGAAGGTGGGGAAATACCTGCCTAATCATATCTACTCATCAAACAGGTTTGTCCACCTTTTTTTACATGAATACCGCACAAGACTCCCAACTGTGCGGTATTCATTCCCGTCTGGAGCCAGTGGGACTATGGCGTACCCAATTGGGGTATGTTGTGAGGCTGAAGGTAGTGGGGACGGGGAGATAGGGAAAACGAAGGTGGAGAAGTACCTGGCTATTCAGATCTGGTCACTAAACACGGCTAAAGCCATTGGTTGCTAAATGGTGGTCTTACACCAGCGCGATACTGAGAGTATCTTCCACTCTGGAACGTGCCGCAAATATACTATATATTATTGAAATAACACAAACTATCCCGCGACCTTTGGAGTGCTAGTCAAGAGCCTGACCGCTGGACTACGCCGGCCGTCTACCTATTGCGTTGCGCGCCAGATCGGGAGAGATTGGTAGGGGCTTGAACTTTTGACCTCTTCATCCGTATTTTCTCGACCTATCGCCATGCACCGCAGTGGGAGGAAAGAATTCATACGTCCTTTGCTCCTGAACACACTTACCTCCAGATTCCCACCCACCCCTCATACTTTTTCCTTCATAGAACTTCATCTCCCTCCTTTCCTTAAAAAGACCCTCCACAAAGCCTCGGGTAGAAATGCTGTCCTTGTTCTACCGGTATTTCAATGGAAAATGCTACGAGAAACTAGCGTCATTGATCCCCTCGACACCAGTGCATATCGGAAAACACGCCAAACACGTGCCCAAAATAAGTTACATTTGTCGCATAAAAACGGGTCGTTCTTAAGTTTAACAGCTCAGCTGAGGAACAATTTGCCGACCTCTGTGTTTCCTCTCTCCTACAACATATTCACTCCTTCCTCTCCTCTATAAGACCCTCCACACAGCGCCCACAAAGATGACATAGGCCCTAAGGGAGGTTGTTTTTCTCGGGGTCTCCTGCGTGGTGCTAATGTGAAAAATATATATTAATGTCATAGTTCTGTTAGCTCAGGGAATTTGTGACTCTTTTTTGCTGTTCACTCGCGGTAGAACTGAAACCTTCATCAAGAATGGGGAGACTACGAAACACCGCACAAAGAGGAGACCGATCATAATACCTCATTATCTCGCAGGCTAAATCCTATAGCTATAGATGTATGTGTTTGTCTCTTTTTAGTGTCGTTATTTTTCGAATTGATCTTGTAACGCGTAACCTTGATATTATATTATAAATCAAACGTGCGTATTCTACACACATACAAGAAACACCAGAATTTCAAGGTGTTTCTTACGACAATATTATTTTCCCGCGCAGAACGTTTTCCCGCGCTTTCATAACGACGCCATCTTTTCGTAGTGTTTGAATTTAGAACGTGTACAAAACAAACTTCTCCCCACGCAAAACACGCGTGCTTTCATAACAAACACCTACACACATTAATGTAATATCACATCGTATCAAGGGCGAACGAGTATTTCAAATTTAGGAAATTGTTCCCAAAAACACTGTTGATATTGTGTTTAATGAATCAACGTCACATCTTTTTAACATGAAATTTTCAACATAAATTTTTTTTATTTTCATTTTTAAAGTAAACTTTTTTACCCACGCTCGACATGGGGGGTAAGTTGGTGAATGCGTTACGAAAAAGGATATATACATTTCAAGCGAACGGAAATCGATGCGAACGGTGATCGGGTGAGGCGAACGGTCGGGCTTTTACGCACGCTTAACTTGGGGAGTGATAATGATAAGGATAAGGTTGGTCACCCCAAAGTCGTAGGTCACCCCAAGGTCGTAGGTCACCCCAAGATAGTAAATCAACCCAAGGTCGTAGGTCACCCCAATGTCAATGTCAAAGTCATATGTTCTTTTATAAGTTAGTGAAGTTTTACTTCAGTCGTGTGGTCTAAAGCACACTCGTTTTATTTATTTTTAATTTTTTTTTAAATTGAATTTTTTTGATACAATACATATAATAGATGTATAAAATAATGAAAAGTATACAAAAAATCTTAAGAGGGTAGGTATAACCAGAGAAAATCAGAAATATGTCATTTTTAAATCAAATTTTCGACGTATTGACTGTTTTCCAAAAAAAAAAAATATAAATTGATTTCGAAAAATTATTCTTTTATCTAGCATTCGCATGTTTTAAATTTGGAGAAAAAATGTTTGTTTTATTACCTTAGGTTATACCATAGGTCGTTGGTTGACTTGTTAAATTTTCAAACGAAAAATCTTATTTTATATGTCACACCATGAAATCGTACATTATTGTTAATCAATACATTGTCTAGTAAACGCATGTTTCAAAATTTTAATTTTAGTTCAAATAAAACCATAAAAAAAATATACCTATCCAAACACTTATTTTTGACGAAAGTTTCTCTATTTTTTCTATATATTTACGGTCTTACAAATTAATATATTTAAGATTTTTTTACGTTCTTATTTCGCTTAGATGTTTTTGAAAAATGATGAATACCTGTGAAAAAAAATAATTACAAAAAGTACATCATTTTAATAGTTTTATCATCATGTATTTCAGCGTTTTTGGACGTGGGTATAAATTTAAGCAAATTTGGAATGAAATAAAATCGGTATTGAGTTATAATTTTAAAAAGCTGGTTTGGAGAATTATTTAACTTTCTCATTGGAACAATCGTAAGAACATCTTTCGACGAATTGTGGATTTTCGGCCGCTGGCTGGTTAAACGCCCTAAATATAATAAATGTATAAATAAAAAAATCCCACAAAGGCTATGCCTGTGCGTGGGTATAATATTGATTTTTATTTTAATTTCTATGTTTAACGTGAAGATTTTAAGTATATATAAATTAGGGATTTGAAAAGAGTAACTGAATAAATAAATAAATAAATTTCAACATTTAAAAAAAATTCAACATAAGCTCATATCTTATCTTACATAGTATAAAGCAAGGTCGATCCCGCTGTCTGTACGCTTAGATCTTAATCGTGTACTGCGCAACGGAATTTCAGACGGTTTTCACCAATAGATAGAGTGATTTATGAGAAAGGTTTATAAGTATATTATAATTTGTCAAGATTTGTGTAAATTGGTTGAAATATATATTAGGTATATAAAGGGAGCGGGCTGGCAAGCAGGTAGTGTGGATTTGATATGTATGCAAATTAACAGATGGCGTTGGTTATAAAGGTTGGGTAATGGCGTTGTCAGTAGATAGCGTTGTATTTCCTTAGTCACAGCAACGTGTGGCCGGGTCTGCTAGTTAATAATAATTGGATAATTTGTAGATCGCCCTTTTTGTGAAAAATTACCTCTGAGGCGCCGTGTAATATTATAAATAAAAATCTATTTATTTCTATTCAATAACTACTAGTTTGACAACCAGCGCGGTAAAGGCTCTTGACTCGCAATTCGAAGGTCGCGGATTGAATCCCGGCGTGGGCAAATAAATTTTATTAATTTGTGTTTTTTTCACAATGAATTCATTAAAAATAATATAACAGTATATTTGCGGTACGTTCCAGAGGGAAAGATACTCTTAGTAACGCTCTGGTGTACGACCACCATTCAGAATTGAAACGTTGCTTGAAATGGCTTTAGCTGTGTTTGGTGACCGGATCTGAATAGCCAGGTACTACCTAATTCTTCCCCATCTCCTGTTCCTCGCTAATACCTTCACCCTCACAACATACCCCAATTGGGGATGCCATAGTCTCACTGGCTCCAGACGGGAGCAGCTGGGACTCTTGTGAGGTATCACATAAAAAAGTTATTTATTTCAGTTGAAAAAGAAAGAGAGAACCATCTTAGGGGGACAAAATATTGGGAAAAAGTTTGGGAATACACGATTATTCAAATAATTTAATTTCTTACAAATCAGACAGAATGGAAGCCAATTAAATCTAAATTAAAATAAACTTTTGAAAGTTTTGGGTGCTTTGATTCTAATTCTGAAATAAATGTAATGTGAATTTTGAGAGACAGACGAGGGATTCAGAATAAGATATAGAAGGATGAGATGAAAGAAGCAGAGTTTGAAAAGGGATTTGTTAATCAAAACCTTGAGAATACTCGAATTAAGAAATGATTAGGAAGGTTAGTCCTTCCTAATCCTTGTAGTAAATTTATTTATTTTAAAATTTAACCATTATAAAATCCACACCACCCGCTTGCCTGCTGTCCGCTGCCCGCTGCCTGAATTGAATACATTAATTTCTCAACTTTTCTATATTAAAATAAGCATGTATTATACATATAAACTTTCATCTTGAATCACTCTATCTATTGGTGAAAACCGCATGAAAATCCGTTGAGCGACTTCATTTTATACTATTTTTATTTTAATGTAAATGTAATGTAATGAGATGTGTACCCGGCATGCGTTGCCCTTCCAGTCAAAGTTTTAATTCTGTTTATTGAAGTATTTTTAAAGAAAGACATACATTCCCGGGTTACGAATAACCAGACAATATTTGAAAACCTCCTACTACCACTATAGTAAGCGGAAAATGTTGCTGGTGTCGTGATGGAAACATATTTTTTTTGTTTTTAGTTTTTTTGTTTTTTGCGTAAATTAATTAATCAGAAGGTTTTCCGAAGCGTGAGCAGGCCACATATAGCTGTTAGTGTGAGAAGCATTGATTTTCTAATTTGACCGCCTGCACCTCCCCTCCCGCGTTCCGCTTCCACGTTCCCCGTCTTCCCCGTCCCGCGACCACCGTTTTCTCTTCCCCCTCCCTCCTTCATTCTCCCCCCAAATCCGAATTCCTTTCCCCCCCCTCCCTCATTCTGTCCCTGCCGCTAAACTACGTGAGATACATACATTTTAACCGATGCTGTAATTGGGGAAACTTTAAAAGGATAATAACTATTAATGATTTCAATAATTTTACTCAGAAATTATTAAGTAAATTAATAATGGCAATAAAAAAAATTCATCATAAATACCTATCTAGTAATCGTCTGTAAGTGGTATGATCACAGTTTGATAATGCCTTCTGAGTGCGAAACAGTTATCACGCGTAATAATAATTACACCGCAAAACTTGTTTGTAAATAAACTGTTTTTATAAACTGAATAATAATATTTTCAAATACATAAAAGAAATAAAAATAAAAATATAAAGGTTTATTGAATCTAAGGTGGTACATGGTTATTTAATAAATAATTTGATTGACTATGACTCTATTAATAATTATTATCTAAATATTTCAGGGCACGCCGGAGATCGAAGAAATAATGTTTAATAATGAATTTATTGTGAATAAGCTAATATTTTAAGGGTGCCAGATCGTTTAAGAGGGCATTACCAGAGAAAACCAGAAATATGTCATTTTCAATTCAGATTTTAGACGTATTGACTCTTTTTCACAAAAAATTATAAATGGATTTCGAAAGATTGTACTTTTATCTAGCATTTGCATTTAATAAATTTTGAGATTTTTTTAAAATTTTTAGTATAATAATGTTATTCCATAGGTCGTTGGCAGATTTGTTAAATTTTCAAAAAAGATTTTGTTTTATACCACTGCCATTTCAAATAATATAATCATGCAGTAAAATAAATCAATACATTATCTAGCAAACGCATGTTTTAGAACTTTAATTTTAGTTTCAATAAAATCATTAAAAAATATGTAAGTACATGTGTTTCTTGACGAAAATTGGTCCATTTGTGTATTTATTTACGCACTTACAAACTAATATATTTCAGATTTTTTTAACATTCTTATTAAATTTAGACATTATTGAAAAATGATAAACACTTATAATCAAAAAATAACTACAAAAAGTACATTATTTTAATAGTTTTATCATCACGCCTTTGAGAATTTTCGGATGAAGGTATAAATTAAAGCTAATTTGAATTGAAATAAATTCGATATTGAGTTATAATTTTAAAAAGCTGGTACTGAGAATAATTAATATTTCTCGTTGTAACCGCCCTGGACGATCGTAAGAACAACTTTCGACGAAATGTGGATTTTTGTCGGCTGGCTGGTTAAACGCTCTTAAGCTGTAACGAACAAGTAATCTAAAACAAGGATATTAATGGTAAACCATATTACGAAACTTTAAATAATTTGTAAAATTTACGAATCGAAGTTTCCATCCTCTCCTTGTGCCTGTCTAGATTCAACTGACGTGAGCTGCGAGTTCCGCTCTATACTCCAGTCTTTCAAAACTGTATTGGAACGACTCACAAGATCAGTATTTATGTCGCGAAGTAAGCAACCGTGGTAGGAAGTTCCATATCGTCGTCAATAATACTCGTATCTAAAATGTTTTTTTGACAATTGAAAAGTTAATTTGGAGTCATCCTGTAGCACTCTGAAAAGGTCACTTACCGGTCCTGATCTCCGGTCTCTCCTGGTCTCTCAGTTCCTTTGCATCTGTTTCAACTCCGCATGAATTCCTAATGCGGTAAAATCCCCCTTCAATGTTAATTTTTCGTATTTCCGAGCGGATCCAAACAAACTGTCGACCTTGGAAGGCCTCAAAGTACAATTTGTTCAAAAGCGACTGAAGTTTGAAAATTATGATCTAGGTTCATTTTAAAAATTAATAAAATTACGAGTAAATATAATTATTTATTATTTATAATACTTATTTATTTGGTTTTACGCCCAGCTGTGTTTTACTTTTGAAGGCCTCTGTGGTCGAGGGGTAAGGCTGTACACTGTGCGGGTTCAAATTCAAATAAAAAAGTGGGAGGGTTGGATTCATTCCGTCACTCCTGGACATAAAAATTAGCCTTTATTGCTGTTAAACTTGTAAACATTTTTCTAATCTTTAAGCACCAGATTTAAATGTCTGGGTTAAATTTTCCCCACAGGAAAAACTAAACCCTTTCACACACTACCCCAAATGATCATCTAGTGAATCCACGCTATGCAATTGTACTATATAAGTATTATAAATACAAAACAATACAAGAACAACATGTCAACCTACCAGAGACCAAATGGGAAAATAATTCACTGACTCCAGATATTTTCATATCAGAGGGTTCGGCTCTGTGGAACTCCTAATTGGACCTATAAATCCTACATATATTTAAAACGACTGATTTTTGCATTTTTATACATATTCTTTGACAAATCTAATATGCCTAAATTTTTAATAAGAGACCTAGGTATAATGCCAGTAGCCGAAATAACAAATGGTAACATTTTTATAGTGTGAAAATGCCAAATTCTTTTAATCTCATTTCCTAAATCTGTGTATTTTCTTATTTTTTCAGAAACAGATTTTTGAATATTACTATTTTTTTAATAATATTCTAAATTATCAGCGTTTGGGTCATCATTTTTAGAAACAGGCCTCCCCTAAAGATTTCAATTTTTCTCTTCCTTCCCTAATACACACATCCATACAAACCTTCGCTTATATAATATTACTAGCTTTTTCTCGCGGCTTCGCTCGCATGTTATTAGCGGTTTCCCACTCCGCCTCCTCCACCTTTCCTCCCCCCATCAACCCTCCTCCCCCCTCTCCCTCCACCCACCCCTCCCCTCGCCCCCACCCCTCCACCTTCCCTCTCCCCACACCACTCCCCACATCACCCCCTTCCCCCACACCCTACCCCTCCCCTCACCCTCCTCCATCCTTCCCCTTTCCCATTCCTTTCATTTTTAGAGATTGTTATTAAGTACGACTCCAACAAACCACTCTTTTTATGGTGAATTGCCTAATTAAAAAAAAAAATCATTTCCAAGGCGACAATTGGTTTGCTTTTTTTTCTGACGTTTGAAGTAAATCGATTTTGTTAGGGACAGAAAACGTATGATAAATAATTTCATAACGCCAGAGATTATTCATAACGCCAGAGCTTACCATTATATATAGCCTATAGATCCCACAAATAATGTAACTTTCTATTAGTGAAAGAATATTTAAAGTCCATTCAGTAGTTTTCGCGTGAAAGAGTAACAAACATACATCCATACAAACTTTCGCCTTTATAATATTAGTAGGATTAGTAGGATAAACGCGACAATCAATATTATCCTTTTTAAAAGCTCGAACGAAGAACTAAAATACAAGGCACAAAATATCATTTTTCGTTACATAATGTGTGCTCAAACCTCCCATAGACTAATACAGAAGCAAACATCCCCTCTTATGCAACTTGCCAATTTATTGCAGTCCAGTTTGGCAAAGAGTATTTCTCCTTGAACTTTCGGCCCGGAAGTTTTCTCTATGCTCCTCAACCTTTGCTATATCCACTGGTATACATTCTATATCTCTTTACTCCACTTGTGTGTAATATGAACTCTTTGCGTTATATAATATTAAGCAGAGATCGAAAACTCTTGGCCAGAACTGAAATAGAAAAAAAAACGAGTGTACTTTAGACCATACGACTGAAGTAAAACTTCTTTAGCTCCATCTACATGTATAGACAATAGGCCTACACTGTGTCTTAGGTATATAAAACGTAACTGGCTATGAGAGAAAGAGAGATAGAAAATGCCTGCTCGCACCTCTCTCTCTTGCCTCGACAGTAATATGCGAAACGTAAATCTTTCTTTATCTATCTTCACTAACTTATATCTCTATCTCAACTTTCGTTCGCCTCACCCGATCACACTTTTCGTAACGCTCTCGTCACGTATTCACCAGGTTACTCCCCAAGTCAAGCGTGCATAAAGAAGTTTAACTTTTAAAAAAACGAGTGCGCTTGAGACCACATGACTGAAGGAAAGCTCCATCTATATGACAGGAAGAGAGAAAGAAAATGTGCGCCTGCACTGCTGCTCTCTTGCTCCTACAGTGTGATACAGACGATAGGCCTGCACTGTGTCTTAGATATACGAAACGTAACTGACTATGAGAGAAAGAGAGAAATAAAATATGTATGTACCTACATGCACCTCTCTCTCTTGCCCCTACAGTAATATACGAAACGTAACTCTCCCTCTTTCTATCTTCACTAATTTATATCTCCCTCTCAACTTTCGTTCGCCTCACCCGATCATTCTTTTCGTAATGTTCTCGTCACGCACACGCCAGTTTACTCCCCGAGTGAAGCGTGCGTAAAGCAGTTTTACTTCAAAAACTGCCCAAGTGGTTCGGTAAGTTTGGTGATTTAGCATCGGGTGCCCGGGTTCATGAGGGTCTTGCGGGGAATACGTTTGCCCATCTACTACGTAGCGGATCGGAAGAAGGAGACCTATCCTAGATCTTTACAGCCTGGCTCTCTCGTTTCATCAGCTTGCACCCCATGGGAGGAATGGACTCGTACGTCCGTCACTCCTGGACGTATTGACCTAAAAGGACCTTCCACGCAGCATCTCCAAAAATAACGTAGGCACTGAAGGATTAAAAAAAATGTAACCTAACTTAAACTAGTGTCCGACCGAAACAGAAATAGACTTGTTAAAAACCTATTGTTTACTGAAATTTTACTTTTTTTTTACACTCATATGGACACGTGTTAAATTAAATACAAAACAATAATTGAAGTACGTGAAAAATAAATATACCTATATATTCTAATATTACTGCTATAAAAAAGACAAAAATTAACAATACATGCTAATACCTCTTGGAACAAAAATTTGTCAATAATCAACACTTACATTATAAAGGAAGGACCTCATTAATTGAATATTTTAATTTCAAACTCACAACAATATCACGCCGGACCGGCCGGCGAACTCAGCTGATGATGGCGGGTGGCACATGAGCCACGAACTCACCCGAAGTCAGCCAAACGACGCGCGATAATTCACGAACGCAGAGTTTCACTGCGGCCGAATGTTCGGCAGATTTCAGCCGAAACCGAAACCGAATCTTCGGTCGGTCACTAACTTAAACTAACCAAGATTTATTTTTCAAATACCTACCTGATTTATTCAGCGCACACAGACATCCATATTAAAAAAAAAACAGTAAGTGTAATAAAATTGATTTTCCGCTTATAAAGAATTTCAACATGTTAAAATATTTGATCAGCTTCAGTAGAAATTCGCGCATTCTACTGGCACACGAACACCACTATAGAATTTTATTTTATTTTTTATTATTATTGTACAACAGAATAATTCCAATTACAGTATAATTAGGTTACCCTGTCAGCTTTTAGGCTGCAACAGTTTGGGCAAGTACTGGCCTAATTTAGACGGAGTTTCTAGCCACGCGGGTACCTGATGAATTTGACAGCCTTTAATGTACAGGCGCCGGTAGAGGGCGAATCGAGAAGAAGTTTCGATACGTTCGTCAGTTGGTTCTGGGGAGTTTCATGGTGTGACAGCTGAACTACAAGCCGCCAACGGTCATGGCCGAAACACACGTGAGCGAATTAATAATTAGTAATGGATCATCACGAGATATTATAGCTTAACTTTGGTATTTTATTATCCTTAGCATTTAATTTAAATCCTACTAAATATGTTCGGTTATCCGTACAGGCGCCCTTCAGGATTAACAAATATTATGCTTCCATTTATTGAGACCCACATGTTCCGAGATTATAGTTTTCACATTAATTTGACTTACCTATGGTAATCAACCACCCCTGTAGATTTAAATCAATTTAATCATGCTCTACCCATAATTGTTGAAAGTATTTAAATAAATGTTTCATCTTTGTTACTGGTATAATCCGTCTTTTCTTACACTGATTTACCCACATGTCTGCACTTGTTTTTATTGAATACGAGAGAAATATTGAGAGTATTTAGATGGCGGTGATAAGTAAAGATAGATATTAGGTAAATATAGCGTTACAATCTGGGCCCAACGTTATAAAAGAACTTAATGTGGCGTCTCGGACATGTGCTCGTGTATTTTATTGTTCCTTCATTTGTATTATCTCGTGATGATTTGTTGTTCGTCATGTGTGTTGTGGTCAACGGCGGCTTGTTGAACACCTGCATAGACACGTGTCTCCCGGTAGTTTTTAAGTTTACAATTTTGTTTTGCAAAGGAACCAACTCACCGGCGTTTTTTTGCGCTTTTCAAACGTCTCCAGTTATCTGGCGACATTTTATTTATAATTTTATCTTGAGATGCATGGGAAATATTTCCGAGTATTGGTGTAACATCTTGTGTTGTCGCATGTTCTAATAACTTTTTGTTTTATAATCCCTTTGTAGTTAGGTTATGGAACATACAATTGTCACAAGGAGTAAAGCAGATACAATCAACATGGCGAAACCTGGTGATAACTTAGCTGCATCGATTCCCGTTTCGTCCCCTTTGTCGGTTCCTGTTCACAAGTGGAACATTACTTTTGACGGCTCAGCTGGCGTACACGATTTTATAGAGAGAATCGAAGAGCTCGCACTAGCTCGAAATGTGAGTAAAGTTTCACTTTTTACATCTGCTGTTGAATTGTTTTCTGGTGATGCACTCTTATGGTACAGAGTAAATCGCTCCTCATTTGCATCATGGTCTGACATCGTCGTGGCTCTGAAAGAGGAATATGAGTTTCTGGATCACGAGAGGCGACTGTTGGCTCAACTGAGAGCTACCGTTCAAATGCAGAAGGAGAATTTAAACTCTTTTATTACTCGCATTCTCATTTTAAAAAATCGTTTGTCATCGAAATTACCTGATGATGAATTATTGGAGATTTTACAATGTAATATGTTGCCTAGATATATTCAAAAGTTATCGCTATCGGTAATTCCGGATATCAGTACTCTGAAAAAACTTGGGAAAATGATTGAGTTAGCGGACAGCCGCTCCAGTGACAGGGTTCCTTCTACTACTGTTTCATCTTATAATCAAAATTTTGTCAGGAATAACAATTCACATAACAGGAACAATGGTAGGAATAATAATAATTCAGGAAATGTCAATCCCAATTTTAGAAATAACCGTCGTTTTATGAACCATGATAATCTTAGCCCGTCTAATAACGTTTCCAGGGGCGTGCATTGTTTCCGCTGCGGAAGACCAGGACTGAAGTCTCCAGATTGTGGCTGCCGCCGTTCAAAAAACTGAATACCCCGGAGTTCCAGACAGCGGGCGTTAAGACGTCGACGCTCGCCGAGGAGACGTCCGGGGAATGGGCTTCCTGGCTGGCTGTAGTAAGAGATTTTTATAAAAACTTAAATACTTCAAAGGAGATGGGAGCGGTAAACAGGGACAACCGTCCTCACATTTCTTTTCAAGTTTTAGGGTTAAATTTTTCTGGTCTTTTAGATTCGGGCTCTCACATTTCCATTTTAGGTAACAATTTTCATAGGAAATTCTTAGATTTGGGTTTCAAGCTTTCCAAGCTTGACACTAAGTTTTCTTTAGTTTCGGCTACAGGTCATTCTGTTGTTTGTTCGTATAAAATTACGGTACCGATTCGTTTTGATAACACAGAGAGGGTTTTCAGTTTTGTGGTTATGCCTCAGATAAATGCTAACATTATTCTAGGTTGTGATTTTTGGAAAATCTTCAATATTTGTCCAAGAATATCAAAATTGATGGCTTCTAAGGAGTCGGTCAAAACACAGTGTAGAGCTGATGTAATAGGTTTAGAAAATGCAGAAAACTTATCCATTTCGCAACGCTCAGTCTTAAATAAAGTAATTCGGGAGTATGTTTCCTATTCGGGTAATCGGTTAGGTAGAACATCCTTAGAGAAGCATGTCATTGACACAGGTAATTGCTCTCCGATTAAGCAACGCATTTATCCGATTTCACCGCACCTACTTCCGCAGGTACACAAGGAATTAGACAGACTGTTAGCTTTGGGAGTGGTTGAACCCAGCAATAGCGCGTGGAATAATCCAATTGTTTTAGTACCAAAAAAGAATGGCACGTACCGGTTATGTCTTGATAGTAGACTTTTGAACGCAAACTCTAAACGCGACGCCTACGCGACACCGTTCATTTCTGACATCTTGAATAGCTTGGGGGGTGCTCGGTATTTAACAACGCTAGACTTGAATGACGCTTTTTTTCAAATTCCTTTAGAAGAGAATTCAAAAGAAAAAACCGCATTTACAATCCCTAAAAGAGGCTTGTTTCACTTTGTGACCATGCCTTTTGGCCTCCACGGGGCGAGTTCCCGCATGATGAGGTTAATGGACAAGGTGCTAGGGCCACAATTTGATGGCAAAGTGTTCTGTTATCTGGATGACATTATTATAATAAGTTCTTCATTTGAAGAACATATAGAACTTCTAAGACAGGTGAAACAGAAATTACAAGCCGCAGGCCTTACTATAAATGTGGAAAAGTCTGTTTTCTGCAGGGACTCTTTAAAATATTTAGGTTTCATTGTAGACAGTAAAGGGCTTCGCACTGATCCCGAGAAAGTAAAAGCAATTGTGGATTTTCCCACCCCTACGTCTCAAAAGAGTCTACGTAGATTCATTGGGGTGCTATCGTGGTACAAAAGGTTTATCCATAACTTTTCAATTATTGCGTCTCCTTTACACAACTTAACAAAGAAGGAATTCGCGGGGAAAAAGTTTGCGTGGAATCAACAGGCGCAATCGGCTTTTGTTAAATTAAAGAATATCCTAGTTAACGCTCCGGTTCTCGCATGCCCTGACTTTAGTAAGCCTTTCACTATTAGTTGTGACGCATCGAGCGTAGGCCTCGGGGCAGTTTTAAGTCAATTTGATGAAAATCAAATAGAGCACCCGATTTCATTCATTTCAAGGTCGTTATCTGCACAAGAGAGGAATCACTCCACAACGGAGAGGGAGTTAAACGCTATGATTTTTGCTCTGGAAAAGTTTAGAGGTTACATTGAGGGTTCACCTATTCCGGTTAGAATAATTACAGATCACTATAGTCTCAAGTGGTTAACACAATTAAAGTCGCCCAGTGGACGACTCGCACGCTGGGCAGTAAGACTGCAGCAATTTAATTTTGAAATTATTCACCGAAAGGGTAAAGACAATGTCATTCCGGATGCGTTATCGCGTGATCCCCTACAAGTAAATGCATTAGCGCAAAAGTTTAGTACTTCCGACTCGTGGTATATTAGGCTTAGAGAGAAAATTTTAGCTAATCCGGACAAATATTCAGCTTGGAAAGTGGAAAATGATAGGATTTTTAAACACATCCAAAGCATGGACGCTCTTCACAGGTCATATGACTGGAAGGAAGTTATGCCAAAGGAGGTTAGAAAGAACATTATTTTAGAACACCACGTTCCTCCAGTGTGTGCTCACTTCGGGATTATGAAAACCTTGAATAGGATTAAACTTAAATATTATTGGCCTAAAATGTCAGCTGATGTCAAACGGTTCATTAGTAAATGTCAGATTTGCTTAGGATATAAAAGCACCAATTTGTTACCGCCAGGGCTAATGGGAAATCCCAAGTTGGTGCAGCGTCCTTGGCAGATGATTGCCACAGATCTGCTGGGTCCGTATCCGAATTCTTACAAAAAAGGCTATACATACTTGTTAGTAGTTTCTGATTTTTTCTCCAAATTTACTAGGCTATTCCCTCTAAGGAAGGCAACGGGTAGCAATATCGCTAGTATTTTAGAAAATGAAATATTCTACAAGTTTGGAGTGCCAGATACTATTGTGTTAGATAATGGTCCGCAGTACATATCTCGGGACATGAAGGCTTTGGTTAGCAAATTTCACATTCGGCACCTTTTCTACAACTGTAGATATCACCCTCAAAACAATCCTGTTGAGCGAGTTAATAAGGTTTTAGTCTCTGCCCTCGCTTCATATGTAGGCACTGACCACAGAATGTGTGCAAATTATTTACCTGAGATAGAATTAGCGATCAACACTGCTGTGCACGAAGTCACTGGTTACACTCCTTTCTTCCTCAATTTTGGCAGGGAAATTATCATTTCAGGGAAGGACTACATAGGAGCTGACTTCAACGCGGAGGAAATTAAATTTGCTGAACGGGATTCCTGGGCTGCAGGTTTGCAAGAGTTAAATGATATTTTTTCACAGGTGCGCACATCTTTGCGACAGTCGTATGAACGCAACAAACGTCAATATGATCTTCGTCGGAGGGAGGTTCAGTACGCGGAAGGCGACGTAGTGTGGCGGAGGTCTTTCGTTCTTTCAGATGCTTCTAAACACCTTTCAGCTAAACTGGCTCCAAAATTTATTAGAAGTAAAGTTGTGCGGAAAATTTCCCCTGTGGCATACCAGTTGGCTGACATGGATGGGAAGCTTTTAGGTATTTTCCACGCGAAGGACATTTTAAAGTCTGAGCATGCTGAGGAGTCAGCGGTTTAATTTATTTCCTTTCAGTAAGAAAATAGAATCTTTCCGTAATGGGATTTAATTCGGTCTAAAGTACCGATAGTTAGTAAAATTTGCATGCATTTTGACCTTATGTTTGCAAAATACATTCAATGTGATGACATGACTTTGACATGAAACTTGTGTCCACACATTGAGTGCTATATGTTGTTATGTGAATATCTTATAATTCACGTTGAAAAGGCAATTATTACGTGCAAAATGGCGTAAGGAGCCATATGATGTGGCTAGCTGAGAGGGAAGAAGACGGGATGAATACAACTGCGTACTTTTCTATTAATAGAGCGCCAAATCCTGTTCAAGACAGAATATGTCCACAGTTGAATTCACTACGCCTTCTTCCTAGAACGACGGAGAGCATTTAATTCTTCCCAGGGAGCGTGGGCACTATGACAATCACTTCTTTACTCATCATTAGGAACTACAGTGTATCGATATGAAATAACAAAGAGATTTGAATCAATATTTTCTATATTTACAATATCGAACATTTAAAACAATACGGTATTATAAACCAATTTTACAAGGGAAAAAATACACTACTGAAAACTCACCCCTGTATTGCGACCATGACCTTGAAAACTAGCTAATTCGGATTAAGTGCCTGCGGGCAGGCATGATGCACGTAGTGGAGCTTGGTGCTTCGTCCAGCATCCAAGAGGTGGTCCTGATGTGATCCTGCTGAGGTCGCGATGCCAAACCCCCCTGGGAGCATCAGGACGATGAGAAATGATCCGGTGTATTGCGCCAGCCTGGCCAGCAGTATGATGCCCGTCCTACGAGGCCATCAAGCCCAAATAGATGGATGCCTACGGGATTTGTTGACAGACGGAGTCGGCGACGAATCCGGGGTTGCGGTGAACCGGAACGGTCTGTTCTGCGTATCAAAATCAAGTACGCGGGTTTTTTATATGAACGCCTCAGTAGGCGGCGGATGTTAAAGTTAAAACTCCGAACACTAATTAAATAAACTTCGCCGTGGCTTGCGAGGTGTAGCGGGAGTCCATGTTCGCCAATTGCACTTTCCCAGTCGCCAGATCAGCTAGATAAACGGCATTACTTATTCTCGTCGCACGAGGCGCCGACGGCCATTGATGAACCGAAAACTTCGTTAATTCCGGGCCGAACAATTCGGATCTTTAGGTTAATCCCGTTATTTACACATAAGGTACGGATCTCTTTGCAACGCGGAGTCGTATTGTTCCGGTATATTTTACATTATAAAACTTAAATCGCTAGGTGACTGTGCCCGAGAAAAACACGGCGTCCTCCCGTGTTCTCTCTCGTCCAGAGTGCCGTTTCAAAAACAAAACCCGTTTCCGCTCAGTCTGCCAACCTGCCGAGTATCTCGAATAAACTATTACCATCCTTCAAATAAAGGTACCTGCCTATCCGAGTAATAAATTAAAGTAATTTATATGTAATGATGCATCCACATCATAACATTACCCCCCTCGCCACAAAAATGTTCGCCCACGAACATAACAACTAATAAGGTTCCTACCCCTAATCTAAAAAAAGGTCGGTCACAGGGCCTAAAAAAAATTATTCAAACATATTCTAGCAATCATTAGTAGACAGCAGTAAAAAAAAAAAAAAAAAAATGATTAGTAGATCAAACATAGATTAAATAGTAATAGCGAATGGGTGTGCCGCAACTCCGATCGCACTCCATCATGCGTAAGGCGCGATGGACGGGCTTGCGATGCAACCATTCTTATTTAAACATAGCTTACAACTAAAAGAACTTAAAACTAAAAGAACTTAATATTAAGAACATGGTGAACTAATGTTCCGTGAACGGGGTCCGTAAACACCCACAGCATTGAAGATACTGGGTGAAGAACGGCTGACTTATGTCTTGGACTACCGTTAACGTTACATATACCGCATAATCATCATTAATTATGTAAGTTTAAACACTAATCAGTGGACAACACATCCTTAACTTATCTATACCTTTGTGTGTCCAGCACAAAAATTATACACAACCATATGCATTAATGCATCACTGACCCATAATAGGGTTTTAGAAAGCCATTTAGGCAACACTTTAGGGTGCAAGCAACCCTCACTTCACTGAATTTACGTCCCTTTTAGGAAAAATAAAATTGTTCACTACGAAGAGTTTCCTATTCGACCTAAATCGGTCGTACGGGTGAGTGTATGAAGTAAAGTAGCATCATAGGTACTAAAACTAATCAATAAATTTAACAAAATAATATGTATATTACTAAACTATTCTCTTTGTATATTCGCAAGCATATAAGTGGTTACTACGTGTTGAACTTACAATATTTCTCAGAATTTATTTATATTTGAAAACAGTCATGTTTCATATTGAAAGAGATAAACAAAAAGAAAACAATGCTCAAAACACATAGAGGTGTAGGACTGGCATCCCTGTGTGTTTCGAGACAAAACTTAATAATAAATACAAAATTTAATAACCATGAACGCAGTTCAATGGGATGTACCCTGAACACAATTGGAAGTGGGCATGTGTTCCAATTGTATTCGAGGTTAACAAACGTAATATAAAACAAATTATGTCATTCATCCTGTTTGCTTGCTCGTGCTCAGTCCAAAAAAAAAAAAAAAAATGTTACTAAATTAATTTCGAATAAATAACAATAAATAATTACGCCTAACGAAAGTAAGAACTTATAAAACAACTCGAGTTAATCTTACTAGAGTGGATTTTGATTGCAATGAATCATAAATACTACATGAGTTAGCATAAACGCACCCCCTCCAAAAACATGAACGAACAAAAAGAAATATTCCTGTGACAGGACTTTGACTGTCAGAATGTCGGGTCGTTTCAACTCGGTTGATCAGGCCGGGTTAAAACTCCCAAGCATTAAATATTAACTAGTAAATAAGATAATTTGCAGTATTCGGTAGGGATGGCCAGACCCTCCGAAGTATTGCCACAATAAGACTATACTGGTATATTATTTGATTTTACTATATCCTTCACATGAAAATCACCCGCAACTTTTCCGTTTAAGTCTGCAAGCGTATAGATTAGATTGGATTTTTTCTTTACTACCACATTCTGAACAAACCGAGGTGCCAATTTCTGTGCGAAATAATTCAATGCGTTAGATTGTGCAAAATTTCTCCGCCACACCACATCACCAACCTGATAGGTGATGTGTTTTCTGCGCAGGTTGTAATGGTCAGCTCCTTTTTGATAAGCTTTAAGAAGAGCATTCGAGACTTGCTCGTAAATCGAAGACAACTCTTCTAGTTTCTGTGCATAAGCTTTAGGTTGAGCACCCACTTGCGAATTGGATTCCTCATCCGTTATTGGATTACGGTGCAGATCACCGTCCAGTATCTGCTCCCGACCGTGCATCAGGAAATAAGGTGTATAACCTGTAGCGCAGTTTACCGTGTTATTCATAGCCGATTGAACTTGCGGAAGAAATTTGGACCAATTTCGGTGGTCTGATTCAACAAGGATCGATAACGCCGTACCCAAGGTTTGATTATAACGTTCGACTACATTGTTTTGAGGCGTATAAGACGAATTGTAAAATGGTGGTGGTATGTTATAACTACTAAGTAAGTCCTTAAATTCTTTCGAAACAAATTGACGACCATTATCACAGACGATAGTTCGTGGTACGCCGTGAACAAGAAAGATGTTTTCTTCTAAGATTTTAATTATGCTTCTCGCGGTGCCATTGCGCAGCGGAAATAGCCATGTAAATTTAGAAAAAACGTCTACACATGATAAGATTACGGTAAAACCTGAGTAACTCCTAGGTAAAGGACCTACTAAATCTATCGACAACATTTGCAAGGGTCGTGTGACCTTTTTTGGGTTTGAAGAGATGCCGTTAGGTGGGGCTGTACTTATTTTGTGGGCCTTGCAGACTGTACAACGATTAACAAATTGCTTAACATCCTTATACATATTAGGCCAATAGTAACGCAATTGCACCTTTTTATAGGTTTTGAATACCCCAGGATGACAAGCTCGCGAAGACTCGTGTAAATTTGAAAGAATTGCCTGTCTACCTTCCTGCGGAACTACCCTCTTCCAGGCAGTATCCTCGCACAGAGCTAGACTAGTCTTTGTGTGTCGGAACAATTCATTATTACGCATTTGAAAGTTCTGGAAACGTTGTGGAAAATCTTGGCATCCTTTCCAGGCTTTCAAATACCACGTATCCTTTGTATGTTCAGTGTCCACACCTGATAATACGGCAAGGTCCATTCGTGATAGCACGTCTGGAACAACATGTTGTGTCCCTTTGCGATGGACAACGTCAAAAGAAAATTGCGAAAGGCGAGAGCTCCACCGTGCAAGACGGCCACTAGGGTTGGACAAGGACCCCAGCCATTTCAAGCTTGAGTGGTCAGTAACTACTGAAAAATGAGCTCCTTCTATATACGGTCTAAAGTGAGTCACCGAGTCTAGCACAGCTAAGAGTTCCCGTTCAGTGATGCCATAATTTCTTTCATGAACGTTTAAGCAACGTGAGTAATAAGCGATGGGATGCTCTTGCCCGTCTACGTCTTGGATCAAAACTCCTCCAATCCCTGCGGAGCTCGCGTCGCAATGGATAGAGAAAGGCCTGGTGAAATCCGGGCAGCATAAAACTGGAGCCGTAGTCAACGCGCGTTTTAAATCTTTAAAAGCAGTTTCAGCTTCCTGAGACCACTTGAAATTGCTAATTCCATTTTTAGAACCTGTGAGTTTAGTAAGAGGGGCAGCTATTCCCGAAAATCCTTTAATGAACCTTCTAAAGTAACCGCACAAACCAATGAATGCCCGGATTTGTTTTGCATTTTTTGGGACTGGGAAATTTTTGATGCTTTCTATTTTTATTGGATCCGTACGGAGACCCTGCGAATCTACTAAATACCCTAAATATTTAAGTTCTGATTTGCAAAACTCGGATTTTTTTAAGTTTATGGTAAGACCTGCGTCTCGCAAACGTTCGTATACACGGTTTAATAGATTAAGATGTGACTCCAAATCTTCTGATATTAAGATCAAATCATCCAGATAGCAAAAAGCATTATCGTCGAATTCCGGACCAAAAAGAACATCTGCCAGTCTTTGCAACTCACTAGGGGCGTTTTTCAGTCCGAAAGGCATACGGGTGAACTCAAACAAACCCCGTCCAGGGACGACGAAAGCTGTTTTCTCACAAGAGTCCTTGTCTAAGGCAATTTGCCAAAAAGCCTTTGAAAGGTCTATAGAAGAGACGTACCTAGCTCCACCTAGCTTGTCTAGAATCCGCGATATATATGGCAAAGGGTACGCGTCGCGAATCGTGACATTATTGATTTTGCGAGAGTCTAAGCAAAAACGACCGGTACCGTCTTTTTTTGTAACGATTAATACTGGACTCGACCATGGAGAACGTGAGGGACGTATTACTCCTAATTTTAGCATTTCATCCACTTCTAATTCTAATTGTTTTTGTCTTGCTGGAGACAAAGGATAATACCTTTGTTTGATCGGAGGCCCTGTTGTATTAATCTTGTGTTTGACTAAATGCGTCAGGCCTAAGCCACGCTTCTCGAAAGAAATCGATTCAAATTTTTTAATAATAGCAGAGAGTGCCTGATTCTCTGAGGGACTTAAGGAAGAGGCTGGCTGAATTGCCCGCAACCCATTAATTTTGTTTTCCGAAGTAGGACCAATAGCTTTTGAAAACAGCTCCGGTGCGATATGGAACTGCTTCCAAAAGTCTATACCTAGGATAAACGATGGTGACAATGTCGGGATGACGTAGAAAAGTATTGTATGGGTAATTGATTTGTACGTCACCGGCAACGACATTGTACCCAGGACTGGCTGATTCGCACCGTCCGCTGTTGATACACTAAAATTAACCTTAACTAATTCTATACCTAACTTAATAAAAATCTTATAACTATCACCTCCCAAACACGATAATGAGGCGCCACTGTCCAACAGTGCGCTGTAAAAATTGTTAAATATATATACATTTGCATAAGGACGACCATCGTTTTCAATCTCCATCCCCTGTGGCAGTGGGCCCACTGTTCCAGGTGATGGGACTGAGAGAAACTGATGGACTAGTCGGAGCCAACTCTTCCATTCCCGATTCCTCTGCGCATAGGATGGGACGTGGTAAGAGAGACTCCGCCCTAGTTTTCCGACTTGTTATTATTAATTCTTCCTTTAACCGCTCCCACTTTTGGATTATTTCCCGCTGCGGCTTTTCTTTTACAGTCCGCTACAACATGTCCCGGTTTCTTACAATAAAGACAAAATTGATTCCTAACAATGGTTCTAGAAGTTCCTTCGGTATTTAGACTATTTCCATTGAAAGAAGACGGAGGTTTGTTATTGTTGTAACCCGCATTGGTGTTACTGTAGTTACGCCCAGCATGACTATAACTATTGCCATTAGAAGATTGTTTATAATTATTATAAGAAAACCCTGTACGTTTATAAGTACCGGTATTATTGTTTGACAAAGTTTTATTGGTAGGCCCAAATCTCTCTTCTTTATTAGTAGTATAGTTATTGCTTTTTTCAAATTTGTTTGAAAAAGAAGAAGAAGAAGTAGCAAATTCCTCCGGTGGTGTCGCATAAGACTCTAAGTTTCCTGCGTAAGTTGTTAACTGTTCGAATGTAAAAATATCTCTAGAAACTAATAAGTTAGTGTACATTGGAAGCAAAGCCTTTTTGGCAAGCCGCAAAAGTTCCTGCTCAGGAAGTTTAGCTTCTAGCATGTTATTTAGAGATTTCATTCTAAGTGAAAACTCAAGAACTGACATACCTTTTGGTTGCGTCATGTTGAAAAGTTTTACTTTTAAGTCCGTTTGTAGGTCATTTGCCTCAAATTGATTGATCAAAAGTTTAGACAGCTCGTCCCATTTCAAGTCCGGATGATATATTGACCTGAACCAAAGTAGTGCTAGTCCATCTAACAGATCAGGAAAAACGCGAACTAAATTATCCTGACTAAAATTTTTCGTCCTACATTTTTCTTCAATCAACAAGAGAAATTCTCTTATGCTCGATTTTCCATCAAATTTTATCTTCCAATTTTCCACATTGATGGTGGGTGATTCTCTATAAATAATTTTTGTGTGTTTAATTATTGTAGGGTTGTCAACGGTCTGGTTCTCAGAATCCGAATCTGAAGAATCCATATCTGTTTCTGATATTGTTGGCATCTTAAGTGCCTTATTAAATGCACGCGCCTGCGAGCGCAACGCGTGAGAGGTGGGTGCCGGTTCAAGAGAACGACTTGATAATTCTTTTGTGAGATCCTCTTTAGAGGCGTTGTTGATGTTTGGGATAGGAGTTGACATTGTTAAAACAATTGGATAAAATAATAAAATAATGAAAAGTTGTTGTTAATGTTAATAATTATTGTTGATGTTATTTTTGTTGACGTATAATATAGATTGTTGATGATAAGTAGAACAAACCAAAAAAAGAAAAAATTTTAAATAATGAAAGAATGGAAAAAAAAAAAAAAATTTTTTTTTTTTTTTTTTAGCAACCCTGTATTTTGTGGCAACCTTGACATCCAAAGTAATTCTGGCGTAGGTATTTTACTGAATTTACCACCGAAATTCCAAGCATAATTTCAAAAAAGGATAATCCAAAAAAAAAATATTTTTTCAATAAAAGAAAAATATTCCAACAATTTAGTTAAATATGTCAAACTATTCCACCACTCTCAATAATCGATGTATTATTGTTTGAATTTGAATGTTGTTGATTAATTATGACCATCCTTTATGTATGATGATGTTTTAAGGAATAAATTATAAATTTAATCTCATTAAATAACAATCCCTTCATTATACTACACTTGTTAAATAATTAATAATTCTAACTAATTCACTTAAATTCATAACAAGAATTCTAGTTTGATGTAAACCCATCTGTCACTATTGACATTCGCTTGTCTGAAATAAACAGCAATTGACACTTACGATGTTTACCTTTTAAATTGCCTCTATTTTGAAGCATAGACAATAACTATTTTTTTTTTTTTAAATAAACATATGTAATTTTCTTTTATCATAGAAGAAATATTGTCTATGGTGATACCCGACGCTTCTATGAAAATAATATTTCAAATATTGAGGTTAAGTTGACGTATTGACATTTAAAACATAACCTGTATTACATGTCTACTGAGCACGAGAAACACCAAAATACATGACATAATTATACGTAAATTGCAACACTCCGTATTGCAAAGGACATTGTTGTATTTGAATTATAACGAGACACCATTGCACCATTAAATTAATGAATATTATTATGAAATTACAGTATCATACTGTTTTAAATCTCTGTGATAAAATAGCAAGTTGTAAAACGAGATTTTAGTTGATCGATTTGATGAATATAATTGTGAGTAAAGAATGTGTCTTTATACGAGCAACCCACGTTAAAGGCGTCAAATGTTATGTGAATATCTTATAATTCACGTTGAAAAGGCAATTATTACGTGCAAAATGGCGTAAGGAGCCATATGATGTGGCTAGCTGAGAGGGAAGAAGACGGGATGAATACAACTGCGTACTTTTCTATTAATAGAGCGCCAAATCCTGTTCAAGACAGAATATGTCCACAGTTGAATTCACTACGCCTTCTTCCTAGAACGACGGAGAGCATTTAATTCTTCCCAGGGAGCGTGGGCACTATGACAATCACTTCTTTACTCATCATTAGGAACTACAGTGTATCGATATGAAATAACAAAGAGATTTGAATCAATATTTTCTATATTTACAATATCGAACATTTAAAACAATACGGTATTATAAACCAATTTTACAAGGGAAAAAATACACTACTGAAAACTCACCCCTGTATTGCGACCATGACCTTGAAAACTAGCTAATTCGGATTAAGTGCCTGCGGGCAGGCATGATGCACGTAGTGGAGCTTGGTGCTTCGTCCAGCATCCAAGAGGTGGTCCTGATGTGATCCTGCTGAGGTCGCGATGCCAAACCCCCCTGGGAGCATCAGGACGATGAGAAATGATCCGGTGTATTGCGCCAGCCTGGCCAGCAGTATGATGCCCGTCCTACGAGGCCATCAAGCCCAAATAGATGGATGCCTACGGGATTTGTTGACAGACGGAGTCGGCGACGAATCCGGGGTTGCGGTGAACCGGAACGGTCTGTTCTGCGTATCAAAATCAAGTACGCGGGTTTTTTATATGAACGCCTCAGTAGGCGGCGGATGTTAAAGTTAAAACTCCGAACACTAATTAAATAAACTTCGCCGTGGCTTGCGAGGTGTAGCGGGAGTCCATGTTCGCCAATTGCACTTTCCCAGTCGCCAGATCAGCTAGATAAACGGCATTACTTATTCTCGTCGCACGAGGCGCCGACGGCCATTGATGAACCGAAAACTTCGTTAATTCCGGGCCGAACAATTCGGATCTTTAGGTTAATCCCGTTATTTACACATAAGGTACGGATCTCTTTGCAACGCGGAGTCGTATTGTTCCGGTATATTTTACATTATAAAACTTAAATCGCTAGGTGACTGTGCCCGAGAAAAACACGGCGTCCTCCCGTGTTCTCTCTCGTCCAGAGTGCCGTTTCAAAAACAAAACCCGTTTCCGCTCAGTCTGCCAACCTGCCGAGTATCTCGAATAAACTATTACCATCCTTCAAATAAAGGTACCTGCCTATCCGAGTAATAAATTAAAGTAATTTATATGTAATGATGCATCCACATCATAACAATGTTAATTGTTTTGTGGTTGTTTGTCCTTTGTATTTGTGATAGTTAGTGTAGTATATGAATATTGTAATTTGTATGAAAATTTTCCTTCAGAGCATGGGGGTAATTGGCCATTACGCTCATGCTTTGAACTGATAAAATTAGTGGGTTCCTTTCCCTGTAGGTAAACCTTGCTATTTGTAAAATATGAATTGTGTTTATAATGATACTACATGGTTTTGTACATGGTTGATAATTTATGGTTACATGTAGTAATTATTGACTTGAATGGTGTCGTGCATACGGTTTCTACCTTGGAAAATTCCACATGTATTTTCATGGTGATAATTATACATAATCAATAGCCTCAGAAGCTGACAATAATCTATTTGGGAGCTTTAGGAAGTTTCGCAGCATGGGAATTTTCCAAGTCAAGGAAATGGGTTTTCTTTACTTATATATGTTATAATAATGTTAGCTCGGGTGATGCATTCTTCAAAGAAATACAGATAAAACAGTATTCTTATTTTATAAGATTTAAATTTATTGATTATTTTACACAAATTATTAAAATAATTCTCCATAGAGAAACTTTACGGATCATTTGTGTTTATAGTCATACAATCTTACTTTGATACTTGCGCATAATCTCAGAAGTTCTCAGAAACTATCTATTTTGAGTTTTAGGAAGCTCCGTTGCATGTTTATTTCAAATAGTCAGGAACGAGTTCTTGAGACATACGATAATGTATAAATTTACTTCGGGTAACATAATTATTACCAATTAATAAGTTAAAATAATAATAACAATTCATATTTCATAAGTTTTAATTATATATGCATTCTAAATGGAAATTTAATTAGTATCTCTATAGAGTGAGTACATAATATTAGATGTTTAGTTTCACAGTTAATTTTTAACAATTCTTGCACAGTTCCTTTTTGACACGGCATGTGACTTTAAGTCGGTTCTAGAGCTCGGAACTCATTTGAAGGCACATGTTTGTCTTTAAAATGGAACTGTATGACTGATTTAAATTCTTATATTTTCTTACACAATCTTGGAGTTTTATTCCGGGATCTCAACCATTTAATATTGACAGGATTATTCATCTTTCTCCGCTGTTCAACAGATGTCAGTGGTTGTTTCATTACCTTAACTTTATGTTATTTTCTTTTGAGGGGTTGGTTTTCTTCAATTTGGAATTTTTATTGGTAGGTGTCAAGATTTTAGATGTTATTAAATTTTCAATGGTATTATAACAGTATTTTGGATAAATATTTCCATAAGTTTTGAGTGGAATGTGGGTTTAGAGTCAAGTTTCTTTTGTTTAAATCTTTTCATGTTTAGGTCAAATTATTTTAGCTCAATCTAAATATTTGCTTTATATAAGTTTTTATTTCACCTTTAATACGTAGTAATTGTTTCTTCTTAACGATAGCTCAGTAATTATTTTTCGCTCACGTGGTTTTCTACGTTCTTCGAGGAAGTTCTAACCCAAGCATTTGGACTGCGTCAAAAGGGAGATTCTACAACAGCATGGCACATCACTTATTTATGTCAACCTACCTTCAGTTGCTCTTGAATAGGCAGAAGTTTTAACCCAAACATTTGGACTGCGTCAAAAGGGAAATTCTAGAATAATCATGGCACATCACTTATTTATGTCAACCGACTTTCAGTTGCTCTTGAATTGGCAGAAGTTTAACCCAAACATTTGGACTGCGTCAAATGGAAATTCTACAACAACATGGCACATCACTTATTTATGTCAACCTACCTTCAGTTGCTCTTGAATAGGCAGAAGTTTTAACACAAGCATTTGGACTGCGTCTAAAGGGAAATTCTACAACAACATGGCACATCACTTATTTATGTCAACCTACTTTCAGTTGCTCTTGAATAGGCAGAAGTTTAACCCAAGCATTGGTCTGCATCAAATGGATTTCTTCAACTACAGGGATCAGCACTTATTTGCATCAACCTACAGATTGTGGCTCTGATATAAACAGAGGTTTGAGCCCTTATTATTTGGGCAGTTTGAAGTTTCATTCACTGCTTCACTGAATCATTATCGAGGGAGGCTTACTGGTTTACAACATCATCTTGAGGATAATTCATCTCTACATATTTGGGAAGAACATTACGAGAAGTGACACAGCTGGGAAGGCACTAGAAGCTCAAACTCATTCACCACAAATCTCGTTAAGCACTTTGGAATTCTTGGTGGCAGCGGTACCTTCGCTCTTCAGGATTTCTGACGCCAGGTGGCGTAGTGGAATTTTTTGCAAAAATTCTCTTGGCCATGGGGGTAATGCAACAGTTTGGGCAAGTACTGGCCTAATTTAGACGGAGTTTCTAGCCACGCGGGTACCTGATGAATTTGACAGCCTTTAATGTACAGGCGCCGGTAGAGGGCGAATCGAGAAGAAGTTTCGATACGTTCGTCAGTTGGTTCTGGGGAGTTTCATGGTGTGACAGCTGAACTACAAGCCGCCAACGGTCATGGCCGAAACACACGTGAGCGAATTAATAATTAGTAATGGATCATCACGAGATATTATAGCTTAACTTTGGTATTTTATTATCCTTAGCATTTAATTTAAATCCTACTAAATATGTTCGGTTATCCGTACAGGCGCCCTTCAGGATTAACAAATATTATGCTTCCATTTATTGAGACCCACATGTTCCGAGATTATAGTTTTCACATTAATTTGACTTACCTATGGTAATCAACCACCCCTGTAGATTTAAATCAATTTAATCATGCTCTACCCATAATTGTTGAAAGTATTTAAATAAATGTTTCATCTTTGTTACTGGTATAATCCGTCTTTTCTTACACTGATTTACCCACATGTCTGCACTTGTTTTTTATTGAATACGAGAGAAATATTGAGAGTATTTAGATGGCGGTGATAAGTAAAGATAGATATTAGGTAAATATAGCGTTACAAGGCAAGTGACTCTTCAATAATATTTTTAATTAAGGCATGTAAAGAACGGTCGCTTACATCCAAATGGTTTGCAATTTCATTTAATAGCACCATTCCTCTATCATGCTATGCTTTGCCAAGAGGTCTGTTCTGCCGTTCGGTTCTTTGAATAAGTCATGATGTAGACTGCGGCTGTAGTGGTCTGGTACATATAAATCAATCATAGCATCCCAAGAGAAATGGGCTATCGATGAAATTGTTCCAAATTTTGAAAGACAGAATAGCAAGACTTGCTTTCCGCCTAGTTTCTAGACTCATAGAATTAGTTTCCTCAAGTAAGTCGATATGGTGCATGAACCTTGGATTGGTTCCGTGCTTCCGCATATAAACATACCTGAGGAATTTCTTCTGGATTTGCTCTAACGTATCAATGTACTTCTGGTGGTACGGTGCCCAAACATCGCTCGCGTACTCCAGCTTGCTTCTTTTTCTTATGTTATCCGACCCATTGCCTTACACCGCAGAGGGGGGGATGGATTCATAGGTTCGTGACTCCTGGACGCTCCCCAGATTCCTACCTACCATCATGCCCATTTCCTTCCCAGAATTTCCTCTCCTTCCATTCCCTAAAAAAGATCCTTCACACAGCATCCCCAAAGATGACATAGGCCCCGATGGAAATTGTTTTTCTGAGAGGAGCTAATGTAAAAAAAAATGTCGCAAAATCAAAACCGCCATTAAAAATATTGACGATCCCTCACAAATAGAGCAGAGCATAGAAGTCAGTATAAGAGGCTGGTTCAAGATGAAAACAAACCACCCCAACCCACCCCCGCTTCCCTCATATCCCATACCTTCACCTTCCCCATCCCCTACCCTTTCCACTCCCTATCCCTCCGCAGGCTGCATCGCCCGGATTGGATGCAATCTCAAAGATGGTGAAATAAGTGCAATTGAAATCATTTCGTTTTATTTCCGCGAGGTAATTGGGTTAATGCATTTGCTTTGGGATCGGCATCATTTCGAGAGGAAGGAAAACACGGATATTTATGAGAAATTGTCGTTTAATTTACTTTATTTATTTTATTTTTTGGCTCGCAAACAAGGGGCATCAAGTAATTATTAGAGTAATTGAGTTATGATTACAGCGATATTGACATTACTCTGATTAACACGATTACTCTAACATTGTCACCAGAGCCAACAAAATGCTCGGATTTGTTCTTCGTAATGCGAGATAATTTACTAATGGAATTGCAATACGAAGAACATATGAAGCACTTGTCTGCAGTATCCTAGAATATAACTCCATTATTTGGGCCCCCTCTGAACAAAACCATATCCTAGAAATAGAAAGAGTACAAAAAAGGTTTATGCATTACCTGTAAGAGGGAATATAAATACATACTACCCATTTGACGACCTCCGTAGTCCAGTGGCTAAGACTCTTGACTCACATTCCGGAGGTCGCGGGTTCGAACCCGGCATGCGCAAATAAATTTTATTTGATTAATTTGTGTTATTTCACAATTAATTCATTTAAAATAATATATAGTATATTTGCGGCATGTTCCAGAGTGGAAGATACTATTAGTATCGCCCTGGTGTAAGACCACCATTCAGAATTGAAACGTTGCTTGAAAATGGCTTTAGCCGTGTTTAGTGACCAGATCTGAATAGCCAGGTACTTCCCCACCTTCCTCTTCCCTATCTCCTTCCCCTCCCCACTACCTTCAGCCTCACAACATACCCCAATTGGGGATGCCATAGTCTCACTGGCTCCAGACGGGAGCAGTTGAGATTCTTGTGCGGTATTCACTGTAAAAAAAAAAAAAAAAAAAATTCCTGTATCCATCGTAGTTCTTAACGGGGATGCTCGATCTTAATACCTTAGAAGCCCGCCGAAAAATATTTTTGGAGATACATTTTTTTAAGCTCATCTCCGGACTGTGCTGAATCCACCTATGTTGAAGGAGATAAACCTATATGTCCCTAACGCTTAAACTCGTGGGACGCACTTTTTTATGCTTCGAAAGCGAGAACTTCTTCTTTTCAGAATGCGCCATTAAACAGAACAAATCAAATGCTTAACGATTCTGCATTAAGCGTCGACATCTTCAATGTTACCTATAGAGAGTTCAGTAGAGAGTTTAGTTCAACTATCTTTCGACATACGTCACAACATAGTGAACCTCCCCCCATGGACTTTTTTTTTCTCCTTTTCAATTTTGTAATCTTTTCCGTAATAATTTGGTGTATTACTGTTTAATGGAGAACCTGAAAAAATATATATGCTGATGATGCGGTGCTGTTTTCTAACAGTATGGAAGATCTACAGTCCCTCGTGTCTAGGATGAACCAAGTATGCATGAAGAATGAGTCAAAGATGAATGTAAGTAAGTCTAAAGTCAGGTATTTGAAAGAGAGAGTAACATATAGTCGTGAATGATGAATACTTGAAGCAGGTGGATGAGTTTGTGTATTTGGGAAGTATTTTTACGAGAGATAGGAATGCTGATAAAGATGTTGAAAGAACGACAGATGAAGGTAACTCGATTATTGGAGGACTCAACGCCATTGGCGCCAACAAAAGACCATCAAAGGAAGCGAAGCTAGCCGTCCATATTGGAGTGCTGGTTGCTGGTACCTACCCATGCCTCACTGCCATGTATGGCAGTGAGGCATGGAACTGGCAGAGGAAGGATGAAGTAAACTGAATGCTGTAGAAATGAGATCCCTGAGGCGAATGTGCGATCGAGTCAGAAACGTGGAGATCCGCAAAGGATGCATGGCTGATGTAAGCGTAATGAGTAAGATTAAGATAGGGACGCTCAGACGGTATGATGGTATCTACAATATTACGAAGCAACTGAATTATGTATTACTAGATAATGTTCCCGGCGTTGCACGGCCTTCACACAGAGTTTTCGAAATCAAATGCTGACAAAAATCAAATTTAATTTGGAAGGCGGGAATGGGTACCGCCGCCCCGGGAACCATTTATTGGATAACCAACACCTCTGCCATGGGTCACCCCAAGTGGTTCACTACGTTTGGTGACTTACGCAGGGATGCCCGGGTTCATGGGGTTAGATTTGTCCGGGTCATGACAGCGGATACGTCTACTCACCAGCCGCATGGCGGCCGGATCGAGAGAGAATGACTGAGGGAGTCCCTTTGACTTCTCCAGCCGTACTCTCTCGGAATATCGCCTTGCACCGCAGTGGGAGGGATGAATTTATACGTCCGTCACTCCTGGACACATTTACCCCCAGATTCCTACCCACCTCTCATTCCCTTTTCCTTCCCAGAACTTCCTTTCCTTTCTTTCCTAAAAATACCCTCTACACAGCATCCTCAAAGATGACACAGGCAATGGAGCTAACGTAAAAAAGACATTAATTTTTCTTTAATTTTGAACGTCAAGTGTGCAAAATTCCATCAATACGCATTTTTCGATAGGTTGTTTTCGAAATCTCACGTAGACAGCGACCTCCTTTTTGAAGGTCATTTTCATCAAAACTCTGAATAAAACTGTAGATTTGATTAAAAAACTAACAGGGACAATTATTTACACAAATATTGATTTAGTTGAAAGGTCACATTATGACATCAAAAAAACATCTTTAATTTTAAATGAAATTGATATTTCACTCCCACGTACGTAATATTTCTGATTCCTTTCAATTTGGCTACAAAGCTGAGCTTTTTTGCAAATTATTAATAATGCCCGGAAACAAGTGGTTCAAATATGTTTTTTTTAAAGTAAACTTCTTTACGCACGCTGGACTTGGGTGGGGGTAAGCTAGTGAATGCGTTACGAAAAGTGGTGATGTGTGATGTGTTACAAAAAGTGTGATGTTTCGAAAAGTGTGATGTTTCGAAAAGTGTGATTTTTTTATGAAAAGTGTGATGCGAACGGTAATCGATGCGAACGGTGATCGATTGCTAGGCGAACGGTCGGGCCTTTACGCACGCTTTACTTGGGGAGTGATAAGGATAAGGATGGTCACCCCAAGGTCGTAGGTCGCCCCAAGGTCGTAGGTCACCTCAAGGTCATAGGTCACCCCATGTTCATATGTCACCCCAATTTCATATATCACCTCAACGTCAATGTCAATGTCAATGTCAATGTTAATGTCAATGTCAATGACAATTACAATGTCAATGTCAATGTCAATGTCAATGACAATTACAATGTCAATGTCAATGTCAATGTCAATGTCAATGTCAATGTCAGTGGCAATGTCAATGTCAGTGGCAATGTCAATGTCAGTGTCAATGTCAATGTCATATGTTCTTTTATAAGTAAGTAAAACTTTACTTCAGTCGTGTGGTCTAAAGCACACTCGTTTTTTTTTCAAATGCTTCTGGCTTTCACCATTCAAGGGTCCCAACTGCTCCCGTCTGAAGCCAGTAAGACTATGGCATCCCCAATTGGGGTATGTTGTGAGGCTGAAGGTAATGGGGAGGGGAAGGAGATAGGGAAGAGGAAGGTGGGGAAGTACCTTGCTAAGCCATTTCAAGCAACGTTTCAATTCTTAATAGGGGCGATACTGAGAGTATCTTCCACTCTGGAACGTGCCGCAAATATATATTATTTTAAATGAATAAATTGTGAAATAACACAAATTAATCAAATAAATTTTATTTGCCACGCCGCGGCGCCCGGATGCGATCCCGCGACCTTCGTAGTGCGAGTCAAGAGCCTTACTGCTGGACTACGCCGTCCGTCGTGCATGGAGTTAAAAAAAAACTTTGAACTGATTCGAAGCTTATTTTGTGGATCTTACATACCTTACGTAATTAGCGGAATTAGTTTCTAAAGTATGTAGGTACAGATGTCGTTTCTAGGAATTGCCTGCACAGTGGTTAATACTTAGTCGTAGCAGGTAAAAAAGTTAAACATCATTGGAAAGCTGAACAAATATCTCACCTACACCCTCCCATACGTCTTTCTACCCATTAAGCCAATTGTTGAGAATAGAAATAATCTCATTCAATAAAGAGGGCATTACCAGAGAAAACCGGAAATACGTCATTTTCAAAAAAAGATTTTAGACGTATTGAATCTTTTCCGCAAAAAAATTATAAATGGGTTTCGAAAGATTGTTCTTTTATCTAGCATTCGCATGTAATAAATTTTGAGAAAATTTTTAAATTTTTTGTATAATAAGGTTATTCCATAGGTCGTTGGGAGATTTATTAAATTTTCAAAAAAGATTTTGTAGTATACCACACCCATTTCAAATAATATAATCATGCAGTAAAATAAACCAATACATTATCTAGCAAATTAGAAAAAGAATTTCAATTTTAGTTTCAATAAAATCATTAAAAAATATGTACTTACGCACATGTGTTTCTTGACGAAAATTGGTCCATTTGTGTATTTATTTGCGCACTTACAAACTAATATATTTCAGATTTTTTTAACATTCTTATTAAATTTAGACATTATTGAAAAATGATAAATACTTATAATCAATAAATAATTACAAAAAGTACATTATTTTAATAGTTTTATCATCACGCCTTTCAGCATTTTTGGATGAAGGTATAAATTAAAGCTAATTTGGATTGAAATAAATTCGATATTGAGTTATAATTTTAAAGAGCTGGTACGGAGAATAATTAATCTTTCTCATTGTAACCGCCCTGCACGATCGTAAGAACAACTTTCGACGAAATGTGGATTTTCGTCCGCTGGCTGGTTAAACGCTCTTAACAACTAGATGTTATTTGAGAATTGAGTCTCAACATTTGATCCCTTATGGGGTGGAGAATTAATTCGAAGTGAATATTTTTTATTAATACACTATTTAATTATTAAAGAAGAAGGTAATTGTAGTGTTATTTAATTTCAGCGATTAATAATAATTGAATTATGTTCAGAAACTCTCAAATAAGATCGAGGTTCGTTAAGATTACATGTTGCTTTATTTAGGTTATAATCACTGGAGCGATTACGGTCGGAAAATGCCACTACTTTTATTTTCTGCGATTGATAGCGGTCCAAAATTGGACCACATTTTCCTACCATTCGTAAAACATTCATTGCAATTATTTAAAACATTTTCTCGGCCAGCTACTTATTTTAAAACGAAGCTATTGAAATGCTTTATCTATTATGACCATGGATGTCGCAAATCCGAACTTCGTAAACTATTGTAGCGAGGCAGCGAACAGCCATAAAATATTATTTTTGTTAGATTTTGCACGGTGGTATCACCGGTCACCACTCGCCAACTAGGTACGTGAATACGCATTTTGTTTTGCAAAACCATTCCGGTTCCACTGTTCGCCATCTCTACCTGCTTTACCTTAAAGCAAGAATAATATTAAACTTGTAGAAATTATTGTAACATAAAGTTTCTGTTGTAAATACATTGTGACTCGCGTTAACCCATTGGCCACAAACCCCGGCAGCTTGCCGGGTGTGCAACTCAGGTACTTAACCACAAACCCCGGCACGCTGACGGGCTAGAGTAGGTCCGCTAAAAAATTGAAAACGAGCATGAGAGTGATATTTAAAAACAAAAAAACGCCGAACGCTTTTTAGATAATTAATCATTCATTTCGTGGAATTGTCAATAAATATGTTTCTTATGTTTTATCCCTGATAATTAGTGTTCCAAGGTTTGTATGCAGCCAGCCGCCATTTAATTTCTTCAAATTTGCGAGTGGTTCTAGGCTTTTGGTAGTGACCCTGCACCTCCCTGATTGCTTTGAGGACTATCATACCAAATTATTTTATTAGTTATTAGTTATTAGTATACATGTTTGTAAAAAACAAAAATGATTAATGTTCGATTTATGAATATTATGTTTTTTTGTAACTTTATGGATAAAAGTGTGAAAAAAAACTTATGAAAAAATAAAGCTATATTTGAATCCCTATTTACACATATTTTCATATTGTTTAAATTTAAATTTTTATATTTGTCTTTACCTTAATCCAATATGTAAACAAATTTAAAGAAATTAATTCATTTGAATATGTGGATCAAAAGTCACAATAGATTTAGTACACCAATGCAGGTTTTTAATTTTTGGTACAAAATTAATTCGGTGGTGAAGGCCTATTTTATCTCATTAATTCTGTAGCCAATGGGTTAATATCAAGAGTTATTATACTTATTTAAACATCTCAGCACATATTTCAACACGCATCCAGTTTTCACACGTGGGCAAGGTCTGTAAACTGCCAGATCTGGATAAATCATATAAACAATATATTCACGAAAATGGTGACCCAACAGCCCATACTATTTTAGAACGATGTTAAAAATAATTTTTTTAAATATTTTTTTCACGCCGAATTCTTTTCCAGCTGTTTGCGGTTATAATTAAGTCCCTTTTCCATAGATATGCACCTTTCCTTATCAAGCATACCACAGGCAACATACAGAAATCGAAAATACCCGAATAAGTACCCCTCACGGCAGTTTCAAAGTAACAACATGCAGGATTCGCGCGGATATAAATTTAACGATTTTTTTATATATTGTTTTATAAATCTCACGAATATGAGATAAACCGTAAAATGAAGATTAATGCATTGGCTATATATATCACTATAATAAGTTTTTATGTCTCTCTGTTAAAATTGGAAGATAAAAAATTTTTAATGTTGGCGAAAAATTAAAAAAAATCGTCCTCTGGGAAATCGCCATCAATCCAGGCAAATTTATTTATTTTGCTTAATTATTTATTTATTTATTTATTAATCTTAAGTTAGCTCACATCTTTGTGCGTGCTAATATTTAATAAAGATATAAACATTTACATTGGTTGGCAAACATAATCATTCTTTAAATATTACACATAAATAAAGACATTAATAATTGAGGTAGACATATTTTCGTAACTAATTAATGTTTAATTTAATTTATTTATTTAAGGTCCAGAGGGCTTTTACGTGTTGGTAGTACAATTGTAACATGATAGATAATTTTTAAACTTAAAAAAGAAACAAATTAGATTAAACATACATACAATTCATAAAAAATACAAGAAATATAAACTTAAAAATACAACCATTAGATAAGTTTAATAAAAATGCAAGATGTGCTTAGGAATAGTGTTGGAATAAATATTTTGCATGATCTACAAAACTCGACAAGTCGACATTATATGTCAACATCGATGATATTAAATATTTCAACATGGTATAGAGTTCGGACTTGTTTTTGGTAAACACTCGTTGCCTAATTCACATTTGCGTATCGTCTCATACACACTCTTATATTATTCTGACTCTTGACATGGCCCGACTCAAGTATCTGATTCATTTAATCGTTTCGTGTCTTTCTCGAGCTTCCCCGACTTCTTTTACCATTCACATTTGCATTATATATTATTCTCCTTACACTCCTTTCTTCATTCATCCGCTCTACACGCCCAAACCATCTGTAATCATTTCTTTATCTTACTTATTACGCTTACATCAGCTTTGCATTATTTGCAGATCTCAACATTTCTCACACGACCATATATGGATTTTTCACAAATACGCCTTAGGGATCTCATTTCTACATTCATAATTCCTCTGCCAGTTCTATGCTTCACTACCATACACCAGAATAGGTACCAGCACTCTATTGTGGACTGGTAGCCTCGCTTTTAACTAATTTCACTAATTACGTTTAGTTCATCATTAATGAAGTTCCACAGGGTTCACACCTTAACCCAATACTATTTATCTTGTTCATCTTACTTTTTGCTGATGGCCTCGAAATTTTTAGAATTATTCAAAATATTTACCATTGCAACATTCTTGAAGATAATATCAACAAATTGTTAATTTGGTGTAATGAAAATAGACTTTACCTAAATATCTCAAAATGTCAAATAGTTAAAAAATCAAGTGATATTTAATTACAGCATTGATAATATTTCTCTTCAGCATTAACCATTATTTTAAATCTCTATCAGCCTTACCATCTCTCGTTAACATACTTCCCAAATATGCAAACTCGTCCATGTAAAAATAATTTTCTTTTAATTGTATAATGTTGTCTTTCCTGAAATGAGTTTTATTACATACACTGAAAATAATGTAACATAAATATTATTTTTATTATTTTGTAATTATCTTCTTCTTCTTTGTTTGAATCTCGTATTACAGTGTGTTTGTGGTCGCACTCCTCCGAAACGGCTAGAACGATTTTCAAATCAGCACTCACCGAGAACTCTCCTTCTTATAACATAATCTAAAACAACCTACACTCTTTCGACCTTCATTTCTCATTTCGTAACCAACCTACACTGGTCTACAACAGGCCAAATTAAAGAGGGTTACGTGCTACGCCGTAGCTCAATACGTTCAAGTCGAGAATTAAAATCTGCATAGACCTTGCTTATAACATAACTTATAAGGTAAGACCCTCGCGTGTAACCAACCTTCAGTATATTTAGTTGACCTTCGAAAGCTGGCTTACTTGGTACATTGAATTTACAGAAATTATGTAAGTCTAACAACTACTTTTATTCAGTTGGGTTATTACATTAATGTGTACATTGCAATTTGGAATTTTTACTAAATCTATAAATACCTACATGGATAATTGTATGCAAGAATTGAAAGAGGTGGAATTGGGCGCGAAATTGAGTAATCTGAAAGTATGTTGCCTGTTGTATGCTGATGATGCGGTGCTGATTTCTAACAGTGTGGAAGATCTACAGTCTCTCGTATCTAGGATGAACGAAGTATGTACGAATAATGAGTTAATGATGAATGTAAGTAAGACTAAAGTCATGGTGTTTGAAAGAGAGAGTACGAAAACAGGATGCAACATAGTTGTGAATGATGAATACTTGGAGCAGGTGGATGAGTTTGTGTATCTGGGTAGTATGTTTACTAGAGATGGGAAGGCTGAAAGAGATATTGAAAGAAGGATGAATGCCTAAAAAGCGAAGCTAGCAGTCCCCAATGTAGTCCCGGTACCTACCCCGATGTATGGCAGTGAGGCCTGAAACTGGCAGAGGAAGGATGAAAGTAAACTGAATGCTGTTGAAATAAGATCCCTGAGACGCATGTGTGGTAAAACAATGTATGCTCGTGTGAGAAATGTGGATATCCGCAAAGAATGTAAGGCTGATGTAAGCATAATGAGTGATATTAAGAAAGGGACCCTCAGATGGTTTGGGCATGTAGAGCGAATGAACGAATAAAGTAGTGTAAGAAGAGTATACGACGCGAATATGAATGGTAGAAGAAGTCGGGGACGCCCGAGGAAGACATGGCACGATCAAGTGAATCAGATACTTGAGGCGGGCCATGTCAAAAGTCAGAATAATAGAAGAGAATGTATGAGTCGATGTATGAATGTGAGTGAGGCAAAGAGTGTGTGCCAAGACCGAGTTGTTTGGCGATCCGTCCTCTCTGCCTACCCCTGCGGGGAAACGGCGTGATGGTTAGTTAGTTAGTTATTATTGGTAGAGTTGCGCCCCGCCAAGAAAATTTACGCAGTGTGAGGGATGGATTCATCGTGTTGTTCGTCACTTGACCCCCGGATTCCTATTTCTTTCTCAGACCTTCCTCTTCTTACTTTTCTTAAAATAATCATCTACAAAGCATTCCCTAAGATGACATAGGCCGTGAGTGTAATTATTTTGTTAAGGAGCTGCTACCCGAATTTTTACCGATTTTTTACATACCTCCCTTAAACATTTGATGTTTTTAAGCTCTTCAAAAAATATATAGACGCGTTGAAAATCGCAAAGTATGCTCCGAAAATTATTATAAACACGTTTGTTTCAGTTATTTTACAAGTTACAGTTGTGAAAAAATTCACAATGTTTCTTTAAATGATACTTAAGATACGTTCCACGAGATTTTTGCTCTATTTTAAACGAGTCGTGTTTTATTAATCATTTTCGCAATTTTCGCATCGATTTTATCGCTATAAATATTAGCGCTCTCCTCCAACATTCGTAATTTCATATCTCTACATTCTCTTCTTTTTGAGCGCGGATGCGGCGTTTTAAGAGCCTCCTATGTCGAGCAAATATACAAAAGAATTGAGAAGTTGTACCTATCTATATATATATCTAATACTGAATCCCTGTTTCCCTTGGTCACGCCATAACTTCAAAACGACTTTACCTATTTCATTCATATTTTTTTCAAGTTTTTTAATACTTTGTAGAAGGTTCTTACGGAAAGAAAAATTTAAAAAAAATGCGCAGAAAAAAACTTTAAGACCATTTTAACTTCGCACGTTTGACAGTTCGCGCGTTTGATGAATGTGAATTTAGCATGCAACTGGATAAGTTTTAAGATTTTCACGGCCAAAAGCATTTTCGTTATTTGTTTTTGCGGTGTTATGCCGTGTTGCGCTACCTCCTTCTTTAGCCAACGTTTCGGACATCGTTGCAGTGTCCATCATCATAAGCATGCAGCTGTTTTTTTTTTGTAACAAAAGAATTGTCTATGAATTTTTTAAACGAAATTTGATTGTTTTTTTAACGAAATTTGATTGATTTTTATTATAATGTACAAAAATGTTTGTAATATATGAAAAATGAACATTTAAACAAAAAAATTGCAGTAGGTGGCACGTGAGCTGTTTGAAAACAAAATGCACTGGGATTGAATAAATGGAACGCGTGAGGAGGTTGGCGGGGTGGGGGAAAGGAGAAACAATTTATCTCTGGCGGTGCAACGCATGCCTCGAACCAGCTAGTTTGCTATGAAAATAAGAAAACTCCAATATCTTTGTCCATATAACGAGGAACGAAAAATACAATTTCATCCAATAATTGATAAATAAGCCATTTTTTTTACATTAACTCCACATAGGAGGCCCTGAGGAAAATAATTTCCCTCGGGGCCTATGTCATCTGGGATGCTGTGTGGAGGGTCTTTTTGAGGAGTGCAAGGAATTAACATGGTCTTGAAGAGATCCATATTGTAGGAAGGAGGAAACACAGAGTCCGGCAAATCATTCCACAGCCGAGCTGTTGAACACAAGAGCGAGTCGAAGAAACGACCCGTTCTCATGTGACAAATGTCAAGCGTTTACAAATGTTGGGCAAGCGTTTTACGTGTTTCCCGGCTATGCGCAGGTGCCGAAGAGATCAATGACGCTAGTTCCTCGGAGCATCTTCCTTTGTAATACCGGTAGAACAGATTGCAATCCGTCTGTTAAGATGGAAGGAAGAATCTATTAAGGGCTCGCAACCCGGATTTGTACCGATTTATTAAAAAAATATATGTTATTCTTGAAGATAATATCTAGACATCGCCCGTGCCGAAACGCAAATTATATAAAATTCCCACGATAGAAAAAATCGCAAAGTATGCTCCAAAAATTATTATTAACGCGTTTGTTTCAGTTATTTTACAAGTTATATGTATGAAAAAATTCGCAGTGTTTTTTTAAATGCTATGATAATGCCCGCAAGATTTTTGCACTATTTTAAACGAGTCGTGATTTATTAAACATTTTTACAATTTTCGCATCGATTTTGTCGCTGTAAATGTTACCGCTCTCCTCTAATATTCGTAATTTCGTATCTCTCCATCTTCTTCTTTTCGCGCCCGGTTGCAGAGCCTTAAGCGGACCGCCCGTTTCTGCACAGAGTCGAGGATATTTTTCAGGTATTTTGGAGCTCCAGATCAGAGGTGGCTGCCAAATTCAACCGTGGGGCGCACTTGTGATTTGTACAGGGTTAGCAATTGTGTACTATTAAAGTATCTGTGGGCCCTGTACAGCACGCCCAACATGTTAAAACTACGAACTCCAGTTTGTTGGAAATCCATTGTCGCGGAAATTAAATGTCACTACAAGACATAAAACATACAAAAGAACGTCAACCAGAAAGATACATTATTTACAAATATGTTGACATTCCAAAGAAGAAAACTGCTAAAAATATTCGTAATAAATGATATGAAAAAACATCAAACACTCCGTCAATAAGGTACCCATTTTTGACAGAAGTCGGAAGATAAAAGAGTTTCTGAAACATACAGAATAATACAAATCTCGTCAAAGAGACAAGCAATGTTGCCCTCAAAGCCTTTTGCTTCCTTCCTTTCTCGGTTATTAGGGAAATGGAAAATGAGAATGAATTTAAGAAACGTTATATAAAAGCCTGCCTTTAAAAATTTAGAAGAGATGAATTAAAGGAACTCGTGTAGAAACAAAAATAGAATTGGTAAATTATTACAAATGGTTTTCGACTCCCAAATGACTTTGACTACAAAATGTAAGATGAAACCATACCAAATAATGCAAAATCACACAAAATCATATGGTTTTGTTTAGAAAATTTGATCGTTCAGAAGTATTATAAATGCTTCAATTAAATATTGCCTGTAAAACATACCTTGGCCCATAAAAATATCAGTTATTTATTTTTATCAGCCTTTTAAGTCTTTTAATAAGCCTAGAAAAATATAAAGTATTAGACTAACTAACTAACCATCACGCCGTTTCCCCGCAGGGGTAGGCAGAGAG
The DNA here is from genome assembly GCA_917880885.1 of Limnephilus marmoratus. Taxonomy (NCBI): domain Eukaryota; kingdom Metazoa; phylum Arthropoda; class Insecta; order Trichoptera; family Limnephilidae; genus Limnephilus; species Limnephilus marmoratus. Next base: position 6,205,624 of record OU862935.1, read on the forward strand.
GACGGACCGCCAAACAACTCGGTCTTGGCACACACTCTTTGCCTCACTCACATTCATACATCGTCGCATACATTCTCTTCTATTATTCTGACTTTTGACATGGCCCGAATGCGTATTTACTATCCCTACCGCGTTTCAGTCGCTTTAAATTTTCAATATCAAAATTTAAATATTTAGAAATAAAATTATTAATTTCTAATATACACATTGGAAAGATTATTTTATCTAAATTTTAGAACAATTTTTGTTTTTGCAATGTGATAAAAAATAACCAATATAGAGGTATATTTAAAATGTAAATTGTCGTTACCGCGACTGAATCGGTATAGGTTTTGTAAATACGCGGCCCGACTCAAGTATCTGATTCACTTAATCGTGCCATGTCTTCCTCGGGCGTCCCCGACTTCTTCTACAATTCACATTCGCGTCGTATATTCTTCTTACACTACTTTCTTCGTTCATTCGCTCTACATGCCCAAACCATCTGAGGGTCCCTTTCTTAATCTTACTCATTATGCTTACATCAGCCTTACATTCTTTGCGGATATCCACATTTCTCACACGGTCCTAAGTATTTCAGGGCAGGTACCAGGACTCCATTGTGGACTGCTAGCTTTATTGAGAATAGAATCGCAAAAGTGAGATTCGAGACCTTGGCGTAATTTTTGAAGCAAGTCTCTCTTTCAAATCCCATATATCTGATATTGTCTCCCGTGCCAACAAAATGCTTGGATTTGTTCTTCGTAATTCAAGATCATTTACCAACGGAATCGCAATCCGAAGAACGTATGAAGCACTTGTTCGTAGTATCTTGGAATATAGCTCCATTATTTGGGCCCCTTCTGAGCAAAACCATATTCTCGAAATAGAAAAAGTACAAAAGAGATTCATGCGTTACCTATATATAAGAGAATATATGTACTACCCTTTCCTGTATCCATCCTTATTCTTAGCAGGAATGCTCGATCTTAATACATTAGAAGCCCGCCGAAAAATATTTTTAGGAAAACATTTTTTTAAGATTATCTCTGGAACTATACATAATCCACCTATTTTGAAAGAAATTAACTTATATGTCCCAGACAAGTATACTCGTGGAAGGTCCCATACCCTTTTTTATGCTCCAAAAGCGAGGACTTCTGCCTATCAGAACGCGCCAGTCAACAGAGCGACTGAACTGCTCAACGAGTCTGCATTGACCATTGACATTTTTAACGTAACCTACAGGCAGTTTAACAATTATCTTTTGACGTATGTCATAAAGTAGTGAAACTGACCTTTTTATGTGTTTTGCTATACTTTTTGTCAAATTTGTAATCTTCTCCATAATGTATTGGTGAATAACCGTTTTACGGAGAACATGAAAAAATAAATAAATAAATAAATAAATAAATTAGCGCCAACGGCATTCAGTCCACCATTAATGGAGTTACCGGCATTCACCCTTCTTTCAATATCTCTATCAGCCTTCCCATCTCTCGTAAACATACTACCCAGATACACAAACTCATCCACCTGCTCCAAGTATTCATCATTCACAACTATGACTTTAAATTTACTTACATTCATCATTAACTCATTCTTTATACATACTTCGTTCATCCTAGATACGAGAGACTGTAGATCTTCCATAGTGTTAGAAATCAGCACCGCATCATTTGCATACAACAGGCTCTTTCAAAAAAGCTGTCACGCAACAAATCTGTGTAAGTACGTACTGGGTTAGGCTTAAGTTTGCTTGCCATGTCTGTGTTACCCCAGAACAAAAAAAAAACAGAAATAATAAAGCTTATATCAGAAATTAAAGCAAGTTGTCTTTGTAAGAATGTTTTCCTACAAAGATTTTAAAACTTCGGACGCGAAGAGGAATCGATAAGATTTTAAAGTATTCTGTTCCATACCTAAGGAAGATGTTCGTAACTGCAGTTTTCAATGCTTTCAGGACGCTTCGAGTTGAACTTACCTGCAAACAAAGGAAAAGAACAAATAAATAAGCGATCGGAAGAACAAACATAAGAACAGCCACAAGAACAAGAACAATACAAAGGTACAAAGTTGAACAAGCAACTTAATTTTTAATACCTTCTGCAAACACCGCAAACTTATGTATCTTGTGGCAGCATTTTAATTCAAAATGAATGGAAAACTTTGTTTAAAATTAATGGGAATAACTAGACGAAACCGGAAATATGTAATTTTTAAATAAAATTTTAGCCGTACTGACTCTTTTTCACAAAAAAATATAAATTGATTTCGAAAGATTGTTCTTTTGTCTTGTAAAGTTGTTTTTAAATTTAGGAGAAAATATGTTTATTTTTAGTATAATAAGGTATTACCGTAGGTCGTTGGCAGATTTGTTATATTTTCAAACAAAATTTTGTATTAGACAACACACATTTCAAATCATATAATCATGGAACAAAATAAATCAATAAATTATCTGGGAAAGCTATGTTTTAGAATTTTAATTTTAATTTAAATAAAATCATCGTGTCCCAAAAGAAAGTATATATTTTGTGGATCGATTAAAAAAAAGTAAGAGTTCTGTCGAAAAAATGTTTATTAAATACTAAAATACACAATTTGTGAATTTATTTCTTAAAAATAATATTGTCCAAATGTAAACCCTCGCGTTCACGGCATTAATTTAATCGAAGAGTAAAATTTCTCATGACGGCTCGCAGGTAGGCTTCGTGATGGCCGCCATTTCGTGGCGGATATTTTCTTTTAATTGCATCAGGGGAAGTCGAATTTTTGGCGTACACTTTAGATTTGAGATAACCCCACAGGAAAAAGTCCATAGGGGTTATGTCAGGACCACGAGGAAGCCAATTTAGGTCACCTCTCCTGGAGATCAATTTGCCAGGGAAAATTTCATAAACTCATGGCAGAGACGTATTGGACGTATGTAATGTTGCTCCGTCTTGCTGTAACCATGTTCTTTGGTTATACCAGTAAGTTTGTAGGGGTGTAGCATTAGGTATTTGTGCAAAATGCTGTGTAACGATGATCTATGCACATTTAAAGCACTTGCGCGCTTCCGAATCGAAAAGTTTGAGTCGTCACGAAAAGACTGATACACACTCTCTACGTTTTCTACCGTTCTCGATGACCTTGGTCGCCCAGATTTTGGTTTTGCCAGCGTTGTACCGATCTCTTCAAACTTTTTGACCCATTTTCGAATGAGAGGAATGCTTGGCGCATCATTGAATTGACGAAAACCTCAAATGTTGCAGAATCTTCTACGCGCTACAGTAGCCGAATCACCATTTTTGTAAAACTCACGCACGCACAACGCGCGGTCGCTCTAGAGAAATGCTTCACAGCGACTAAATTCCCAAGAGCCAGACTACTGATTGACATATCCCCCGCGCCCCTCGGAAAAGTTGCGTTCACACAGAAAGCAAAACAAATATATACTTTCTTTTGGGACACCCTGTACTTCAGTTTGTCTATTTATTTACGGTCCTACAAACTAATATATTTAAGATTTTTTTTAACATTATTGAAAAATTGTAAATGCTCATGATAAAAAAATAATTAGAAAAAGTACATAATTTTAATAGTTTTATCATCACGCCTTTCAGCAATTTTGAATGTAGGTATAAATTAAAGCAAAGTTTGAATGAAATAAAATCGATATCGAGCTATTATTAAAAAAAAAGCTGGTACAGAGAATAATTAATCTTCCTCATTGGAACCGCCCTGTACGATCGTCTGAACATCTTTCGATAGGCGGAAGTGTGAAGGGGGGGGAGGTCTTTCACGAGCATATTTAAAACTAACTTAAAAATTCTATACAAGTACAAAAATTAATTAGGTGGAGGTAGTAGGAGGGGGGATTTTGAGGGAGGGGGAAAACGGTGGGAGGAGTCAACATTACATGGAAACATCGTAAGTAAAGGTGATTTACAAGGTGCTATTATTTTATTAACTAAATTAATATTCGATTTAATTTTTTGTTAATTTCTAAAGTTTCTAAAACGCACAAATTTAAATTTGAATTTGCATTGCAATGTTTAAACTGTATTTTTTATTATTTGAAGCTATGGGCTGTCTCTATTAGATGGTTAGCAAACTCTAAGTAGTTATTATTTCGTAGACAAAGTTCATGTTCCCTGATTCTAGTTTTAAAATTTCTAGTAGTCATCCCTACTTAATTAATGCCCAAGAAATACAAGGAATTTTTAAGTACCTGTGAATTGATGTTCTTTATTTTAAAGTTAATAATTCGAAATAAAATATTTTTTTACAATAACTCAAATAATTAAAAATTGGATTAATTTTTAAACAAACGCATTAAACAACAATACTTCTAATTTCAGATAAAATCACGAAATATGCATGTGAAACAAAGTAGACAATCGTTATATAAAACTTATAGGCTGAACCGACTCCTGAATATCATTGCTTTTGCCAGGCCGAAGCCTTCAAATTTAACGAAAATTTAAATCTAGATTACAAAACACCTTAACATAAGAAACGCCCGTTCAGTTCCGAAATAGCTCGCAGGGATGAACGGAGAGGGTCTTCGGTAACTACCCCGAAACCTAAACGGAAATGGCGAGCAAAGCCTTTACAAGTTAGGGGTGCAAATTATCAATGTTCTGAAACATCGATTGGTTTTTATGTTTATGGAGACACTGCAAAACGGTCATAATTAGAAGTCAAGTTTTGAATGAGAATCAGTGATGAGCAACCTGCGAACTACGAACCCATTTCATGTGGCCCGCGATTTTCGTATTACAATTCAATTCAATTCAATTTTTATTTCCATTTTTCGTTAAAACATAATCTATTTTCTGTCTTTATTTTTCAACCTAATTTTATTTATGTTTTAATATATGTATATGTTTTAATTTTTATATTTATATAAAATACGTGAGTTCTTAACACAAAATCTTATTATTAGTTTCTGTATTACAAAATTTTAATTTACATTTTTATTTCTATTTTTCTTTAAAATATGATTATTTTTCTTTATTTTTCACTTACTTGTATGTATTTCTTAATTTTTATCTAGTATGTTTATTATCTGTTTCAATAGAATAGTATTTTTTTTAAATTCCTTTATCAAATATTAAATGTATGACTACTACAACACGGGCATCAGCCATAAAAACCCAAAAATGTGTAACAAATAAAATATTATGAAATAAAAAAAAGATATTAAAATAAAAATTCAATTCGATTCGATTCGATTCAAGTCAATTCAATTCAATTTATTAATTTTAAAAACATTATTAAATTAACATGTCAAAGCGTTTTTAAAAGAGAGAAAATATTTAAGATTAGAGAAGCAGATTTAAACTAACAGCAACAAAGCTTGTCGTCTAAATTGTGCTTCATCGATCTTAAACACATCGATATTCGAACTGATTCTATTTAACTATAAGGCATTGACGGCCTCCGTAGTCCAGTGGCTAAGACTCTTGACTCACATTCCGGAGGTCGCGGGTTCGAACCCGGCATGCGCAAATAAATTTTATTTGATTAATTTGTGTTATTTCACAATTAATTCATTTAAAATAATATATAGTATATTTGCGGCATGTTCCAGAGTGGAAGATACTATCAGTATCGCCCTGGTGTAAGACCACCATTCAGAATTGAAACGTTGCTTGAAAATGGCTTTAGCCGTGTTTAGTGACCAGATCTGAATAGCCAGGTACTTCCCAACCTTCCTCTTCCCCACCTCCTTCCCCTCCCCGCTACCTTCAGCCTCACAACATACCCCAATTGGGGATGCCATAGTCTCACTGGCTCCAGACGGGAGCAGTTGAGATTCTTGTGCGGTATTCACTGTAAAAAAAAAAAAAAAAAAAAGGCAGCTCTCCCGAATAACCATTTACAAGTTAGTTCTGCAAGTCAGGAGATAAAACTCCTTCGTTTTTGCATTACACAAACGAGTCGAAGAAATGACCCGCTCTCATAAAGACTACATCAACTGTAAATGGGTGTTTAGCTACGGGCTGTCAGGCTACGTTGAAATATCTTTAGAACGGGCTCATCATGCCTACATTACGTCTGTGTTTTAGAGATGGCATTCGGTCTGTTATAGCCCATTCACATGATTCATTTATCGTTCATTTCGTGATTTCATTCCGCCTCTTTCCCTCGAAATGAACCGTGTGAACACGAAGTTCACTCGCAACCGGAATTTAACACCACGTGACGCGAATGATGTGTGTGAACACTCAAGTGAACAGTCTTTCACTCGCAAATCAGTCGGCCAAAATGTTCTGGCGTGAGGACGAGTAGCCGGAGCGGCTTAAACGTCAAAATGCTCCGTTTAGTTCGCTTTTCGAAATAACTCCTACACGTCTCATAGAAATCGTTGTTTCTCCCTTACTATCATAGTGAAAAATATGATCTAAACGGTATTGGAATGAGAAAATAATGCTCTACATATTCAATGTAACAATTAACCAAAAAAGAATACGAACGTACACTTCTATGGAACCAAAGTTTCTGATCGAATTTTAAAAAAAATTATGAAACATTGTGAATTTTTTATGAATTATTTTTATATGTAACAACAAAAAAGTGAGGTGACAGAAACGTTTATAATTTATTTGTCTAACAAAATAAGTGCGTGTTTTTATAATTTTTTTTGTTACCATTATTTTCAGTTAGAATAAAGCAAGTAGAGCCATTTTTTAAACTTTTAAAAGTTTTCATTAAAAAATTTTCTATTTAAAAAATTACGTGGTTATTTCTAAAAATAAATTTTGAAAGCATATTTCATCACCTTTCCAAAACAGTTTTTAGTTTTTGGATACGTTAATAAATATTCCATTTATATGGATTTTATTGCATATAAATATTTTGGAATAAAAATATTTTCATGGTGCAAAAATACTGGTAGATATCACTTTTCAGGTTATTATTTAACCATATGTTCATTTTATGGTGCTGAAATTTATTTACTGTTTACAAGAATCGCCAATTTCTCGTAATTTAGTTCGACGTTATCGGAAATGTCAATTGAAATCGTAAATATTCCCGAACTTAGCCGTCAGCGCCGGACGAATTCCAATGCGGCCGCGACTACTCTCGACGACTTCGTAGCGAGAATGTCGAGTGAACTCTTCCTTCGAAGGAACCGTCTGAACACTCGATGAAACGAGAATGGAACATTTCATCGAGTAAACCTTCATCCGAGTGAACCTTTCGCAACGTTTGTATATAGTTGCAGTAGAAGCAACGGCGGAGCGATGTCAGCGACACACGTTGTGCGCGCTGTTTCAGATTAAAAATGTGTTTTTTTTTCAAATATTGGTTTTTATTATCTGTGCTGCGGGTCTATGTCAATTTACAATTTGGGATGTAGGTATGGGTACCGCCGCCCAGGGTACCATTTATTGGATAACCAATACCTCTGTCGTGGGTCACGTCAAGTGGTTCGCAACATTTGGTGAGTTTGCAGGGGTGCCCGGGTTCATGGGGTAAGGTTTGTTCAGGTCATGGCGGCCGATGAGTCTGCCCACCTGCCGCAGGATCGAGAAAGACTGGTTGACGGATGTCATATATACTCTCCAGCCGGAATCTCTCGACCAATCCAGGGATGGATTCATACGTCTGTCACACCTGGTGTCATTAAGTACTTTCTTGAATTATAACTTCCTACCCCTATATGAATATTTCCGTCGTCAAGTACTAAATATTTAATATTAGTTGTCAAAAGCTTGCAACATTGACTAGATCTTTTGATTGGTCAAGAATTCGGTGTGGGAGGGGGGATGCGGGCCAGGGGGCTAGAGGCTTCTTCCCGAGCCCTTCAAGTTTTAACTGCGCTATGGGACGGTTCTTCGCATATTTGCGGCCGCCTTTTTGGTTCCAACATTTGTTTGGGACGAGTAATTTAAAATATAGTTAAATTTCATATTTAAATCAACTCAGTGGTGTTTCCGGATGAGGTCCTCTGCCCAGATGCTGCCCGTGACAGTGTAACGTACGTAAAACTTATATAATTATGTGTTATCATTCAACCCTTTTATTCTATTTTAGAATCATTAACCTTGAGTTCACAAAGAGATTAAAAGCTTTTCCTAGAAGCGTCGAGTCATTAATAAATTCACAAATTATTTAAAAACGACAAGAGATCTTCTAATTTATTTAAACCCTACCTATAATTATTCCAACAATAAAGCGACAGTCGTTTTGAATCCAAATCAGAACGAACTGAGAACACAATTTCCCCTGAGAGGAGCTAGCCGAGGGTTTGTATTATAATTTGGTTTTCGTAAGTATTTGAATTGAAGCATTGTTGTTGTGTCCTTGAACATTGTGGTGTTATTTATTATTAATTTGTTATAAGTTCGTAATCAGGCGGTTCGATCCCGTGGTTACGTAACACTGGATAAACTGATTCCCAGATTCCTATCCACCCGCCATACCAATTTCCTTCCGAGAACTTTCTCTTCTTCCTTTCCTTAAAAAACCCTCCGCACAGCATCCCCTAGATGGCATAGGCCCTGAAATTATTTTCATTAGGCCTCCTGTGTGGAGCTAATGTAAAAAAATATCACTCCACACATCATAAATGAACTCCTTTTTCTTCGTGTGTCCTATCAGGTCCCTCCGACGTTAGCGATCACTCTGTAAATGAAACTTGCGCTGCCCGGAAGAGCTCCTCTACACTTCTAATACCGGTTCACTCTCGCAGTACATTTCGCAGCCAAGACATTTGTCTGCTACCAAGCCCTCGGCGAGCCTTTATCTTGCTTTTTAATATTAATTGGAGCAAGTGATATTTCTCATCTCGAAAATTGAACATAGATGTTTTAACAATTTGTCCCAGCCCTAAAAAAGCCAATTCGGCCCACCTTTGACTGTAAATGGCACATCGCCATTACGGCCGAAGTTAGGCAGATACACATCTCTAAATTACGCGCATAAGATAAAAACTTTCCACGGTTTAGGGGGAGGGAAGGAGAGAAATATTGGAAATGAACAAAGAAATAGGCTCTGCTATTCCGGTAGCTTTTGATAGCGCGTTATTATGTTATTAACGCAAGGAACTTAAAAGAGTTTTGTATCTTTTTTACATCTCATTAAAAACATTTTTCAGCAATGACGTGTTGAAAATGTTATTTTTGATGAGCAGAGCTAGATTTTTAAGGTAAAACATAAATAAGTGAAACAATGTTACTTTTTCGTTATTTGTTTTTGGGGTATTATGCCGTGTTGCGCTACCTCCTTCTTTAGCCAACGTTTCGGAAATCGTCGCAGTGCCCATCATCAGGGCAGATCCGGTAGATGTGTAATTTTTAGTGGTGAAGTGTGTGCTGGTTATTTTGCACCGGTGAAAGTTAGTGGAGCTGGCGACACGGTATCGCTTCGAAGTAAATAAGCACACACTTCACTAAAAAAAATTACACATCTACCGGATTTGCCAATAGCTGCCAGTTAACGCAATACGGCGTAACATTCCAAAAACAAATAACGAAAATGCTTTTGGCCGTGAAAATCTTAAAACGTATCCAATGTTACTTTGTTTGAACCACTTGTATATTTGTTTCGGAACGACCGTTTCTTCCTAGGGGCAAACGTATACTGATTTGACATTTACAAAATAGTGGATGGGAATAATGTATTACTACTAAGGATTGTTATAGGTATTAATGTAGAGTGGGTGGGTGGGGGAACCTATCCATGATTGGGCTGTAAGATAATATTTTTTGTTTGTTGATAATAGATTCATTATTTTTAATGGATTTTTCGGTCGTTCCGCAACCGGTCGGCTTTAAACAAATATACAAGTGGTTCAAACAAAGCAACATTGTTTCATTTATCTGTAATGGATAACCACAAAGTTTTAGCTATATTCAAAAGCATAAAACATAAATATTGTATGTAATAAACATGGTATGTACAAGTAGTACAGAGAGTTCAGCAACTCTCTTTTGACATACGTCACAACATAATAAGACTACCCCTGTGTGCTTTTTTTAAATTTTCTAATCTTCTCCATAATATGTATATAAGTATATAACTGTTTTATGGAGAACCTAAAAAAAAGCATAGTGATCAATTTGCACGCGGTAGAAGTGAAACCTTCAGAAAACTAAAGTAGACAAGGGTGGGGAGGCTACGAAGGACTGTACAATGAGGAGACCTATTACACTATCTCATTCTCTCGCAGGTTAAAGCCTACAGATGTATGTGTTAATTTTTTTTAGTGTCGCTATTTTTCGTTTCATCGAGTTTCAAATCACAACGGTGCTAAAGAGTTTTCACTACAAAACAGTAGAAGTAAAACCTCCAGAAAACTAAAGTATGGAAGACTACGAAGCATCGAATAACGAGGAAACCGATTATTCTATCTCATTCTCTCGGGCTAAATCCAATAGACGTAAGTGTTTATCTCTTTTTATTCTCGCTATTTTTTGTTTTATAGAGTTTCAAATCACGACGGTGCTAAAGAGTTTTCACTTCAAAACAGTAGAAGAAAAACCTTCAGAAAACCAAAGTAGACAAGAGTGGGGAGACTACGAAGCACCGCATAAAGAGGAGACCGACAGGCTACGAAACACCGCACAAAGAGAAGACCGATTATACTATCTCATTCGCTCAGGCTAAATCCGATAGATGTAAGTGTTTGTCTCTTTTTAGTGTCGATATTTTTCGTTTCATCGAGTTTCAAATCACAACAGTTCTAAGAGTTTTCACTTCAAAACAGTAGAAGTAAAACCTTCAGAAAACTAAAGTAGACAAGAGTGGGGAGACTACGAAGCACCGCACAAAGAGGAGACCGACAGTCTACGAAACTCCGCACAAAAAGAACCGATCATACTATCTCATTTTCTCAGGTTAAATCCAATAGACGTAAGTGTTTATCTCTTTTTAGTGTATTGTTTCATATGTAAAATTAGGGTTATATGAAAAACTTGTAATGAAAATCTAACATCTGATTATAGTTACAGACCAAAGATATTCAAATACAGAAGAGATATGCTATGGTGTCCGCGCAACAAGCACAAGTTTTCATACAAAAAGAATTTGTTCATTTCGTTGATTTTTTGAAAATGTGCATTAATATTGGTTAACAATATATTTTGAATAAGGAAAGAATTCGTTCATTTAGTTTAACGTTCGTTTGGTTTATTCGTTAATTATTTGTTCTTTTAGTTTATTTGTTAATTGGTAAACAATAAGCGACACCCGGAAGCGCAGACCCACATAGTAAAAACAGCAGATAGCACATCTACTTATATTTCAACATCTTTGTCACAGACGAACGTTCATTTTGTGTTTGGAAAGAATCCACAAGAAATTTCAAAGATTTTAATTCCTGATTTTACCCCTGGCAACACCAATCTATTTACGGTTTGATGACCAATGACCAATGCATGACCAATTATTAATCCTTAGAGACATGTAGAGGTATTACTCTGCTTAAATATGTTTATGTGTTAATAAATAAAACGAAAAAAATGTTAATAATGGAGAAAATTAACTTAATTTAATGATGTCAGATATTCTTTAAAATAAATAACCAATTCTGAATACTTATGATATAAAGATTATCAGTTTTCGATTTCCTGGTATCAATTATCTTCAGCCCACGACAGTCTTATTTTAGGGTTGCCATAGTAACTATAATAACTGATTTAGCAGTATTGTGTGGTAATCACAAAAAAAGAGAAGTATAATTTTCCTTGTTTTCAGTTCGTTAAATATTTCTTCTGACTGCTAATGTAATCAGTCGAAAATGAAAACTATTTTCCACGTCACTGTGTGGCGACACATCATTATTATCATCGCCATCAAAAGAACATACGAGAAACATCTCCTAATATCCGCGCCCATCGGCAAACCTACTTGCCTAGGTACCTTCGTACCTATACTGGCCGCGATGTACTTTCTCGTCTGCCGTGCCAGCCCGACGATAATAATATCGCCCCGCCTAGAAAGGTCTCGAGACAGCACCGTACAATATCTGTACGGCGCCGAATATTCTCGAAGTGGCTCGTATTACCTACCGCGAGGTAGTTACTCTACCGCGGCTATATAAGCAGCCGATCGCTCGCCCGCTGCAGTTCAGTCCAGTTCAGTCTCACACTTACAGTCGGCCAATATCTCAACATGTAAAAAGTGCTCCTGCATGGCACACATCCAGGGCAGCTTCCCGAGGTCCATCACCACGTCTCAGCTACAAGGCCCATCGTGTCTTCAGCTCCTGAGATCAGCTCCATCCCGCGACTTACAAGGCTTGCGTCACCTTCAGTCCGGGGATCAGCTCACCACTTCATGGCACCCCGAAGCCCACCGTGCTTCGCTGCCATGGAACGCGCTCCGCCTCGCCAGGACTACCTGCTGGTGGCTCAGCTCACCGAGCCACACACCGTTTACCTCCGCGATTCAAAGCGTCGAGCAACGGCCTGGAAGATAGGTCATCTCCACCGCCATGGTGTCGAGCAACTCGCTGACCTTCATCACACCATCTCCACCTCCGTACGCCTGCAGCATCATCTACGGCACTCCGCATTACCTCATGTTACCGACCACCGACCATCCGCTACGTAGCCCAATAAACGACTGACTCACCACTTCGACCGACGTCTTTCATTTCTCTCTACCGATCCGGCCCGCTCCCTCAACTGCTTTTTACCTACAAGTGTAATTATCTATTTGAACCATTTACAAAATTCCCTAGTGGCTCCGACGGTTTCGCGACTTTTCATCCCACGGGAAAATATCCCCAACAAAGTATCTACTAAGACCTAACCTAACAAAAAAATGAGACAAATGTAATTCAGGCATCCCGTAAAGACAATAAATTTAATTATTGTCTCTATTATTTTTTCCCATTTGCTATTTTTGAACAATAATTTATTGTCTTTAAATTGTAAAGAAAAAAAAAATATTGTTAGGTTAGGTAAGTTTAGTTAGGTTTGTTAGGTTATGTTAGGTTATTCTGAAGTTATAGGTTAAGTTAAGTATTAGGTTATATTGAAGTTATTATTCTGGTTATGCAGAATAACCTAACATTACCTAACCAAAAAAAATGGGACAAATTTTTATTTTTTTTTTTACAGTGAATACCGCACAAGAATCTCAACTGCTCCCGTCTGGAGCCAGTGAGACTATGGCATCCCCAATTGGGGTATGCTGTAAGGCTGAAGGTAGTGGGGAGGGGAAGGAGGTGGGGAAGAGGAAGGTTGGGAAGTACCTGGCTATTCAGATCTGGTCACCAAACACGGCTAAAGCCATTTTTAAGCAACGTTTCAATTCTGAATTATGGTCTTACACCAGGGCGATACTGATAGTATCTTCCATCTGGAACATGCCGCAAATATACTATATATTATTTTAAATTATTATTTAATAAAAAATTTTTGCGCATGCCGGGTTCGAACCCGCGACCTCCGGACTGTGAGTCAAGAGTCTTACCCACTGGGCTACGGAGGTCGTCAAAAAAAAAATAATACAGACAATAATAATAATTTATTGTCTTTACAGGAAGTCTCGTTTAGTTTGTCCCATTTTTTGTTAGATTAGGTTAGGTTATTTTGTTAGGTTAGGTTAGGTTCAGTTAAGTTTTAGTAGATATTTTGTTGAGGGATGTTTTGTCCGTAGGTTATTTTGTGGGAGGATATTTTGTCGGCGATATTGTGCCACGGGATGAAAACGCGCACTACTGGCGTCAACCCCCTCCCGCCAACCAAAGAACATATAGGTATAACACTTCGTAATAACACATAGCTGAAAAGTACCAGGCGGTAATAAGATCTGATAAAATCCCTGCCCATAAAGAAGAAGAAAAGTCAAAAGTTACAAGAACCAACCCACTCCCACCCCCAACCCCTTCCCATCGCTTTGAGCCCCGACTTCATCCCCCCTCCTCCCGTTTCTCTTCCTCATCCCCTTCTCCTCCCCTGAAGCCCTGGGCGATGCTGTGATATATGGGATAACTTTGATACTTTTGAAGATGAATTATTATCAATTCTACGTTGTTATCAATCGTTTGACGTTTGAATTTGAACTACCTGAGAGATTATATTTTTTTGAAATGAAGGTATCATTTATCAATATTTTTTTGGAAATTAATGCCGAAAACACAAATTCCATATTTTTTAAATCTCGTTATTAATTATGTGATAAAAATTATAACGAGAAACATTGCGCTGTTACAAAATAAAAAAAATTGCTCGCATTTAAAAATCCGCTCCGCGGGTTTTTGCTGCTAGGCCCTGCGGGCGGCTTTTGTTTCGGCTTCGCCCAATTAATATTTATTTCAATTTGGGAGGCGCAAATGGTCACCCCAAGTGGTTCGCTATATTTGGTGATTTAGCAGGGGTGCCCGGGTTCATGCGGTGAGGTTTGTCTAGGTCTTGCGCGCGTATGACCAGGACACTGAACCCCAGATTCCTACCCACCCCTTAAACCTTTTTCCTTCCCAGAACCCTCCTCTCCTTTCTTTCCTTAAGAAAAAACCTCCACACAGCATCCCCAAAGATGTCATAGGTTCGGTGGGAAATTATTTTCCTCAGGGCCGGAGGAGCTCATGTAAAAAAAAAAAAATATTGGTGACCATTTTATAAATTCGATAGGAACTGATTAAAAAAATAGCCCGTTCCCGAGATCCACTGTGATCCAGTGATTGCTAGTCACCGTGACAAAGTAACCGGGACAGGTAATGATGTCACATGTAATATATATCCACGTGATGCTATTATACATAACTTTAGTATTACCGTCAATCTTTTCATATCAGTAGAGATATTCAATTCGCAGTACTTATACTTAGGGGGGGCACGTTCTCATGCGACCTGCTGACGGAAGTGGCGACATCTTGTGACTAATTATTGAATTCGAAACCGAATTACAACTGTAGCTTTGTTTGAAATTCCACGTACACAGATGTTTTTTGTGGCGCGGCGCGTATGGCTTGGCGTCAGACATGCACACGAAGTTGGTTTCTGAAATTCAACGTTTCCGTGAAAAACTACCTCATGTCACGCCTGTACCTAAATTTCTATAAATAAACAAGAAATAGTGTTAATACCTGCATGTACGTGTGGTCCTGTATATTTTCTGCATGTACAGAGTTTAAATAACACTATATATGCACAAGGTGTTAGGTTGTGTTTTTTTCATAACTTTTAATGTCTTTTCAAAGGGGTATCGAAGTTGCATGTTCTGAGTTGTCATGCAACCGGTCTAAGAATATAGAAATATATTAGGTTCTTACATATGAAATAGGCGTTTTGCCGTACTGGCAACTTTGATCTCAAGTATCTCCTCTTTGGTTAGGAATTCCAAATTCAAATTTATACAGCTATTTACTCATGTATTTGTATTTCGAAAATTATAATTCATTTGTTTTTTCCTTAATTGTTTTTTTTCTTTGCGTCACTTAGTTTACAAAATGGAAAACTTGAAATATCGCGTTATTTACGAGTACGAGTTCCACCGTGACACCAGTGCTGCAGAAACGGCTCGAAGGATTAATGATGTGTATGGCGACGGTGCCGCAAAAGAAAACACAGTGCGTTTTTGGTTCCAACTTTTTCATTTTGGAAATTTCGACCTTCAGAACAAGCCCCGTGGACGGCCGGAGACCAAAGTTGATAATGAAGAATTGAAGGCTATTGTGGAATCGGATCCATCGCAAACCACGTCCGAGTTAGCTGCAGGCTGCGGTGTTAGTGATAAAACTGTTTTAATCCACTTGAAGCAAAATGGGAAGGTGAAAAAGTTTGAAAGGTGGGTACCTCACGAATTGAGTGAAGCAGATCAACAAACGCGCATTAGAACGCTAGACCACACACTGCACAACAGACGGCTATCAAATTAGAGGAGCTTCAATTGGAATGTCTAAGACATCCACCGTACTCTCCGGACCTTGCCCCAACAGATTACCATTTTTTTTTTAAATTTGGATAACTTCTTGCAAGGGAAAAAATTCAACTCCGATGGGGCAGTCCAAGCCGCCTTCAAAGATTTTATTGATTCCCGTCCGAATGGTTTTTTTAGTAAAGGGATCGATGAACTACCTATGAGATGGCAAAAGTGCATAGATAGCAATGGTACTTTGATTAAATAAATATATTATATAAAAAAAATCGACTTTATGTTCCTCCCATACAAAACGCCAATTTCATATGTAAGGACCTAATATTACAAAAAAATTATACAGCGCCCGTGAGGTGATTTTTTTGATTGAATCCTCAACTAATAATCCCAATGTTTTTGGGCAGCTAAAATTTGAATGATTACAAAGTTCTTCAACGAATTTATTTGTAACTTAGATAGTATCTTGGATGAACATACCTGATTTTAAATAAGGATTAAAGAACATATGAAATCTTTGAACAATAACAGTTTCTCGGAGTTTGCCAACCATTTGGTGGAAACCAGTCACACCTTTAACTTCAATAGTGGAATAGAATTAATACATTGTAATGTCAATGGCATTCAGTTGGATAAACTAGAAATTTTAGAAATCCGAAAGAGTGTTAATGCGAATTTGAATATCATTATCATTACTCATTACTAAATATAAAATGAAGTCGCTCAAAATGTGTGTGCGCATTAATCTTTTAAACTAAGCAACGGATTTTCATACGGTTTTCACCAATAGATAGAGTGATTGAAGAGGAATGTTTATATGTATAATACATGTAAATTATATTAGAGAAAAGCCGAGAAATTCAAAGAAAACATATTTTTGCGCGATTTAAAACGGCTGGCGGGCCGTACTATAGTAACTTTTGAAATTCGTTCTAGGGAAGAAATTGGAAAATAGATGTAAAAATTCCGTACTTGAAATTAAAATAAAATATTAAAGAAATATTAAGCGGTTAGGTACTTAAGTACCTACTTACAAATTTTATGATTTCAGAGGAAATTTTGGTTACAAAATTAGAAACCTTCACAGAATTTATATAAATCATACATTATTATAGCGATTCTCTGTAGGTAGGAATCATCTTAGTAGATTCCCAGGATTATATTAATAAAACCATTGGTGGATAATTACATAACATATATACATACAGTAGTATACCTCGGTGGGTATTATTCAAGGTCTTAAGTGAGGTCCTTTATGATGGATTCAATTGAATGGATTGTTCGGATGGATTCCCGGATTACTTTCAGGGGTGGACTTATTAAAAAAGAGTATGCTATGGGCCATAAAAAGGGTTGCCAGGGAGGTAGGAAGCCACCTCTGGCCTGATGCTCCAAAATACCTGACTGTTGTAAAACTGTAAAACGGGCAGTCTGTTTCATAGAATTAATTGACAAATGAAGATTAATTGACAAATGAAGAATTATTTCTTGTATTACTTCATAGTTAAGTCATGAAAAAATATTTTTTTTGGTGGTTTACGCTTATATTTTTTGATACGTAAATAATAATTTTATTGTAATTCCAATACATAGAAAAGCTAGTAAAAGCTTCGATTTATCCGTAGCATATTTTTTGATGTTCATACTGTAAACCGATTCGTCGTAAAGATTAATCAAAATAGTATCTAAATAGGATTTCACGTATATATTCATCTTAACAGACGGATTGCAATCTTTAGAGCACAGGCGTCGCACAGTGGGCGGAATGAAGAAAAAACGCGAATTAAGTGGTTTTTGCAAAAGTTAATTTTTTAAATGTGTATATTTTTTTTAGTGTAGTTAAATAGTTTCTGCACTTTATGTGATTATTTAAATATGTCAATAGCGCTTCACGGAAGTTTGGCAAGGCCGCAAAGTGTGTTGTAAATTTGATGTTCGACATCGCGTTTTTCCATTCTCTCCTACGCGTGAGCACATACGGTTGTGTATTAAGTGACGTTTAGATATATATACAAAAGTTTTTTTTGTCTGATATTTTTCAAGGTATTTTCTATTTAATTTCCTAAATTATATATCAATATCACATGTGTGTGAGATTTGAACTCACATCTAATTTTCCACTATTTTTATATTTTTTTACTGTTAAAATGCTTATTTTAATTAGCATTTAGAAACAAAATATCGTTTGTACCCATTTATGAATATGTACATATTGTAGACTGAAGTTTCACCTTTAATATCATATATAAATTGTGATCATCTTTTGTCCTCCGTTGAACAAAGTTTTTATTTTCAGGAAGGCCTATAAGCTTTCCCCGGAGAGAATTATTCGAGGTATTAAATGTACAGGGTATATTAAATGCCACTTCTGTGAGATGAAAGAAGTTTTTAATTAATTACCTAACACAAAAATACCACATGGTGGCAGGTTCGAACATTTTAAGCCCTACATTTTACAAAACTGTTCAGTATTTTTCACTACAATCAATGAAGAAATGGAGTAAAAGCCGTTGTTATTATTGTGACGTTTAAAAAACATAATTTAGAGTGGTTGCAAGAAATGATAGTTGTCTTCAAATCTTTGGGTAGACTAATAAAACTATTTCAAGAAAGTGGTTTTACATCAAGGAAGAAAAAAGTGCATGATCTGTTAGAGTCACGCACTCTTGATGAACTTCAGTTAGCAGCAGATGTGAGTTTGCACAAATGTAAAATGGGGCTGCGATGGTTAGGTAGTCACAGCAAGTACAAGCAAAGGTATAGTGATGGAGAATATCATGATGACTCTAATCTCCCTACAACATAGTAGGTGCCAGTTCAGCTATACAGCGAAGGAAACTAAAAGCAAGACTATTATATGGCAAAACCCTGGGTCTTTATCTACAAGGTACTGCAAACCAATCAGAGTTCAAAAAAGAAACTCCCGAGATAATAAGAAATAAATTTTGCATATTGCGACCACTTCCTAAAAAAAGGTTCTGTTTACCTCCTGAAGCTTTAAGCCTACTAAAAATTTGTTTTTGATTTTCTACCATTTTTCAATTAAAATATGTGTGTACCTAATTATTGCCCGTCTTTTTGTGTTCATAGATGTGAAATATAATATTTAATATTTAAAATTTATATTTTTTTTTGAAGAAGATAATATTAATAATCTAAACAAAAATATGAAAGATAACAAGAAACAGAAAAACAAAAAAAGATAATGGTCGCAACTGGGACTCGAACCCAAAACCTCTCGTCTATTTTTCTGTGTCTTGTTCTCTTTCATATTTTCGTTTAGATTTTTATTATTATCTTCTTCAATGATATATTACAAGATGCGAATAACCTTCGAAAGTTATAAAAATAGAGTTTTTCTTGTAAAATTTAATAGGTTTTATTTGCCTAGATTTTTGTATATCTTCAAAATGTATTATTTTGTTGTTGTAAATTTCTACGGAAGAATAAATTAATAATTTTTACTTCAAAATAGTTATAATTCATTAATAAAATTAAAAAAAAAAAATTGCATTACTATTTAGTCAGCAAGGAATTAATTCGTGTTTTTTCTTCATTCCGCCCACTGTGCGTCGGGTGGGAATGCCATCCTTATTCTTCCGGTATTTCAATGGAAGATGCATAGTTGGCAAACACGCCAAACGCGTGCGCATGATATGTACACGGTTGACACTTGTCCCATGAGAACGGGTCGCTTCTTCGACTCGTTTTTGTGTTCAACAGCTCGGCTGTGGAAGATTTGCCGGCCTCTGTGTTTCCTCCTACCTAGAACATGGGTCTTTTCAAGACCAATGTTCATTCCTTCTTCTCTTTAAAAAGACCCTCCACACAGCATCTCAGATGACATGGGCCCTGAGGGAAATTATTTTCCTCGGGGCCTCCTGTGTGAAGTTAATGTAAAAAACAAAATATCACCTGGGATTACCTTTTCAAAGCTCATTTCTCCATTGTCCACACTCCACATTTTGATTATTTCTTAAGAAGGCTGTATACACGTTTACATACTGAAATATATTTACTTTGTCAAGGATAACATAGTACAATACAGGGATAATCCTTTACAGCCACCCCTCGTACAAGAAATAATTATCTGCGTCCTTCAAAGGGTGTAGAAATCATCCCCGTGTCTTAAAACCCGCCCTTCAATAGTTGGGAGATCTTCAACGAGGACCTTCAAGGGCTCTTTCAGGGGTTTCTTCCCTCTTCTAAGAAAGGGCGGGGTGGGAAGGAGATTGGGAGAGTTATTGGATCAGGAATGACAATAGAAAGTCGTAAATCGATTTGTGAGGCGATACAAGGAAGGTATTTCTTCTTTTTCCTTTTCTTTTTGTTGGTAAGGAGTGGAGGCAAGGCCGCATCAGAGCGTGGGCAAAGTGGGCTGTCGCAAACAGAGAGTAATATTGATTTCCTCATTATCTTAAACTAAGTATTTGGAGATGTCCGACTAATCCACCGGACGATCGATATATATTCTTGTTTTGTATTCCACCAATAATGCAATAAAATACCTGTACAAGAGTTCATATTTTCAAACAAAATTTTGTATCATGATACTAGGAATAGTATAAAAAATAAACCTATTTAATTTATTTTATTTTTTATTTATTTTATTTATTTTTATTTTTATTTTAAATACATAAACGGCTATACTGCCTTTTATAAATAAACATATAATAGAGTACAAAAGTAAGAAAAGTAATATCATTACATAAGAGTAGTTTTAAACTTAAAAAATAACATACAATTATTTTGTGTATCACAACAAAAAATAACAAGAAATAAAAGTGAGAAATATCATCATTTCATTTCAACATGTCCATATTGCGTGTATAAAGTTACATTATGGAAAAAATAAAAAAAATAAAAACTTAAAAACTGAAACCTAAAAATAACATACAATTATTTTGTGTATCACAACAAAAAATAACAAAAAAGAACAATGAGAAATATCATCATTTCATTTTAACATGTCCATATTGCGTATATAAAGTTACATTATGTAAAAATAATTTTTGAGTGCATATTTATATTGCGCTAATTTTAAGAAATAAATGTCGCCGATGTTAGCATATTCATTTCCCAAAATATGTAGTCGACTGATTGGTGAGTAATAGTGTGATAATGTATGTGTGTTATTATAGTAGAACGGTAGAGTCAGTCTATTGTTAGCGCGACCAGGGCAATGAAATCGTATTAGTTCTATTAAATCAGGGGTATCCAAGACCGAGTGAATTATTTTATATAATATTAATAGATCACAGATTTTTCTGCGATCTGATAAATTTACGAGATTAGTCCAGTTTAATAACAAATTATAGTCAACGGATTCTCTTGGAATACCTAATTTAAAATTAATATACCTAAGGAATCTATGCTGGACTTTTTCAATCGCTTGAATATGGATATTGTAATGTGGAGCCCAAATCGTAGAGTTATATTCTAAAATGCTTCTCACTAGCGTTATGTATAAAATGCGAATAGTATCAATGTTACAAAATTGTTTGGTTATTCTAATAATAAATCCTAAAATCTTCATTGCTCTATTAATAATATTAGTTATATGGCTAATAAATGTAAGTTTTGAGTTAAAAATAATACCTAGATCATTTATGGTTTCTACTGAGTTTAATATAATTTTGTCAAGATTATATTCATAAATGATCGGTTTCTTTATTTTATAAAATCTTATTATTTGACATTTACTAATGTTAAGTGCCAGTTTATTGCATATACACCAATTAAACAAGTTGTTTAAATTTTTTTGTAAAATTATGCAATCAGAAATATTTTTAATTTTTTTATATAATTTTAAATCATCAGCAAACAACAGGATATCAACATCGGAAAAAACGTCTACAATGTCATTAATAAATAAAATAAACAGTATTGGTCCTAAATGGGAGCCCTGTGGCACACCACTAGTGGCAGAAAAGGCATCCGATATTACGTCATTTAACTTTACAAACAGTTGCCTATTTGTTAAATAACTCTCTACCCATTTAAGAAAGTTCCCGGTTATACCCATACTCCTTAATTTATTTATCAATATTTTATGACAAACTTTATCGAACGCCTTGCTGAAGTCAGTATATATCGAATCTACTTGACATTTATCTGCAAAGGCATTCGCTATAAAGTTTTCATATATCAGTAGATTTGTCAGAGTTGATCTATTCTTCATGAAACCATGTTGAAACCTTGTTATAATCCCATTTAATTTAAAAATAATTTTATCCAAAATAATTTTTTCGAACAATTTTGGAATAGTTGACTGTATACACACAGGTCTATAGTTGCGTATATCGCATTTGTCACCTTTTTTAAATATGGGTGTGATGTAACTATTTTTCCATGCAATTGGAAAATATCCCGATGACAATGACATATTAAAAATTAAATAGAGGGGATACGACAAGGCATGTATACAGTGTTTCAATAGAATTGGGGGTATTTTGTCAGGACCAGAACTTTTTTTTACATCTAATTTGTTAATATGGGTTTTAATTTCATTTATATCTATGTGAATGTTAGAAATTTGTAAATTAAGTGGTTCGCTACGTTTGGTGATTTAGCAGGGGTGCCCGGGTTCATGGGGTGAGGTTTGTCTAGGTCTTAGAGGCGGATGACCAGGACATACTGAACCCCAGATTCCTACCCACCCCTTAAACCCTTTTCCTTCCCAGAACTCTCCTCTCCTTCCTTTCCTTAAAAAAACCCTCCACACAGCATCCCCAAAGATGACATAGGCCCTGAGGGAAATTATTTTCCTCAGGGTCTCCTGTGTGGAGCTCATGTAAAAAAAAAAAAAAAAAAAAATTGATGTTAGATGAAAAAAAAGGAATTTCACTATTATCAATTGTGTTGTCATATACATCTTTAAAAAATGAAGCAAATAAATTAACAATCATTTCTGCATTATTTCCATTTATGCCGTTATAAAACATGCTAGCAGGTATATCTATTTCATTTCTTTTTAATGACTTTGAGTACTTCCATAAAGTGTTGATGTCGTTATTTGCAATTGAATTTTCCACATTATTTAAGTATTCTTTGTAACAATGTTTAGAAAGATCGTGACATTGGCGGCGAATTGAATTAAATTGAATATAATCTTTAATTGATTTAGAATTTTTGTACTTTTTATGTATTTTCTTTTTCAATAGAGTCAAGTCAATTAAATCTTTATTGAACCACTGAGGGAAAACATTATTTTTATATTTAATGTAAGGCACACTTTTTTCTATGATATTGTGAATTATTTTATAGAATACGTTGATATTTTCGTTAATATTTTCTTATTTTAAAAAAGTCCAATCAGTAGCATTTAAGCATTCATTAATATGATTAAAATCAGCTTTATTAAAATTGTGAAGTGATTTTTTGCACTGTAGATTTGGTATTTTATTTAGTGATACGCTAATATTTAATGGAGGATGATAGTTATCTACAGGTAATATTATTTCACTTGATTTTACTACAGTTACTGAAGTATCACTTGAAAATACCAAGTCCAGTATTTTGTTATTACAATTTTCAATTTTATTTAATTGTGTTAGATTTATAAAATTTGACATGCTTATAACTTCTTTGTTTATTGTTGACAAGCCAGCGTTTTCTGTACCTGTCAATTCCATAAAGTTTTGATTCCAAATGATGTTCGGAAGATTAAAATCGCCAGTTATAATTATTTTTACTTTTGGATATTTTAATTGTAAAATTTCAATATCTTCAAAATGCTTTGTATAAATACTAATATCCGATTTAGGCGGAATGTACACATTACCCAATAAAATTCTGTTTTTACCTGTATTAATCATAACAAATAATTGCTCTATTTTTATAAGATTATCACGATTAAAAATATTTTAGTTATTTGTTTTTGGGGTGTTATGCCGTGTTGCGCTACACGGCATAATACCTCAAAAACAAATAACGAAAAAAAAACTATTTATTTTATGTTTAAGTAGTTAGTCCCGGAGTTGCCCGTGCTTTACGCTGAGTTTTTTGAAATCAGGTGTATACAGAAGATAATAATTTTCCTGTTTGTTTTAAACTTCGATGGTGGGTTTCTTCATTTACCGAGAATGCTAAATGCAATGCTAATTGTAAAAGTAAACGGTCAAATGCATAGAAAGTTCGTTTAAATTTTAAATTTCGATCGTTTACTTTTACAATTAGCATTCCATTTAGCATTCTCGGTAAATGAAGAAACCCACCCCGAGTGTGCAAAATTTCATTAAAAGTGTAAAATTTTTCCTTTAACCACTAGAGCGACTACGTCAAATAAATAAATTTGCCTCAATTGCTCCCGATTACCCAGAAGATCATTTTTAAAATTTTTCGCCAACATTAAAAAAATCATACCTTCGAATTTTGACATGGAGACATAAAAAATTATAGTGCTATATATCCAATAAATTACCCCGTATTTTCCCGTTTATCTCATATTTGTAGGATTTATAAAAAAAATATATATAAAAAATTGAAAAGTTTATAACCGCGCGAATCCTGCGTGTTTGTTACTTTGAATCTGCAGTGAGGTGTACTTATTCGAGTCAACATAGAATATTTTCGATTGCCGTATGTTGTCTGTTGTATACTTGATAATGAAAGGTGCATATCTCTGGAAAAAGGACTGAATATTTTGGTTCCATGACAGCGACAATTCATCCCGACAATTCAACCTAACCTAACCTATAAGTATAAGTATGTCGTATTTTGTTATTCACGCATGCTTCTTCGGATAGTCGAAATTATTGTTAGTAAAAATATTTTTACAGCGGATTTCCACTCAAGATGCCTTCAGATATAAGTATATCGATTTTGGTTATACGGCCGTATATCCTCTTTGCATACTTACTAAATAAAAATCTTCTAAATGCTCAGGCAGGATGAATTGTCGGTGGGATGAACTGTCGGCAGGATGAACTGTCGGCAGGATGAACTCTCGGCCGGATGAACTGTCGCAGGATGAACTGTCGCCGGATGAATTGTCGCAGGACGAATTGTCGGGTTACCGAATTTTAACCGTAAATAGCTGATCAAAAATTCAACGTGAAAAAAATATATTAAACATTTATTTTTAACGTCGTTCTAAAATAGCCCACGAAGTTCGGATTTGCAACATCTATGGTCATAATACATAAAGCATTTCAATAGCTTCGTTTTAAAGTAATTGGCTGGCCGGAAAAATGTTTTAAATAATTACAATAAATGTTTTACGAATGGTACGAAAAGTGGTCCATTTTTAGACCGCTATCAATCGCAGAAAAATAAAAATTGTCCATTTTTCAACAACAACCGCTCACTCAATAGAGGTAGGGTGGTTTTGGAAATCTCACATAGACAGTGACCTTTCTACTGTGTTGAAGGTCAAGTGTGCTAAATCTATTATTTATTATAATATTTGAATATATTGGATAACCAACACCCCTGCCATAGGTCATCCCAAGTAGTACGTTGGGTGACCTAGCAGGGGTGCCGGGTTCATGGGCTGAGGTTTGTTTAGGTCTTGCCGGCGAACGCGTTTGCCCACCTACTGCGTGGCGGGCCGGATGGGGAGAGACTGGTTGAGGGAAACCTAACCTAGACCTCTCCAGCTGGACTGGGAGGGATGGATTCACACGTCCGTCAATTAATACCACATAGAAAACCCCGAGGAAAATAATTTCCCTCAGGGCCTATGTCTAATTTGGGGATGCTGTGAGGAAGGTCTTTTTAAGGAAAGTAATGACAGGATGTTCTGGGAAGGAAAAAAAATATGATGGGTGGATAGGATTCTGGGGTTCAGTATGTCCAAGTCATCCGCCGCCAAGACCTAGACAAATCTCGCCCCATGAATCCGGGCATATTGACATATTGACTCATAGATTCCCACCCGCCCCACAAACCTTTTTTCTTAACAGAACTTCCTCTCCTTCCTTTCCCTTAAAATACCCTCCACACAGCATTCCAAAAGATGACATAGGTCTTGTGGGATTTTTTTCCTCGGGGCCTCCTGTATGGAGCTAATGAAAAAAAAATCAGAGTGTGCAATTCACACGCTGTAGAAGTGAAACCTTTAGATATCTAAAGTAGACAAGAAAAATAGGAGACATACTATTTCATTATCTCGTAGCCTAATACCAGTAGATGTATGTGTTTCTCTCTATTTGGTGTCGCTATTTTTCGTTTCATCGGAGTTTCAAATCACAACGGCGCTAAATAAGTCCACTTCAAAAACCAATGTTTTATTAATTGTGGAGCAATGCCCAATTAAAATTTTTGCCTGTGGGCTCGTAAATATTGTGCCAAACCACTGTTTCTGAGACTCCATCTTGCTTAGACCGTCGGGCTCAGACAGATTGAGAACAAAAAATTCTGACATTTTGCCCGCGAGACGAAACATTGGATTTGAAAATGAAATAAAAAATAATATTTCTGTAAAGATATGATACAGCCTCAAAAATAGAATTTTTCTCGATGTATTCTTAGGTAAACGTTGGCAACTATCAAACGAAACTGTCAGAATCCATCTCAATTTGATAAAGGCTTTTTTTGACTACGGACTCTTGGGTTAAAAACAAAGAAATGAAAAAATAATTCCCCAGGCTAATTTGTTCGTTTTTGGGAACAACTTATGTAGGTCTCATAGATATCGTTGTGTCTCCCTTATTATCATGGTGAGAATATGATCTAAACGTTGTGAAAGAGAAAATACTACGTTTTATATTAAAACCTAAAAGTTTACTACAAAGTTAATAAAATGTGCACCTTTCATTCCTCACAAGCCATTAAAATATTATGCGTATCTCTAGTTAGAAGCCTGATTTAATATAACTCAGTGGTTTGGTCTCCATTTACAAAATTCACAAATAATATCGAGCGAATACAAAAAATCTAAAAACGTATCTGAAAGCCAGCAGCTTGTCAACAGATTCTTAAACAATCGTAGTGGAACAACTCACGTTCGTTGTGTGGGTGTATGGACGAAGCTAATCACATTCAAAAGATACTGCGGTAAGAACGTTCGCTTATTCTGTAGTCCATCTTTTCCGATGATTCGAATTCTTTTTGGATAACACGAGCACGGGTTCGAATCCCAGGAGAGCCACAAATTCCACTTGTACCGCTTGGTATTCATCCCGCATTGCTCCTCTGGTCCTAGGAGCCCAGAACACCAGAAGTGACCTCTAAACTTCAATACATGATGGCATATTAAAGATTTTACTTCCAATATGTTACATCTTACAATTTACCCAAAACGGAGAAAAAATGTTATAAAATTCACTTTGTAAAACTTTTTTTCATACTTTTCGTAAGGTACCTTTTCAGTTAATTTTTTTTAATACAAATTTCATAACCATAGAGCTCACCAGTTTATATAGAAACCGCGGGCATGCGTACAACAAATCATAAAAATATAATCACAATTGGATGAATGGTATAGGAACGCATACGGGACAAACAAATAAACATTAAATTTTTATTATAACAACTCTCTTTTTATAACTTTTGAAGATTATTCCCATCAATGCATTGACATCCAAATTTAATAGACGTGAAGATACAGATGAGGGGTAAAACCAAACTATGGAGGGGCGAAGAGGGGAAAGATGACTGTGATTCGTTAAAAAATCAATCTGACAGTACATAGGCATCTCGCATTATAATATCACCATTTAGTTCTTAAAAGCAAAATCTGCTTTTGAATTAATAGACCTTTTTACATGGGAGCGCGAATTGCTCGCCACCTTATTAACATATTTGCGAAGTCCAAATATGGCATAGTAAAGTTCGCCACATTTCACAGACGAATTTTTTGTTGCCGTATTTAGTTAACTTTTACAAATGTTTCATAATTTAATTACCTGTAACCAGCGACGAGCTCACTGGAGAACCGCCCACATTCGTTATGATCGACATATTTTAAGGTTTAATGTATAGCACAAGCTATCATTTTTGCCGTGTTATTTCGTGAGTACGATATGAGCTCGACGCTGGTCAGGACAAGACTGATGACGACACATTTTTTAGATTCGGGCAAGTCTCTGTATATTCATATATCTACGCATCAATGTAATATATCATTGAAGAAGAAGAAAACACTAATAATCTAAACAAAAATATGAAAGAAAACAAGACAGAGAAAATAAAAAAGATACCGGTCCCAACTGGGACATGAACCAATAACCTCTCGTTACCGTGACTAATGTCTTATTCAATTAAACCACTGTCACCTATTATTTAAACGTCATATTTGTTAATCTCATATTTAAAATTTTAGAATTAACAATATTATCATCGACTAATTTTTTTTCTATGTTACTGGCAACTACCCTTTGCATTGGAAACAATCGTTCGAAGAACTGGTTTGTAACCTAGCTAGTGTCTTGGATAAATATTTCCGATTTTATTTATGTGGAACAGACGGTCCCAGTTGAGACCGTCATTATTATTATTTTTTTACATTAGCTCCACACAGGAGGCCCTGAGTAAAACAATTCCCCTCAGAGTCTATGTCATCCTTGGGGGATGCTGTGTGTAGGGTCTTTTTAGGAAAGGAAGGGGAGAGGAATTTCTGAGAATGAAAAGAGTATTAGGGGTGGGTAGGAATCTGGGGGTCAGTTTGTCCAGATGTGACGGACGCATGGATCCATCCCTCCCACTGCGGTGCAAGGTGATGTTCCGAGAGAGTGCGGCTGAAGAAATCAAAGGGACTCCCTCAACAATTCTCTCCCGATCTCTGCTATGCAGCTGGTGGGCGGAAGCATCCGCCGCCAAGATTCCTATGAACCCGAGCACCCCTGCTAAGTCACCAAACCCTGCCATAGGCCACACCAAGTTGTTCGCTACGTTTGGTGACTTAGCAGGGGTGCCTGGCTAAGTGCATGGCAGGCCGGATCAAGAGACTGGTTGAGGGAGGCCTTCCGATCTTTCCAGCCGGGCTCTCGACCCATCGCCTAGCACCGCAGTTGGAGGGATGGATTGATACGTCCGTTACTCCTGGATCCACTGACCCCCCAGATTCCTACCCACCCCTGATACCTTTTTCCTTCCCAGAACTTTCTACCATTCCCTTCCTTAAATGGACCTTCCACACAGCATCCCCTAAGATGACGTAGGCCCTGAGGAAAATTATTATTTTCCTCAGGGCCTCCTGTGTGGAGCTAATGTAAAAAACAGGTGTGCTTTAGACCACACTACTTAAGTAAAACTTCACTAATTTATAAAAGAAGAGAGAAAGAAAATGTGCACGCGCACTGCTCTCTCTTGCTCCTACAGTGTGATACAAACAATAAGCCTGCACTATGTCTTAGATATACAAAACGTAACTGGCTATGAGAGAAATAGAGAAAGAAAAATTTGTGTGCTCGCACCTCTCTCTCTTGCCCCTACAGTAATATACGAAACGTAACTCTCTCTCTTTCCATTTTCACTAACTTATATCTCCCTCTCAACTTCCGTTCGCCTCGCCCAATTACACTTTTCGTAACGCTCTCGTCACGCATTCACCAGCTTACTTCACAAGTCAAGCGTGCGTAAAGAAGTTTTACTTTTTAAAAAAAAGTAGCCACTCACTTGGGGTGAAATTGTGGGATAAATTGTTCACAAATTCCCAATTGTTTCAAAAATTGACTTCATAATGTTGATTTACAAACTTCATGCTTGTACCACGAATTTTCGAACATCTTGTACAGGTTTGTATTCAGTGTTATTACCAAGGATCTTGTTTATTAATTTCATAATTGATTGTTCTTTGAGACAAATTTAGTGTTCAATATTTCCGAGGCAATTTATTACATCCGTTCATCGTAATTTCAAAACACAAAGCGCCAAGCACAAATTAATTAATCTCATAATAAAAAACAAACAAACAATGAATTATTTATAAAATGCCAGCCTTTGAGGGCGCTGGCTTGTTGGAGTTCAAATGACCTTTATTTCAGATCCTTTTCAAAATTCAGCTGTATTCAAAATTTCCTATTCTGAAGATTGAAAACAGGGACGGACTTTCTGACTTTGTAAATTCTTGACTTTGTGAATTCTCGATATTTGTAGGGGCGTGTAAATAGCCCCGGACACGAATACTACCCTATGTAAAATAATGAAAGATGAACTCTTCCCTATGTGACACAAAACAGATTATACAGCAATTCCAAAATCCTCAGTGAAAACAAAACAATACTCACTCAGAGAATGCAGCTCTCCACACGATGTCCAGACAAACGACACTAGTTTCTTTCAAATATTGAATTTTGTCAAAGGCGGTATTGCATAATCTCAACAGATGTTTATCACAGGAAGAAAGTTCAAACAATGAATATGAATTTTGCACATTAATCGTACATGCCAAAACCTCACAACAATACTTCAATTACGGGTTTATTTTGATTAGGACTGACATCTCTTGGCTTTAAACAACACTCACGTCGAAAGTAATTGCCTGCCCCACAGAAGTAAGAAAATGCATGAATATACTGAATTTCAATGTCACATAGGTAAATTCA
Source organism: Limnephilus marmoratus (assembly GCA_917880885.1). Classification (NCBI taxonomy): domain Eukaryota; kingdom Metazoa; phylum Arthropoda; class Insecta; order Trichoptera; family Limnephilidae; genus Limnephilus; species Limnephilus marmoratus. Next base: position 6,235,914 of record OU862935.1, read on the forward strand.
ATATAATACAACCACCGTAGATGGCGTCCCCATGGTCCCATAGCATAAATTATTAATTTAAATGAGACTAATGCCCAAATGTATTTAAATATAATTTATGGCGCGTATCCAATATTTGACAAAAAGGGATTTTTGTGAGAGGCGTGTTGGAATTTACAAAGGGCGATTGAAAAGTAATCGGCCTAAAGCTCCGTTCTAATTGGGCAAGTATTTTAGTCGAGTGGAGAGTATAGTAGTAACTAAACGCGTCCAAACACCGTAATTTTAGTAGAGTGGGTGAATCAGCTCTTTAGTAGATTCAGAGACATCGAAAATAGCCGCGAGCAGATATCTGTTGAACCGCGAGCGCTTATGTTTCGTACCGTTCATACGACGCTATCAAATATTTCTTCCTATGGTAGGAGAGGGGGTCAGATGAATTAGTGAGCGGCCACGGAGTAAGCATTTTTTATACTGAATCTGTCAACTTGACGTCTGTCATCCACCGGTCTAGGTAGCTCCGTAATTCAAATGACCCCCTGTTTTCGTCAGAGTGGGGGGCGCTTAACTGTTGGCATGTCGCCTTAGGAGCGGTTACGGCGTAAGATGTGCATTGTCTGTGATTGATGTGCGCATAAAGCTCTTAGGTGTGAACGGTCTGAAGGGATTGTATGGAGAGCGATATTTGGCGTGCAATGATCTTTTATATTTCTTTCCAACAAAAAAAGAGTGTGCTTTAGACCACACGACTGAAGGAAAATTTCACTAACTTATGCCGGATACCGGTTGTATATAATTTTTTTTTTTATTTACGGACAAATAGTCCATTAACAATATAAAAATAACACGAATAACAAGCGTGCGTAAAGGCCCAACCATCGAACACCGTTCGCATCACACTTTTCCTAATTCCACACTTTTCCTAACATCACACTTTTCGTAACACATAACCACTTTTCGTAACGCATCATCACTTTTTGTAACGCATTCACCAGCTTACCCTCCAAGTCGAGCGTGCGTAAACAAGTTTTACTTCAAAATAAAAATTGCAACGCTTGCCAGGAACTCGCTTTTTATTTCAATAAAAGTATTATATTAAACATAACCAGTCCGCTACTGAAGTACGTAAGAAGATTTTGTCCCGTGTTTATTAATTTGGATCCAAATTCTTAGAATTTCAGGAGATTCAGCATTCATACCATCCGTTTGTCCTGAAAGACATCCTGAAGATTGTGCTAAAAAGCCTTACATTAACCCTGCCCGCCCCCAACTTCTTTATTTATCTACTTCATCCTCCAGTTCTTCTTTCAAAATTCCAGCCCTCTTGTGACGCGTATTTAATTTAATAAATTTTAAGAAATCATCTCAATGCAGTAAACTATTTTAAACAGGCTTTCAATGTTGTATATAGAAAAAGAAAAAGCCAATATTTTTGCGTTAGCTCTAACAGGAGATCCTGAGGAAAAAAAGTCCCTTACGGCCTACATATGTCTGCTTTGAAGATTCTGTGTGGAGGGTCTTTTTAGGGGGAGCAGGCATGTTTTTCGAATTCAATTTTTCGAAAGACCAATTTTTCGAAAGACCAATTTTTCGAAAGACCAATTTTTCGAAAGACTAATTTTTCGAACGGCAATTGGCCCGAAAGACATATTTTTCGAATTTGACAATCAACTTTTAAAATATATATTTCAGTTGCTTATGAGTCATACTTACAACTAACCAATTACTGTTAAGTTAGGTTAGGTTAGATATGGCACGACCAAGAGAATCAGATACTTGATTAGGGCCATGCCAGGAGTCAGAATAATAGAAGATCATGTATGAGACGATGTATGAATGTGAACGAGGCAAGGAGCGTCTTGTGTCGCTCTCCATAGAGAGAAAAAAATGGCCTTATATTTAAACGCCCGGAGTCTCAAAAGTTTCGTATGATCTGTAGCTATTCGAAAACGTAAAAATAAATCAAATTATTTATCACTATTAGCCCGCTAAAATTGCCGAAAGTTTTGAAAAAAAAAAATAGATATCGTGATTTGGAAAAAAAATAAAACAAAACTTATTTTTCATTCCATAACCGCAGTTCAAAGAACCAAAAAAAACATGTGATGTGTTGGTTAAAAATATAAAAGGGGAAAATAACACTTTTTCTGGATATAATCAGAATTCTTGTTGACTTACTTGTATACATAAACCTTTTTTTTAATTTTTGTCAAACAAACGTTAAAAGGTTAAATTACTGAAAAAAGAAATCATTAAAAATTAAAAAAAAATGGTTTTAGGTTTGTTTTCTGATTTTCAATGCATTTTAGCGGGCTAATAATCATTTAAAAAAAAATTAAATGCAGTTCTCATTTTCTTTGTAAGACACAACTTTCGAGACCCCGGGCGCTTCTGAATTCAAAAGTTGAAATAATTAACACACCCTATTGTCAATCCTGTAATAAAATACTCTTGTACGTACTGTATATATATTTGTATCAATTCGAAAAACTAGCATTTAGGTCAATTGTTGTTCTTGAAAAAAAAATACAGTCGAATTGAGAACCTCCTCCTTTTTGAAGTCATTTAAAAATTGCATTTCGGTCAATTTACAAAGACCCCTTTTTAGGGTTCCATGCTAACTCAGAATCAAGTCAACTTTATACTTCTTTGAAAAGTCATTTAAAGCTATGATTTTTTTAATAGTCCATTACCTAACATAACCTAACGTAATGTAACCCATTAATTTTTTTTATATGTTATTTTCATCACTTTTAATGACTTTTAAAGGTGTTGACTTGAGTTCTTTTTGAGTGTTCTGGTGCCCTTTTCAGGGAAAGATAGGAGAGAAAGTTCTGGGGTGGAAAAAGTATGAGGGGTACCTACCTAGGTAGGAATCTAGCGTTCAATAGGACCAGGAGTAACGGACGAGGAACTGTATAAATCCCTACATCCCACTGCGGTGAAAAGCGATGGGTCGAGAGAGTCAATTCGCAATTCACCCCCAGGACGTAGATAAACCTCATCCCATGAGCCCGATACCTCTGATAATTCACCAAATGTAGCGAAACACTTGTGGTGCCACCTATGGCAGGAAGGTTGGTTGTTTATTAATATTTATGTTCAATCAAGTATAAACTTTCGTTCTACTTTATGTGGAATCAATCCATTGCCACATATGGAATACTGGCTTGGGGAAGTGCAACGAATACAGCAATTGATCCAATTCAAAAGATACAAAAGGCGATAATTAAACTAATCCTGCAAGTGCCTTTCTACACACATTCAAGCGAAATTTACAAAACATTAGAAGTCATGTCAATAAACAACTTTATGCCAAATCTGCACTGCTACACTTCCTCCAAAACAAACTCCATATTCCAATTCAACCAACAACAATAATAAAAACTGTACCTGTAAGTATTTTCTTGTGTAATACTTCTGAAAAGTGTGTAAAACATGTATTTCATGTGTAGGACAAAATTAAGTAAGGTTAAATGGAATTAAAGAGTTATGTTGTAATGCTAAGAACAAATTTTATTGAGGTTATATTCATAATTCATAATTCCTTATCATCCATTATCTACGAAATTAATCAATTTAGAAGGCAAGAGACTCTACATTTACAATGAATATCAGGGCATGTTCAGATCGATAAACTAAATCTGACTAGTGACGTGTAATAACAATTCTAATATGCTGATCTGTGGGTATGTAAAAAAATCAAAAGGTTTAAAGTTTCAAATCTCAAATAGTAATCCTGCTTTAGATACTTAGGGCGCCAGTCCTTCCTAATAATTATATGAAGAACAAATTTATAAATATAGTAAACCATATTGTGAGAATCTATCGTAACATGATGACAATCGCTCACGTGTCTGATGGCGCAAGCCTCTTGCGAATCCTTTCCGTGATGTACTTCCTGACAGCTGTCCAACCTCTCTGGAACTGATTAGCAATCTCCGATTATGTACTCGGCCGTTGCCGTGTTCGTAACTGCACGGTTGTAAAATTAATATGTCCTTCTCAAGCGCTTGATACCGGGGCGAGTAGTTTTAAATCGTTACAAAACCCGGTCCTTAACAAATATAACCCTGAACATACCGATAACACACACCACACACGGAAAAAGACATTTTCAGAATTATGCAACCAAACTTTTTAATTATATGCCCATTACTCTGAAACAACTACTAACTGTAGATACATCTACAAACATTCACAAAAAACATATCACAGCCTGGATCAAAAATCAAGATTTTCACTTTATACAAAATACTTAATCCCTAACCAAACGTAACCAAACTATAAAATAAATAAACACGTCTTTCAAGAATTTACCAACTATTCATATGTACACATATATATACCTTATATGTATTTATTTTTTTTCTTCTAAATAATCATTGTACTTACCATTAAAATGTTTAAAAAAAAAAGAAAAAAAACTAACTTTCTACTACAACACATAAATACCTGTACTTGTCACACTTAATCATAAACACGTAAACACCTCACGTAAACACCGCATCCTTGTGTACGTGGATTGCCGACTTCTTGAGGGAGAGGTCGATTCAGACGGTAGTCGATGGTTTCACCTCTTCCTCACACTCGATAAATGCTGGCGTCCCGCAGGGATCGGTTCTGTCTCCGACTTTGTTTTTGTTGCACATCAACGACCTTTTGTCATGTGCACCAATTCATTGTTACGCGGATGACAGTACAGTTCATGATAGCTTTTTGTTTGACAAGCCCCCAAAGGGCTCACAAACTCCAACAGCTCGTAAGGCTTTGAAGCAAAGAATGGACGGTTACCTCGAGAGTGTTTTCTCTTGGGGTAAAAATAATCTCGTTGAATTTAATGTTTCAAAGACCCAATCTTGTCTGATTACGTCTAAAAGGGATCGAAATGAAAATCTAGTCTCTTTCAACGGAAGCAATCTTCCGAACAGGCCCTCCATTGATATGCTTGGTGTAACCCTAAGTGACCAGCTCAGGTATGGGGGCTCCATCGAAGCCAGAGTAAAGTTAGCCTCCCAAAAACTGGGCGTACTGTACAGGGCCCGCAGATACTTTAATAGTACACAACTGCTAACCCTGTACAAATCGCAAGTGCGCCCCACGGTTGAATTTCCCCACCTCTGGTCTGGAGCTCCAAAATACCTGAAAAATACCCTCGACTCTGTGCAGAAACGGGCGGTCCGTTTGATAGATTCTCCCATCTTAACAGACGGATTGCAATCTTTAGAGCACAGGCGTCGGGTGGGAATGCTATCCTTGTTCTACCGGTATTACAATGGAAGATGCTCCGAGGAACTAGCATCATTGATCCCTTTGGCACCGGTGCATAGTCGGGAAACACGCCAAACGCGTGCCCAACATTTGTACACAATTGACATTTGTCACATGAGAACGGGTCGTTTCTTCGACTCGTTCTTGTGTTCAACAGCTCGGCTGTGGAATGATTTGCCGGCCTCTGTGTTTCCTCCTTCCTACAACATGGGTCTCTTCAAGACCAATGTTCATTCCTTCCTCTCCTCAAAAAGACCCTCCACACAGCATCCCAGATGACATAGACCCTGAGGGAAATTATTTTCCTCAGGGCCTCCTGTGTGGAGTTAATGTAAAAAAAAAAAAAAAACCTCAGCACAGGTTCACCTAGTGAGGTGTTCACGAAACATACAATATTACCGACCAACAGTTTCACCTTCAACCCACCTTACACCCAACATAATGAAATGTAATGTTAATACGTAAAAAAAAATTTCAAAATACATTATGTAAAAATGTTTATAATAAGGTAAAAACTGTAATATCATTATCATCATTATCATTATCATCATCATTACATAGTATAAAATGAAGTCGCTCAAAATGTATGTGCGCGTTAATCTTTTAAACTACGCAACGGATTTTCATACGGTTTTCACCAATAGATAGAGTGATTGAAGAGGAATGTTTATATGTATAATACATGTAAATTATATTAGAGAAAAGCCGAGAAATTTAAAGAAAACATATTTTTGTGTGATTTAATACGGCTGGCGGGCCGTACTATAGTCACTTTTGAAATTCGTTCTACGGAAGAAATTGGAAAATAGATGTCCTAGAGTAAGTAGGTATTTGATTTTCCCTTTTCAAATATCCAGTGTTGCATTGCAAGCATTGTATAATTAGTGGCGAGTTAATTAGTTTATATGTATAATACATGCTTATTATAGTAGAGAAAAGCCGAGAAATTCAAATATTCAATTCAGGCAGCGGGCAGCAGGCAGCTGGCAAGCGGGTGGTGTGGATTTTATAAAGATTGGGTAATGGCGTTGTGTTTCGTTAGCCACGGCAACGTGTGGCCGGGTCTGCTAGTTATACAATAAAACCATAACCGAAGCGTTTATTTTAACGTTTAAAGGATTGTAGGTTGGTATCTACGAGTATTTAAATAAAGCCATGTTAAATCTTTCACTATCACATACAAAAATCTTCCATCGTGTACACTGAACAGCCAATCCTTAGAAGTGTATCCTTAGATCTACATAAATTTAAAAGAAAACTGAAATCGCCAATAGGCTCTTTTCACAAACCAAGAATACCGTTAAGCGTTTGTGGAAGATTTAAAGTTTATTTTTCTGTATGAGTCTGATCATTGTACTAAAAATGTATGATTTTTAATATTTTCATTCATAACACAGGTCTGCGACTGTTTTTTTTCTTCTTTGAAATAAAAGGTAATTCCTATGTATTTTTGGTTGCTGAATTCGGGAAAATTATCAAAAAAATTCCATCACGTAAGGTTTTCCGGAAAACTCAAAATACTGTGGGATTGCCTATCTTAAGGCGCAAAATGGGGTTTATTTCCGAAATATATTTTTTTTATTAATTCCAACTTATTATAAAATAATGTTATGTTTTATAGACTGAAACAAAACATTTAGTAACTCATGACGATAAAATTAGTCAGCGTTGAATCACATATATTGGGATTTTCCATAGTAAGTATGATTCCAAGCCCTTCATTTATTTATTTCTATTCCAACTTTCGTAACGTGCGTTTCAAAAATGACTTCAAGAGGTTGTGTAAATTCTTCTGAGAGTTTTTGCTATATTTGTGGTGAATTTGTAGTGAAAAAACAACAGTGAAATATTACCGATTTTGTTAAAAAAAGTGTATTTTGCGTATTTGGTGTAAAGATAGGGGACCAGGACAAATATTGGGCCCTGCAAGGAATTTGTTCAAGGTGTGTTGAAGGACTTAGAATGTGGACAAAACGTAAAGTTAAATATTTTCGTTTTGGTGTTCCCATGATCCGGAGAGAGCCTCGAAACCACAGCGATGACTGCTACTTTTGTTCGTGCAATGTGCAAGGGTATAGTACCAAAAATAATAAAAAAAACAAATTTGTTACCCAAACATGGATTCGGCACTCCGCCCAGTCCCTCACGGACCTGGCATTCCTACACCACAAAGTCTAGACGATTTGCCATCATCAGAAGAAAGTTCTAGTCAGGAGTTTCAAGTAGGCGACTCCAGTGGACCTCAACAATTTTAATATAACGTCCCACAAAACTAAAAAAAGCAGATTTTATATGGATTTATAATTGTATATAATGTAAATAAAATATTTTATGACTTAAAATTAATTAAATTAGCATATTTTACTTTTTTTTTTCTTTTGAACGTTCCCTACAAAAGTAGTGTAAGGCGGGTTTCGCCTGTATTTTAATTTCCACGTTATGGAAAATTCTTACGTGATGGGTTGAAATTGATAGCATACTCGAATTCAGCAAACCGAAATACATATATTTCACCCATTACCATTTAATTTTTTTTTTTAAATGTCAATTTGCAGGTCTGTGTAATTATTGATTTGAAAATTCGCACATTCAGAGACGGTTACAACTGGCTGCAACGTCATTATGAAATCAAAACCGCCACTGGCTGTTAAAGCGGTTTTCAACAATGTTGTCCTGCGTGACGTCAGAACCGCCGAATTCACGAATAAAAACGAACATGTCTTTTTGGCGGTAATCGAAAATGGTATATTTTAAATCGTTATAGAAAGTTTATTCGTCAACGTAAAATCTTAAGACGTTAAAATAATAATAATTATTCAGAATTTTCCAACCATATTTTGGAAACAAGTCATTCTTTTGATATTAATAAAGGTCTTAAAATTTTACATACTAACACTATGGGTAGGTATACAATTAGAAAATTTAGAAATTTTAGAAATTAGAAAAATCGTTAATAATAAATTAAATATTATTATATATTAAATATTATTAATCCAAACATTTTTTTAAAATAGCTATATTTTGATTTTATTTTCTTATTAATACTTACAATAATTATAATTATTTATTTTGTTATTGGACTGCTTGTTTTCATTGTTTGTTTTAAAAGTTTTTTTATTATATAAATGCAATTTCATGTGTCCTTAAAAAATTTTTTTAATTTTAATTTATATAACTATTTTTATGAGATTTTTTAAGCTCTTAATCACTTTTTATTTTTAACATTTTGTCTTTGTTCTAATTTTTTAATTTGTTTTATATATTTTTTTAATTTTTTTTTATCAGTGACTATTTAATTACAGTTTTGATGAGAATTGCAAGATATGATAATGTATATAAATATTTCATCTGTTTGCTCTTAGTCCTCCTCACTAGGTGGTCCTGTGCTGAGGCGGACTGGTAGATTTCTTTGATTTTCCGTTATTTAGTTTCTATGATGTTTTTAATACATTCTCTAGTATGTCTGCATTAATTTCTTTCAGCCATGTTTTGATTTTTTCCTTAAACTTATTTATCTTTTCTATCTTTTTCAAACTTGGAGGAAGGATGTTGTAAAGTTTGGTTGCCAGATATATGTGGTTTCTTTGGCCACAACTTGTCTTCAATTTGTTTATCATTTATTTTTTTTAAATTAACATCCTGTCCTAACGAAGATAACATTGTTATTGAAACCTTTTGATATTGTTAATTATATAGTGGTTTAAACGAAGTTATTTGATTTTTCATTATATTAATAATGATGCCACAAGATATTTTGCTAAGTTTGAAGAAAATAATACACATTTCTAATTTAGAATTATTAAAAAAAATATAATTTTGTGACTATAGATAGGTACCTAATTTATTGTTTGTCTGAACAACACTTCTGAAAATGACACTTATTTTCACAAACAACTAAAATAAGTATTTTTGAGTATGCATGTGGAACTGTTACATATGCAAAGTTTAATATATAGAAAGTATTTAATTAATATCAATAAAAGTCAAATTTCTTTCGAACACTTTAAGTTTTAAAATTTATAGGTTATTAAAAAAAATAAATGTTATTTTTGAAGATAATATCTATACATTTGTAGAGCAGAAACAGTAATTATATGAAATTCTCTCGATAGAAAAAAATATCAAAGTTTGCTCCGAAAATTATTAAAAACACATTTTGCTCTGTTATCAAGTTATGGGGATAAGAAAATTCACATTATATTATTAAATGCAACATGAACATTTTCGAGAGATTTTGGCTCTATTTTAAACAATCGTGTTTTATTAAATACTATCTGGTACCCGGCATGCGTTGCTATGCCATTTAATAAACAAATTGTTTCTCTCTGCGTGTCCTTTCCCATTCGTCCCGTTCCTGTTCCGCCTCCCCTTCCTCTCTCGCGTCCCCTTCCCATCTCGCGTTCCTTCTTCGCCTCCTCCACCTTCCATCTCCCCGTCCCGTGAACCCCCCTTCAGAGTTCTCCTCCCCCCTTCTCCCCACCCTTGTGTTCCCTTCCTCCACTCTCCCGCAAACCCCCTACCCGAATTCCCCTCCCGCATTCCATACATTTAGTTTTCAAACAGCTCGCGTACCACCTATTGCAAGTTTTTATACAAATTTCATAATGCCAGAGCTCACCAGTAGTTTTATAAAACCTTGTCCTGACAAAAACGAATACAAAAAAAAGAATTATCCAATTTGGTGCAGTCGTTCGGGAGTTTTGCGCGTACATGAATTACTATCGTTTTTAATTTTACCGCGCTCCATCTAACGTTCATATTTACATATCTCTCATATCTCTCCTTCTTTTTGAACGCTTACTACCGGGCCTTAAAGCCACACAGACACGCCCAGAACACACCCCTATCACTTTTAGTCTTCAGTGACCGTACATCGCATATATAACATATCACTCTCCACGAAACCCTTTTGTTAGGCAGCTTTCCTGAAACTTTGTGAAACTAAAATCCCTGAAGATTTCCGAAGAAATGCGAAGTTTTCCGAAGCGACCCGAATACACTGACAAGAGATCGGATGGGCAGATATAAGGACTAGCAGATACCTGATGGATAGCCAGATTGGCTCCGGATAATAAGAAGCAAGGGATCAAAGGGACTTGGGTTAGAACGGTGAGTTGTATTAAAGGGGAGGGTACAGGACGTGGGGAGGGTTGGAGAATTGTTGAAGGGATATCGATAAGTTGAATGGACGTTTAAATGGGATTGTTACAGGCTAGATCGAGATTCCGGTAATAGGGATGATGTGAAAATGGGGTATTTATTTATCAATGTGCCTTAGGATAGCTGTAAAATCGTTCTTGTTGGGTTTATCAAACTTTTTGATTCAGTTTTTATTTTATTTATTTTTGATAGTGTGCAAAACTTATCAGACCAGTACTCACATACGCAGCTAAGATTTGGGTACTAACTAAGAGAAATGAGCGAGCACTGGACGTTTTTGATAGGCAAAAATTTGGAGGCGTGTCTTCGGACCGGTTTTAGAAAATGGATGGATTTTGGCGCAGACGTTATAACAACGAGCTATAATATACTCTATTTAAGGATCTAAACGTCTCAAAATTTATAAAACTGGGAAGACTTCGGTGGCTGGGTCATGTAAAGAGAATGCCCGAGCATCAAGCACCAAAGTCCCTGCTGAACTCAAGACCGATAGGGTGAAGGAGCCTAGGAAGACCAAGACCAAGATGGAGCCCCAACGTCCTCAAAGACATATTGTAGCAGTGGCAACGCGATCCGTGACATCACTAGTGCAAGTTGCACGTCACTAGTACGCAACCACGTGACCTCGGCTGCCAACGGGTTCCTGAGGAGCAATTAACGGCTGAAGATTCAGTTTCTTTCTGGAAGCGGGCGGTGCGGATTTGTCAACACTAAACGAGCGGCTTGGGGAAGCCGATCACGGAATTCTCACACGAGGAACACAATGGAAGCACACCACGACCCTTAGTAATGTAGTACTAATTTTAACTTATTATTACCATGGTTTATCTATCAATTTAGCTATTGTAGTTTTCATAATTTGCCTTTAAAAATAGGATGGCGCCCGTAATAACTTTTAACTGCTTAAATTCATTTTAAAATATAACATATGTGACATTAACTTACTTTTACAATAACCTTCTCTCTTCGAGGAAAGGCACGACCCTGTGGATTTAACTCTTAATAATTTAACAATATATTACATTATCAAATAATATCTATGGTTGTGATGTAAATTAATAAATCTTGTTTTTCAAGTTTAGAGTTTTATTATGTGTCATGCTCTGGATTTCTTAAGAGCGTTTAACCAGCCAGCGGACGAAAATCCACATTTCGTCGAAAGTTGTTCTTCCGATCGTGCAGGGCGGTTACAATGAGAAAGATTTATTATTATCCGTACCAGCTTTTTTAAATTATAACTCAATATCGAATTTATTTCAATCCAAATTAGCTTTAATTTATACCTTCATCCAAAAATGCTGAAAGGCGTGATGATAAAACTATTAAAATAGTGTACTTTTTGTAGTTATTTTTTGATTATAAGCATTTACCATTTTTCAATAATGTCTAAATTTAATAAAAATGTTAAAAAAATCTGAAATATATTAGTTTGTAAGTGCGCAAATAAATACACAAATGGACCAATTTTCGTCAAGAAACACATTTTTTTATTTTTTATTTCATATATTTTTTATTAGTAACAGATATTTGGTTTTTTTTTGGCTACCACACTAGGCTAAGCCCGTGTTGTGGCAGTCGTACATTTAATATTTTAACATTTCAAAAAATATTAAGAAATACTTAAAACTAAAGAGAAAAAAAAGACCATATTTTAAAGAAAAGTAAAAATGAAAATTCAAATTTAAATTTTGAAATACAAAAATTAATAATAAAAATTAAATGTTAAGAACTCAAGTGTTCTGTATAAATTAAAACATATAATTATATAAATCAAAATTAAAAACATATATAAATTTAGTGAAAAACTAAGAGAAAAAAATAACAACATTTTAAAGTAAAATAGAAATACAAATGGAAATTAAAATTTTGAAATGCAAAAATTAATAATTAAAATGTAGTGTTAGAACACAAGAATTCTTTAAAGTGCGTTCGTCCCCTTTCAAAAATCCAATGTTGTACACGTGTTATAAAAAGAGAATTAGAATTACTTGACTTTATGTCAGTACTCAGAGCATTATATATTTTAGGAGCGATGAACCAGAATTGTCGTTGAGCGAATGAGGTGTTAGTTTTTGGGACCACGCAACCCAGGTTTGATGAAAAGCGGGTGTGTGCTTGATGTTGTGGAGCAATTAGTAGATTATTTTTTCGTATATAATAAATGCTTGTTTTAGTAAATAGCTGTCGAATATCTAAGACCCTGATTTTTGCAAAGAGTTCATTTGACGGATGGGTAGGTTGACATTTAAATATAATTCTCAGAATTAGTTTTTGAACTAAAATAATTGGTCTAATAATTGATTCAGCACAACCACCCCATCCCACTATACCGTATATTGCTATGGATTGAAAAAGGGCAAAGTATACGCTTCTTAGAGTCTGTAAATCTAAGATAGACCTAAGGGAGTAGAATATATGGCAGAGTTTACGAAGTTTTTTTACTGTGTCACCGATGTGAGCTTCCCAACGTAGTTGATTATATGTACGTACATGTACGTACATATTTTTTAATGATTTTATTGAAACTAAAATTAAAATTCTAATACATAACTCTGCTAGATAATGTATTGATTTATTTTACTGCATGATTACATTATTTGAAATGGGTGTGATATAATACAAAAACTTTTTTGAAAATTTAACAAATCTGCCAACGACCTATTATACCTATTAACCTTATTATACTAAAAATTAAAAAGAATTCTTAAAATTTATTACATAACTTCACTAGATAAAAGAACAATCTTTCGAGATCCATTTATAATTTTTTGTGAAAAAGAGTCAATACGTCTAAAAACTTTTTTGAAAATGACGTATTTCCGGCTTTCTCTGGTAATGCCCTCTTAAAACCCTTATTATTTACACATGTAACTTTTCATACGGCATGCCCCGTTTTTCATTTACACGTTACAATATCTACCTTGGAGCTTCTAAACTGGAGAGAGCTGGCACAAAACCGAGATGAGTGGAGGAAGAGTCTTGAGGAGGCCAAGACCCATCAGGGGTTGTAGAGCCAAGAGTGATGATGATGATTCCTTTCTTATAATTTTATTATTTCTTATTCCTTATAATGCTGTATTATTAGAGGTAAAATCACAAGGAGGAAATCCAATAAAGGTTCTATTTTGGCTATATTACTCATGTGCACACCGAAAAAATGTAAACCGTTAATTTCCGGAAAATGAATAATTAAAAATAAAGTATGGCAAAAGGAGAATGGGCGGTTTTCGAAATCTCACGTAGATTAAATTTGAATTTGGCAGCCACTTCTGGTCTAGAGCTCCAAAATACATGAAAAATACCCTCGACTCTGTGCAGTAACGGGCGGTCCGTTTGATAGATTCTCCCATCTTAACAGACGGATTGCCATCTTTAGAGCACAGGCATCGGATTGGAATGCTATCCTTGTTCTACCGGTATTACAATGGAAGATGCTCCGAGGAACTAGCATGATTGATCCCTTCAGCACCGGTGCATAGTCGGGAAACACGCCAAACGCGTGCCCAACATTTGTACACGGTTGACATTTGTTACATAAGAACGGGTCGTTTCTTCGACTCGTTCTTTGTTCAACAGCCTGGCTGTGGAATGATTTGCCGGCCTCTGTGTTTCCTCCTTCCTACAACATGGGTCTCTTCAAGACCAATGTTCATTCCTTCCTCTCCTCAAAAAGACCCTCCACACAGCATCCCAGATGATATAGGCCCTGAGGGAAATTATTTTCCTCAGGGCCTCCTGTGTGGAGCTAATGTAAAAAAAAGACAGTGAATTTCCTCTTATTAATTTCCTCAAGGTAGAGTGTGCAAAATTTCATGAATCTCGGAAAAAACTGTAGATTTGCCTGAAAATCAAATGCCTGCCACAGACGCTTTTCTATATATGGATAGATGTATTACCGTTTACATAGGAGATAATTTCCATCAAGGCAAATTTAACATTTCAGATGCTGTGTGGAGGGTCTTTTTGAGAAAAAGTAATTTGAGCCTTGAAGAGACCAACGTTGTAGGAGGGGGGAAACACATAGGCGCTTCAATCATACCATAGCTGAACTGTTCTTGTTGTTGTTGAAAGCAGTAGGTACAAGAATCCCAAATACTCCCATTCGTCTGGATCCAGCGGGTTGCGATACTCATATCCCAAGCGGGTATGAGTATCGCAGCCCCGGGAACCATTTATTGGGTGACCAACATCTTCGCCATAGATCAATCCAAGTGGTTCGCTACGTTTGGTGACTTGGTTCATGGGGTGAGATTTGTCCATGTCTGGCGATAGATGTGTTTGCCCACCTACTGTGTGGCGGAACGGATTGGGAGAGACTGGTTGAGGGAGACCTTTTGACCTTTCCAGCTGGACTCTCTCGACCCATCGCCTTACACTGCAGTGGGACGGATTTATGCATCTGTTATTCCTGGTCACGTTGAACCCCAGATCCCTACCCACCCCTCACACCTTATTCTCTTAGAGAACTTCCTCTCCTTCCTTTCCTTACAAAAACTCTCCACACAACATCCCCTAAGATGACATAGGCCGTAAGGGAAATTATTTTCTTCAGAGTCTCTTGTGTGGAGTAATGTAAAAAAAAAATCAGATCTGGTCACCAAACATGGCCATGACCGTTTCAAGCAACTTTTTGATTCAGAATGATGGCCTTTCACCAGGGCAACACTGAAAGCATTTACTGCCCTATTTTTATTATTTTCTGTGTTCTGTTTTGTCAAAAATCTGTTTTGTCAAAGTTCTATTTTCTGTGTTCTGTTTTGTCAATGTTCTGTCTTGTCAAAGTTCTGTTTTGTCAAAGTTCTGTTTTGTCAATGTACTGTTTTGTCTAAGTTCTGTTTTGTCAATGTACTGTTTTGTCAAAGTTCTTTTTTAACAAAGTTCTGTTTTGTCGTGGAACAACTTATAATATCCACAATTTCTATCCCTTTCACAAAAACAACGAACACGTCCCAATGACACCAGTCAGGGCATTCGATAATTCGATTACAGCTCCGTGTGAAGATTTAAGGCCCTGGAAGGCCTCGGCCCCCGTCTCGAAGGCCCTGCAGGTTTATGGCCGCGGCACGTGGGGCTTGGCCCTTGGGAGGCCCTGGAGTTATACAGAAAAGGGTGTGGGGCAAAACCATCTCAATCCAGGCCAGGACACCGAATAAAATCGGCCTCTTATTTTCTCATTTAATTTTAATTTTTTTAGTAAAAGTGGCGAAGCTAGCAGTTCATAATGGAATGCTGGTACCTTCCCCGACTAACGGCAGTGAGGCGTGGAACTGGTAACAGAAGGATGACTGACAGAGTAGACATAATGGTGTAGAAATAAGATCCCTGAGGCGTATGTGTTGTAAACCCATGGAAGATAGTCCCAGTGTTGGTTTAAGGGTTTTTTTTTAAGAATATCTACGGTTTAATTCCGAATTTTATGAGAAATTTTGAACACCTGAGCTTCAAAACAGGAGAAAGATCACTGTATAAATGATATTTCGAAAAACCATTAAAACCCCTTTTTGCAAACCTTAAAGCAGATATTTTTTTCATAAGCTCCACACAGGAGGCCGAAAGGAAACAATTTCCCCGCAGGACCTATCTCATCTTTGGGGATGCTGCATTCACCGCCAAGACATAAACAAACCTCACCCCATGAATTCGGGGACCCCTGCTAAGTCACCAAACAAAACGAACTACATGAGGTGACCTATGGCAGGGTTGTTGGTTATCCATAAATGTTTGGTTCGCTTCGTTTAGTGACTTGCGGCGGACATAGCGGAGAGCGAGCCAATTTGCTCGAAACTTGCTTTTGTGATCGACGACCGGATTGTTCATTCCTCCTTTCTTAACTGCTTTTATTACGATCTCGTCTAACAAAAAAATCCTTCTGAACTTAGAGTCAAGCATCACGGAAATTAAAGTCAATAAATTGGAGTGTATCTTTCAAAAAATAGCAGAGTATTATTCACATCCCGTGATCCATATGGTATGTCAATCCCAGTAAAGCTTCGACATAGGTAATTCATTTTTCACACCACAAACGCCACATGGGTGGCAAATTCCATATGCCCATCTCGTGAGAGGCTGGTTGAGGGAAACCTTTTTAACTCTTCAGCAGGACTCTCTTGACTTTTCGCGCAGTGGAAGAGTTGAATTCATGTTCCTTTCCCTACACACAGCATCCCCAAAGATGATAGGGGCCCTTATCATTTTTTTCTCAGGGCCTATGTGGAGCTAATACAAAAGAAATAAATAACTAACAGACCGATTCGATTCAGTGTTCTGGCCTGGTTTGAGATGGTTACGATAGGGTGTGATAACAATGTGAGAGTTTTTTCGACTTGTTCAAAAAGTTTCGATGTTGATCTTAAGAGAATACAAAATTGTGAAAACGTTTATTTATTTTAAAGTAGTTCTATCTTCTAGCTACACTCGAGATTTATATTAAATGAAATTAACTTGAATTTATTGGAAATACAGCACAAGAGTCCCAACTGCTCCAGAATATCCGGAGCAAGTAGGATTTTTTTAAGTAACTCCACACAGGAGGCTCTGTGGAAAATATTTACCCTCTGGGCCATCTATCGTCTTTGGGGATGCTGTGCGGATGGTCTTCTTTAGCGAAGGAAAGGAAAAAGCTATGAGAGTTGGGTAGAAATCTGGGGGTTAATAAGAGCAGGAGTGATGGACGGATGTAACGTATCCGCCGCCAACACCTAGAAGAACCTCACCCCTTGAACCCGGGAACCCCCGCTAAGTCACCAAACGTAGCGAACCACTTGGAGTAGTCTATGGCAAGCGCGTTGTTACCCATACCCGTCTCCCAAATTGTCAATTTTAGAGATGCTGTCTGAAGAATATTTTTGAGGAAAGGAAAAAGTAAATCTGAGTCATGCAAAGACCGTATTATAGGACCATCTGTCATCTTTGGGGATGCTCTGTGAAGGGTCTTTTTGTGGAAAGGAAGGAGTGAACCAGGGTCTTGAAGAGCCCCATTTTGTTGGAAGGTGGAAAGACAGAAGCCAGCAAATCTTTCCACAGCCGGGCTGTTGCATTCAAGAACGAGTCGTAGAAACGACCCGTTCTTATGTGATAAATTTCAAGTATGTACAAATGTTGGGCGCGCGTTTGGCATATTTCTCGACTATGCTCCGGTGCCGAAGGTATCAATGACGCTAGTTCCTCGGAGCTTCTTCCAATCTCCAATTATTGGGGTATATTATGAGGTTAAAAAGAGTGGGAAGAGAGAGGAGATGGAGAAGAAGATGGTTGGGAAGTAGGTACCTGGCTATGCAACATATATTTTTTAAAGAAAGACAAACATTCTCGGTTTACGAATAACCTGACAATATTTGAAAATCTTCTACTACCACAAGAGTAAGTGGAAAATGTTGCTTCTCTCGTGATGGAGAACTTAGCCAGCCAAGAAATCGAACACGCGAGGCCTTTCTGGGACGCAAATGCAATGCCAACTCAGCCACTCACCGCTCGATGGCTCCGAGGAAGCGTTCATGAATATATGCCATTTGTAACATTGTTTCGATTCTAACCGAGAGCGTCTACGACTTTGAACAATTGAAACTCATTTAATAAGGGACGTGGTGTATTGTTTTATTTTTGACAGACTAAAAACTCCGTAGCTCGTGATGAAAAGACGAAAAAGCTTTTTAAATTATTGGGATGCAGTAATCCTACTACACTTGTGCAGTAAACACATAAAAATGTCAAAAGAATTTTATATCCTGGCGAAACCGGTTGGTAAAATGGGATGATTTTTTTATAAGAAAGATTTTTAAATTTTTTTAAAATGAATATCGCATGAGAGTTCCAACTGCTCCCGTCTGAAGCCAGTGAGACTATGGAATCCAAAGCCGGGGTATGTTGTGAGGTGAAGGTAGTGGGGAAGGGAAGGATATGAGGAAGAGTAAGGTGGGGAAGTACCTGGCTATTCATATCTCACCAAACACGGCTAAAGCCATTTCAAGCGACGTTTCAATTCTGAATGGTGGTCTCACACCAGGGCGATACTGAGAGTATCTTCCACTCTGGAACGTGCCGCAAATATAATATATATTATTTTTAATTAATTAAAAAATTAATCAAATAAAATGCCGGGTTCGAACCCGCTACCTTCCCACTGTGAGTCGAGAGTCTTACCCATAGACCACGGAGGCCGTCTGTTCCGTCTGCCATAGTTCCACAGGCTGCCGTAAATTGAGTGTATTGTGGGTAAAAAATGTCAAAAAAATATATTACAGCTTGGCGAAACCGGTTAGTAAAATGCGATTTTTTTTAAATATGGGATGCCATAGTCCCACGAGCCGCCGTAAATGGAGTGTCTTGTGCGGTAAAAACATTAAAAAAATAGAATGTGCAATTCACAGGCGGTAGAAGTTAAACCTTGATAAAACTAAAGTAGACAACAGTGGGGAAGGCTACGAAGCACCGCACAAAGAGGAGACCGACTATACTATCTCATTCTCTCGCAGGCTAAATCTTATAAATGTGTTTGTCTCTTTTTAGTGTCACTATTTTTCGTTTCATAGAGTTTCAAATAACAACGGTGCTAAAGAAGTTTTCACTTCAAAAATACAAGTGTGCAGTTCACACGCGGTGGCAGTGAAACCTTCAGAAAACTAAAGTAGGCGAGAGTGGGGAGGCTACGAAGCACCGGACAAAGAGAGGACCGATTATTCTGTCTCGTTCTCTCGCAGGTTAAATCCATTAGTAGTTCATCGAGTTTCAAATCACAGCGGTGCTATATAAGTTTTCATTTCAATAACAAACTAATGTTAAAACCTGGCGAAACCGGTTAGCAAAACATGATTTATATATGGGATGCAATAACCCCACATTGAGTGTCTTGTGCGGTTAATATATAAAAAAATATATAGAAGAATTTTAAACCCTGGCGAAACCGGTTAGTATCTAAAGCGTGATTTTTATGCCATCCAGATTCTTTTACCACCTCTGATATTTCTTCCATTACGTCACAGGAAAAATTATTATTATTATTACAAACAATATATGTGAAGCTATGAGTTTTCATGTTTTTCCACTTCTTGACCACCCCTGACACCTCTCACCATTACGTCACGCGCGATATTATTTCTTCGCTTGGTATTCCCTCCTTGTCAGGGGCGCTTAGTCTCCGGCCTGCGAGCTTATGTTTCATAATATACTAACTAAAGTATACACAAGTATTGCTATTCTGTCCGCACTTCACATCCCAAGTACATGTCGTACGTGACTTCTCTCACTCCGTGCGTTTGGAATGGGAGAAATTATTATTTTTCAGAGAAAGCGGGATTTAAGAAGTTATTCCGTAAGCGTAGCCATAAACCAGAGGTATATTATATTAATTTAAATTTTTTCATAGGACCCTATTAAAAAAATATCATTGTCTTAGGTGACCTAAACTAGTAAATTGTTCAATCGTTGAACTTAGTTTTTTTGTAAATATTAACTTTTGGGTGGCGGGTATGGGAACATTTATTGGATTACCAACACCTCTGAGACAGGCCACTGCAAGTGGTTCGCTGCTTGTTTGGTGACTTATCGGGGATACCCGAGTTCATGGGGTGAAGTTTGTCTTATGTCTTGGCGGCCGATGTGTTTGCCCACCTGCTGCGTAGCGGGCAGGATCTAGAGAGATTTGTTCGAGGAGGTCTTTGACCTCTCCAGCCAGAACCTTTCGACTCATTGCCTTGCACCGCAGTTGAAGGAATGAATTCAAATGTCCGTCACTCCTGGATACACTGACCCTTAGATTCCTACCCAACCCTCATACCTATTTCTTTCCCTAACTTCCTCTCTCCCTTTCCTAAAAAAAAACCTCCACACAGCGTCCCTTAAGATGACATGTGTGGAGCTAAAGCAAAAAAAAACAAGTTAAACACTGGGGTAAATAATTTCCCTAATGGCCTCTATCATCTTTGGGGATGCTGTTAGCATCCTGAAAAACCTGCCAAAAAACCTTGGCATAAAATATGCCTGTTTTAATTTTTTTTTTTGGTTTAGGCCGGCGTAGTCCAGAGGTAAGGCTCTTGACTAACACTCCGAAGATCGCGGGATCGAATCCCGGCGTGGTAAATAAATTTTATGTGATTAATTTGTGTTATTTTACAATTTATACATTTATAATAATATATAGTATATTTGCGGCACGTTCCAGAGTGGAAGATACTCTCAGTATCGCCCTGGTGAAAGACCACCATTCAGAATTGAAACGTTGCTTGAAATGACGTTAGCCGTGTTTGGTGACCAGATCTGAATAGCCAGGTACTTCCCCACCTCCCTCTTCCCATATCCTTCCCTTCCCCATTACCTTCATCCTCACAACATATCTCCAATTGGGGATGCCATAGTCCCACTGGCTCCAGACGGGAGCAGTTGGGACTCTTGTGCGGAAAACATGTAAAAAAAAAAAAAAGTTACTATTTTTTCATTTTCACGATTATTGAAGATACATGTTAAATATATATTAAAACCAAAAAATAACTAAAGGACATTAAATCCTTAACCATCGAAAAAAGATTTTAAAAATTAAATAGTCATAAATACATTGGGAATTCATATGTCAAATATTGCTTTATAAATGTGTAAATTCTAATTATGCAATTGTAAATATTCTCTAAAATGGCCTGGAAAGAATCTCCTACTTCTGATCTCACTAAAGAAACCACTCATTCACTCTGAATGCAATTGTTAATGTTCTCCAAAATGACCTTAAAAGAATCACATCCTTGCGATTCTTT
Organism: Limnephilus marmoratus; assembly: GCA_917880885.1. NCBI lineage: Eukaryota > Metazoa > Arthropoda > Insecta > Trichoptera > Limnephilidae > Limnephilus > Limnephilus marmoratus. The sequence continues at coordinate 6,257,063 of OU862935.1, forward strand.
CAAAGACATTAAGAAACCATCCTTTCGTTCAGAATACAATTTTTAATGTTCTCAAAAGTTGTCTTAACAGAAGCAAATTCCTGTGATGTCTTGAACGAAACCATTCCTTTGTTAAGAATATTATGATCTAAATATACAATTTGGCTGTCCTGAAACGGGTATCCTTCCCAGTTGGACAGACAAAGTATCATTTTGTAAGGTATTGTAATATATATGCATATTTAAATAAATAAATAACATACTGGTACATTAAAAACATCGTCATATAAGATTCTGAAAAGCCCTAACATAATTTGTTCGCTTTAAAGAACAACTCGTATAGGTCTCATAGAAATCGTTGTAAATTCCTTACCATAGTAATATACCAGAAGGATATGCGCTCTCCATACAAGATATGTATACAAACGTTGAAAATCAAGTAAGATGCACATCAGGGACATCAACAAAATTTCCAATTAAAGTGGGGGTACACCAAGGATCTGTCCTCAGCTCACTGCTATTCATAATGGTCATGAATTATCTAACAAGTCAAGAAATGAACAATATTCGCAAGACTATGCTTTTTGCAGATGATGTAGTACTGATAGCAGATAATCATTGTGACTTACAGAATAGCCTGGAAAGGTGGAGAAAGATCCTGGAGTATAATGGCCTAAAATTAGCAGGAAAAACCTGAATATGTATATTTACCATTTGAAGACACAAATGCTGTAACTCCTTCGATGCAACTGGATGGAGTAACATTAGCCAATTGTGATTCACAACATCAGATGCGAATAGAGATGTCAGGAGTTCCACTAAAGAACACCAAGGAGTTTGTCTATCTCGGGAGCAAAATAACATGGGACGGTCGGTCTAAGAGCGATGTCGACAGCCGTATACACCAGGCTAGGCTTGCTTTCAATAAAAGGTCGAAAATAATTGAATCAAATAATATAGACCTAAAGCTGAGAATACTCCTCATCAAGACCTATGTATGGAGTATCTTGATGTACGGCTGCGAAACATGGTGCCTATCCAAAAGAGATAAACGGAGACTAGAGGCTTTTGAGATGTGGTCCTATAGAAAACTATTAGAAATTTCCTGGAGAGACCACATTACAAATGAGGAGGTTCTCCAAAGAATCGAAGGAGGAAGGCACCTGCTCAGGACCTTGTCCGAAAGGCGTGCAAGATGGATCGGCCATGTAATACGACAAGAAGGCCTCTTGCATTCCATAATGGAGGGTATGACCGAGGGGACAAACTCTAGGGGACGCCCACGCCGAGAGTACCTGGAGGACCTGCTGGTGGACGTGCGCTGCTTATCATATGCAGACCTCAAAAGAGCCGCACAAGACAGGGAAGAATGGAAGAGGAAACTAAAGGAAATTGCTGCAAACCAATCCCAGGATTGAAACCAGAGAGAGAGAGATTCATTTAAGTATCTGGGATCACTAATCCACAGAGACGGAGGATGTGCAGCGGATGTCATCCATAAAATAGGTGTGGGATGGATCAAATTTAGATTCGTAACAGGAATATTGTGTGACTCCAAAATGCCCATAAAACTGAAAGGAAAGATATACCAGACTATTGTAAGACCCGCAATAATGTATGGCTCCGAATGCTGGACTATGTACAACTCCTACACTAGGCAACTTGAAACAGCAGAAATGCGAATGCTTAGATGGTCGGCAGGAGTATCACTAAAAGATAAGATCAAAAGTTCACGCATTCGTGGTAGCCTAGGTGTCACAGACATAAATAGTAAGCTGGAAGAACGACAGTTGAGATGGTATGGACACATAAGACGGAGACCATCAGACCATACAGTGAGGCAGGCAATGTCTATGGAGCTTCATCGACAGTCATCCAGAGGAAGATCAAAGAACTCCTGGATGACTCAATGTTCCAAAATTCTTCAGAGAAACGGCCTGGATGAAGGCGATACCCAGAACAGAAGATATTACAACCTGAGAACGAGAAGAGCCGACCCCAACAGCCTACCTAGGCAATGAGTTGGGACAGCGCAAGGAAGAAGAGTAATATGGTGAGAAATATGATATAAACGATGTTACATAGAGAAAACACCACGTTTTATATTCAGATGTAAAAGTTAACAACAAAATAACTCAAATGTGCGCCTTTTTGTAACTTAGTATTGGATCGAAATTTGAAAAAAAAAAGAATTGAAACTTTGGGAAATTTTCATTAATTATTTTAACATGGAGTTAATAACGTTTGTAAAATATGTGTGTGATAAAATATGTACATATACATGTATTTTCATTTTGTTTCGTTATCAGTAATTTTTGTTAGAAAAAACGTTAGGTGGGCCATTTTAAAAACTTTTTTACATACATATTTTATTGATGTATTTGAACGCTATAAAATGGCTTTTACAATCAAGTGATACTTAGATTACACAGTGGTACACAGGGGGGTAATTATAATAATAACAAAATAAGATGTACATTAAACAAAGTATGTATTACAACAACTAGTACATATTTAATTATGGGTTGTAAGATTAAGATAGATTAATGCAATAATTATATACTTAAAAAATTAAACGTTTTTTTCCTTTTACATATTTTGAAAACGTATTTTATCACCTCTTAAAAGCAGTTTTTAGTATTGGATATGTTCAGAAAGGCTCCAGATACTAATATCTACAGCCTGTATGTCGGACGAATATCTACACTATCTACAGCTCATATGTTGAACTAATATCTACGAACTTCAGAGTGTTGACTCATATTTACAGATCTAAGGTCGGACGAATATCTATGACGGTCCCAGTGTTGACTAATATCTACAGAGCGAATGTTGGACTAATCAGCTAAATGTGTCCAATCGTCCGATATTAGGGATTTTTACACACATACTTACGTAATTTAAGTTTTTTAAACTGCATACGTGATATTACGTTATTCCAATATGCTATACATAATTATTGCAAATCCAACCTCTGCCAGTGCTGTAGATATTCGTCAACACTTTGGTTCTCATAGATATTAGTCAGCAGTTTGAGCTGTAGATATTCGTCAACACTTTGGATCTCATAGATATTAGTCAACAGTTTGAGCTGTAGATATTCGTCAACACTTTGGTTCTCATAGATATTAGTCAACAGTTTGAGCTATAGATATTCGTCAACAGTTTGGTTCTCATAGATATTAGTTAGATTTTTTCAGTTTTTGGAATTCCTGTAGATATTAGTAGACGCCTTCGTTCAGAAATAATCTATTTACTTGTATTTTATTGCAAAGCTGAAATATTTTGACCCTGACAAAATAAGGTCAGGGCCTGAGTGGTTCAAAATCATTTTTGGGCTTAAGTAAAAGAGAAAAGTATATTATAAGAATATGAAGTAAGAGGAAAAGTTTAGTGGCACGAGATGCTGGTAGCGAATAGCGAGATATAAAAGTAAAGATTAAAGATGGGATTATATAAGTTAGACGGAGAAAGGAAAGTCCGTTATTTTTTTCTACTTCGAAGGATTAGTTTGTTCTGCTTAGTTTTAAGAGAGGTAAAAGGTCTCCTGACTGATTGACTACATCCAAATTATGCCGCACAACGCACCGCGCCGCTCTCACCTAGCAATTAAAAAAATATGTCGCAATGTCATATACACATTCGAGAAACCGTTTTACAGACGATTCTTGAAGCACCTGCCAGATCTTGTTATTCAAAACAAAGCACTTAGCAACCAACTCGTCTTGCATTATTTATTATTGATGACAAATTTTGCATTTTAAGACGTAAACAACAGGTGTCCTCGGCCACCTGGAGTAATCAGGTCGATTCTTGCAAAACATTATTTACGTTAACTTAAGATAGGTGTGCGAAGATTTTAGTATAAAAACCATCTGAAAATAAATATTTAGTCATTACCAAAAAGATCTCTGAGTTGTTATTTTATAAACTATCTTCCGAGCCGATATGACGATTGGAATCCAGTGTCCTAACGTTTTACAGTTTTCTGTGGATTAAATAAGTGGAATCATATAAACCCCATAGTATTAAAAAAGATATATTGTCACCAGTAAAATCCGTTAAGGACCTTTATTCTCAAGTAGTCTTTGATCTCAATATTTTCAGACCTATTGCATCATGCTACAAACTTCTACGGTTTATTATAAGATCGTGCAAACAGTTTTCATTTCTGCAATTATAAGATCTAAAATTGAATACGCCTCTGCTATATGGGCACCATACCAGAAAAATACTTTCAGATGGCAATGATTAATTATTAATTATTAAATAAAGACAATATAGAGTTGCACATTTAAATTCTTCTGTGGTTATCTTATGGATTTGAATGTAAAGCGTGAGTTTTATCTTTTTATAACACCATTTAGATCATAATTTTCATCCCGATAGTAAAGGAGACAAAAAATTCCATGAGCACTGTATGAGTTGTTCCTAAAAGCGAACGAATTAGCCTGAGGGGTACTGACATCTGCTAAGATACCACCGTATAACTAAATACACTAACGACATCCATTGAAGCGTGTTGAAACTACACAACTGACCTATGCGCCACATCATTTACTTTAACTCCACACAGGAGGCCCTGAGGAAAATGATTTCCCTAGGGGCCTATGTCATCTGGGATGCTGTGTGGAGGGACTTTTTGAGGAGAGGAAGGAATGAACATTAGTCTTGAAGAAACCCATGTTGTAGGAAGGAGGAAACACAGAGGCCGGAAAATCAATCCACAGCCGAGCTGTTGAACACAAGAACGAGTCGAAGAAACGCCCGTTCTCATGTGACAAATGTCAACCGTGTACAAATGTTGGGCACGCGTTTGGCGTGTTTCACGACTATACACCGGTGCCGAAGGGATTAATGATGCTAGTTTCTCGGAACATCTTCCATTGTAATACCGGTAGAACAAGGATAGCATTCCCACCCGACGCCTGTGCTCTTAAGGTTGCATACGTCTGTTAAGATGGGAAAATCTATTAAGATGGGAGTCTGTTAAGATGAGAGAATCTATTAAACGGACCGCCCGTTTCTGCACAGAGTCGAGGGTATTTTTCAGGTATTTTGGAGCTCCACACCAGAGAGGTGGCTGCCAAATTCAACCGTGGGGCGCACTCGTGATTTGTACAGGGTTAGCAGTTGTGTACTATTAAAGTATCTGCGGGCCCTGTATAGTACGCCCAGTTTTTAGGAGGCTAACTTTACTCTGGCTTCGATGGAGCCCCCATACCTGAGCTGGTCACTTAGGGTTACACCAAGTATATCAATGGAGGGCCTGTTCGGAAGATTGCTTCAGTTGAAAGACACTAGATTTATCACTGGTACATGTATCACTGGCGTCCATGTATCACTGGTGTCCATGTACCACTGGCGTCCATGTATAAATGGCGTCCATGTACCACTGGCGTCCATGTACCACTGGCGTCCGTGTATAAATGGCGTCCATGTACCACTGGCGTCTATGTATGACTGGCGCCTATGTATCACTAGCGTCCATATAACACTGGCATGTATCACTAGCGTCCATGTATCATTGGCGTCCATGTATCGCTGGCATCTATGTATCATGGCGCCCATGTATCACTTGCGTCCATGTATTGCTGGCGTCCATTTATCACTGGCTACCATGTATCACTGGCGTCTATGTATCACTGGCTTCCATGTATCACTGGCTTCCATGTATCACTGGCTCTCATGCATCACTGGCTACCATGTATCACTGGCTACCATGCATCACTGGCTACCAGTATCACTGGCTACAATGTATCGCTGGCGTGTATCACTGGCGTCCATGTATCATTGGCTTCCATGTATCACTTGCGTCCATGTATCACTGGCGCCCATGTATCACTGGCGTTTATCATTGGCGTTCACGTATCACTGGCTACCATGTATCACTGACGTCCATATATCACTGGCGTGTATCACTGGCGTCCATGTATCACTGGCGTCTGTATATCACTGGCGTCCATGTATCACTGGCGTCTGTATACCACTGGCGTTCATGTATCACTGGCGCCCATGTATCACTGGCGTTTATCATTGGCGTCCATGTATCACTGACGTCGATATCCCTGGCTCTCCACGCAGCGCAGGACCACGAGGAGTAAAGTTGCCTTGTCCACCATGGAAATTGGAGTAGAGATCACGATCCTCAGCAATGAGTAACCGACTTTAGAAAAAGAAAATGCTTTTTAATTTCACATTAGCAGGGCCGGCAAAACTTTTAAAAATACAATCCGGGTCGAAGCATAAAAGTTTCTCCGTATCTGATTCTAGTGCGCTGGGAAAGTAATAAAAAGTCGGCTCTCTCTCAACAGGATTAGCCCGGTGTTCCGGGTCGCCCGGACGGGACACTAATCCCGGATAAACCCGGATAAACCTGGATTACTGGATATAATGGGCGGGCTGTCCCGTTACGAGATCTGGTGGAGTGGAACGTCTTGGAGGAATTATAAGAAGCTATGAAAAATTATAAGAAAACTTCGCGATGGTTTAATAAAGAAAGAAAAATGTTTTGGAAGAAACTCATTTTGGCGGATGTTCAGGATTATATTTTTTTATTAATCTCTCTCTGTTTTGTTTAAGTCAAATAAAAAATTAAATCTTATTAAAGACACTGAAAATAGCGCATAAAGTCACTTCGTAAGTCAGAATTACAAACAAAACTTAAAATTATTTTTCTGTCTTTTTTATTCGGAGGCAGGAAAATGGTTAACATTTTCAATGAATTTCGTGAGTTGGCCTTACCTTCAATTTTGGAAGCGGGTATGGTATAGGTCCGCCGCCCCGGGAATCATACATTGGATAACAAACACCTTTGCCATAGGAGGTTCGCCATGTTTGGTGACTTAGCAGGGATGCCCGTATTCACGGGGTGAGGTTTAACGGGTCTTGGCGGCGGATGCGTCTGCCCACCAGCTGCATGGCAGGCCGGATTGGGAGAGGATGGTTGAGGAAATCCCTTTGACTTCTCCAGCTGTACTCTCTCGGAACATCGCCTTGCACCGCAGTGGGAGGCATGGATCACACGTCCGTCACTTCTGGACATACTGACTCCTAGATTTCTACCAACTCTTAACACCCTTTTCCTTCCCAGAACTTCCTCTCCCTCCTTTCCTAAAACGACCCTCCACACAGCATCCCCAGAGATGTCACGGGCCCTGAGGGGAATCAAGACCTCATGTGTGGAGCTAATGTAAAAAAAAAGTTCAAAATTTACAAAAATCAGTCTGACTACTCCATTTTCTCTCTCTTAAGATCACGCCATAAAAAACTTCAACAAGAGTGTCACAATCAATACCTAATTAACGTTGAACACGAAATATCCTCCGATCCAAAAAAACTGTGGAACTACGTTAAATCAAACTCTAAATCACAAGGTGTGCCAAACACTGTATTTCTTAGGGATGAAAAAGCTGAGAACGGATCTGAGATTGCTAACTTATTCTCCAAATATTTCAGTTCTGTTTACACCAACGATGTTCAAACTTCTCAAAATATGCCAGCCAACTACAACATTCACAATTCTTCCACTATTCACAGTATTGAAGTTGACGAACGTCTGGTGCAGACATATCTGGAAAACTTAAATGTAAAAAAAAGCGCAGGCCCAGATCTAATCCCTCCCTTTTTCATCCTGAAGTGCGAAAGCAGTCTGTCAAAGCCATTATCCATTATATTCAATCGCTCTTTAAAAGAGGGTGTGGTACCTAATACTTGGAAAACTGCTTTCATAACACCCATTTTCAAAACCGGGCAAAAAGCTGACATTGAAAACTATCGTCCAATTTCAAAATTGTGTGTCTTCAGCAAGGTGTTTGAAAAAATAATATACGATCAGATGTTTCCCGCTTTGAAATCATCACTTAATGTTAACCAACATGGGTTTATGAGTGGAAAATCAACAACAACTAATCTAATAGCATTCACGGAATTCTTGCAAGATAATATGGATCAACGTGTACAAGTAGATGCAATATATACGGATTATAGCAAAGCTTTTGACCTAGTGAATCACGACATATTATTACGCAAGCTTATGCAAATCGGCGTCCACGGTGACCTTCTTAGATGGCTCTCATCCTATGTATCAAAACGTAGTCAAGTCGTAGTTGTGGTTGGTTTTAAATCGGACTGGGTAACCGTCCCATCAGGTGTGCCTCAAGGATCTCTATTGGGACCGTTACTTTTTAATATTTACATTAATGATATAGGCCAATGCTTCAAACACTCCAAAACATTACTTTACGCAGATGATATGAAGGTTTTTTATCCTATCAGATGTACTGCTGACTGTCAAAAAATGCAGGAGGACCTAAACCGTCTTAATGTTTACTGTACACAGCATACCCTTAAAATCAATGTTAAGAAGTGCTTCGTCGTGAACTTCACACGAAATAAAAATATCGTTACCTATGAATATAATCTGAACGGCTCAATATTAATCAACAAAACAGAAGTCAAAGATTTGGGAGTGACATTGGACTCTAAGCTTATTTTTGATATTCATATAGACTCAGTCACATCAAAAGCTTCGAAAATGTTAGGATTCATTCTTAGGACATGTAAAAAATTCAATAACTTTAGAACAATGAAAATCCTATATTTTGCTTATGTCCGTAGCTTACTAGAATACGCATCACAAGTTTGGAATCCGCAATACAAATCATATGTGGAAAATCTAGAACGTGTTCAAAATCGTTTTATAAGATACTTAGATTTCCGCAGCTTCCGCCCACACCTAAGTCACCAAGATTCAGCCGCGTACTTCAATATACTACCATTAGAAGCTCGAAGAAGCTCGGCCGATGTACTTTTTCTTCAAAAAATAGCCAGATCCGTCGTAGATTGTCCAGAACTCCTAGAACGAATACAGATACGAGTTCCAAACAGACGAACAAGATCAGACATGATTCTTAGCCTCCCTCGGTGCAACACTAATTCTAAACAGAACTCTTTCATCTATCGTGCATCCAACACTTTCAACACACACTATACACAATTTGACATTTTTAACTCTGCACCACACTCCTTAAAATCACACAGACACTCTCTCGATACTCTACAATAACAATACTTATAGATACCCTCTAATACAACCACCACTCAAATATAATAATATATAAACTTCCTTTTTTTTTCTATCTCTTTTAATTTTTTGTCACGCATATTTTTATTACTATACCTCAACTTAACCGATCCCCCCCCCATCCTACCCCTTTCCTATCCCCACCTAAATAACTCGTAATTCGTCTCTTAAAATGTAATTTTTTATGAGTAAATATCTCTGGAATAACTACACACTTGTATACAATACCCATGTGGAAACCTCTAATTGGTTCAATTACTGTACACAATTATTATATACTTTGTTGTTAATGTAAACTGTTGGTCTCCCAAATAAATAAAATAAAAAAATAAAATTAGAGTGGAGTTTACACGTGGTAGAAGCGAAACTTTACCAAAACAATCTTGTATACCACTATTTGAACCAATACTTGAAAAGTGAGGTCATAATCAATGCGACCAATGAGCGCAGACCTAGCGTAATATCCGTTTCATTTCTCAACCAATAGAAACCTTTAAAAGTGACGTAGTGATGCGTCGCAGGTGGAGTAATCGTCATTTCCGTTTCATCTGAAATCCAGCGGGGCTACGTAAGTGTCACTTCAAAAAATCCACAATAATTATTGTGTTTGGGGCTCTTCAAGAATAAATAGGTCTTTGTTACAATCAGGTTGAATATTGTTTTTACATGTTAAAATATGTCATACTACTGGGTCACACGACCAACCTTGACTGTCTACGAATTGTATCTGAATTGGACTCGCGAGCGTTGAGCAGTGGCCGTTCGGTCAACCTCGGCAGCATTCGTGTCTCCGGCAATGCGATATGTTCACCATCTGTCGGAACTTGACAGAAGCTCGCCTAACGCCATCTATTGATATCAACTGAAACTATGTGTCTTTTCAAAAAGCATAGTTTTTTTTTAATAAAATAATATGGGCCGGATCGGGAGAGACCTATCCTAGACCTCTCCATCCGGACTCTCTCAACCTATCGCTTTGCACCGCAGTAGGAGGGATCGATTCATACGCCCGTCACTCTTAAACACATTGACCCCTAGATTCCTACGCACCGCTCATACCCTTTTCCTTCCCAGAACTATATTTTCACTAAAAAAGACCCTCCACAAAGCATCCACAAAGATGACAAAGGCACTAGGGCATTTTTATCCTCAGAGCCTCCCTCGTGGAGTTAAAAAAATTTAGAAACCGTAATTTTTTTAAATCCATGGAAAACAGCGAATACGTTTTCTAAATCTAATTTTCAAAATCGGAGACAGCGCCGACAGCTGACATATCAGCCCATAGAAAAAGATATTGCAAGCCATAGACAATCACACAAATTTGACGGTCGATTACGTACGAACTCGATTCCATATCCACAAAAGATATAGAATCGTTCTTCTGGTCACCAAACAGACTAAAGTTGTTCCAAGCAAGGTTTCGATTCAGAATTGTTATTGCCTTCACCAGGGCGATATTGAGAGTATCTACAACTCTGATATGAAATTAATTAAGAGTATTGTTGTTATGAAGCTGTTATATTCCCCCATATTTGTGTGTGTTCACAGTAAATTCACCGCGGAGATAAATAGCCCTTCCAGAGAGATTATAGGGACAGATTCCTCCATTTTAGATATAACTGTTGTTGCTACCCTGAATTACTCTGTATGCATTATTGTGATATTGTGTTTACGCAGGTGTTTTACCCAATATAACTGTTGTTTACCCTGATTACTGGTTTCACTGCCTTCCTCCAGCCCGTAGAAGTTTGAGCTTTATTTCAGGGAAGCCACACACACGCCTCACAGATCCTACCACCCTGGTGGTGAGGGCCTCTCCCGCTCTGCTGACTAAAACCTGAGCTAGTCTGTCGGCAGAATGTAGGGACCCCCATGTAGGTCCGCTAACAGTATCTACACCTCTGGTATGGAGCTCTGAAGCCTTTTGTAAATTGTGAATAATAATAACATTTATAACGCCAGAGCTCACCAGTATGTATAGCAACCTTCACGGGCGCGTGCTCAACAACTCAACAAAGTTTCATCGCTTACCCTTACATGCCTCTCAAATTCAAATTGTTTGATCTCACATAAAACTCTTTCATAAAGCAATTTTTGGTTTTTGTTTCATTTTTATGAATGGAGAACAGAAATTAATTTAACGCTTTGCAGAGTTTTATTTGAATTCTGGCAAACACAAATCAAAAATTCAAAAGAACAATGTGGTTTATAAGTCGTATAAACTTCCTCCAAGATATAATTTAAGACCTTTCGAAACATTCCGTGAATCAAAAGTTTTTACATTGTCAACATACATGCATAATTATTACTGTTTAAACTATACCATTAATTTTATTTCAGAGAGTTGATGCTCTCAGTATCGCCTTTTTTATATTAACTCCACACAGGAGGCTCTGAAGAAAATAATTTCCCTCGGGGCCTATGTTATCTGAGGTGCTGTGTGGAAGGTCTTTTTGAGGAGAGAAAGGAATGGAGATTGGTCTTGAAGAGAGCCATTTTGTAGGACGGAGGAAACACAGAGGTCGGCAAATCGTTCCACAGCCGAACTGTTGAACACAAGAACGAGTCGAAAAAGAGACCCGTTTTCATGTGACAAATGTCAACCATGTACATATGTTGGGTACACGTTTGGCGTGTTTCCCGACTATGCACCGGTATCGAAGGGATCAATGACGCTAGTTCCTCGGAACATCTTCCATTGCAATTCCGGTAGAACTAGGATAGCGCGACGCCTGTGCTCTAAATATTGCAATCCGTCGGTTAAGATGGGAGAATCTATCAAACGAACCGCCCGTTTCTGCACAGAGACGAGGGTTTTTCAGGTATATTGGGGCTCCACACCAGAAGTGGTCGCCAAATTCAACCGTGGAGCGCACTTGTGATTTGTACAGGGTTAGCTTAGCAGTTGTGTGCTATTAAAGTATCTGTAGGCCCTGTGCAGTACGCCCAGTTTTTGAGAGGCTAACTTGATTCTGACTTCGATGAAGCCCCCATACCTGAGCTGGTCACTTAGGGTTACACCAAGCATATCAATGGAGGGCCTGTTCGGAAGATTGCTTCCGTTGAAGGAGACTAGATTTTCATTTTGACCCCTTTACAAGTCAGTATGTATTAGTATATTTTCGTAAACTTTAAAATAAAATGAGAAAAGATATTATCTTCGTTTTTGTAATTTTTTCAAGAATTAAAATTGAAGAGAAACTACCCGAATGTGCGCATTTATAATTACCGTGACTTTTCACGGTTACGGTACCGTGACGGCATAAAAAGGCAATAAAAATACATTCCTTATCACAATAATGCTGCAGCTCTCTCAAAAGATGAGTTACCCAATGTACGTAGGTCTGTTAAAAAATCATGATTTTTTTTCATATCTCTCACATACCGCACCGTGACGTCTCCGTAGACCCCTACAATACTACTAGCCATGACGATAATTTTCAAATTATGGAATACCAGCCTTTAACGCGGCTTCGCTCGCATGGTATTAGGGGGGGGTTCCAAATCCACCTCCTCCATCTCCCCACCCCTCCCCCTCCCCACTCCCACCCCCTCCCCCTCTTCCTCCACCTCTCCCTCCCCTCACTCTCTCCCCCCATCTCCACCTCTCCCTCCCCCTCTCCTTCCCCCTCCCCCTCCCGCATGTATTTGAGGTACTCCCTAATAATTTGAATCGAATAAAGAATTATAGATTACTTACTAATCGTGCCACCTATTGCAATCTTTTTTATACAAATTTCATAATGCCAGAGCTCTGAGATATAGCATATATGTTAATCTGATGTATGAGCTATATTATTGTAAAGTTTCATTAAAATCCATCCAGTAATTTTTGCGTGAAAGAGTAACAAACATGCATACATCCATACATTTATACAAACGTTCGCCTTTATAATATTAGTTGGTAGGATAGTTACAAGGTCAAGTGTGAGTGAATTCCAAAAATTCAAAAACATCAAATGTCAATGCGCTGATGGTTATGCTTTTATTCATACACATTAAATAATAACAGACGAAAATGAGACAAACGGTGAACGTATGTCTACACCCCCCCAAATCAAATATACAATCATTTTCATTCATCTCCCTCACACGTATATGGAAAATGAAACACAAGCAAAAGGTAACTTTGAAGGAAAATTTGTGGGTCTCAGCTTTTGTCTCAACATTATTGAATGTGTAAAAAGAGCTGCAGCATTAAAGCGCCGCATCCGCGCTCAAAAAGAAGTAGATGGAGAGATATGTAATTACGAACGTTAGAGGAGAGCGCTAATATATAAAGCGATAAAATCGATGCGAAAATTGTGAAAATCATTATTCATTACATAGTATAAAAGAAAATCGCTCAAAATTTATGTGCGCATAGGTCTTTTAAATTACGCAACGGGTTTTCATGCCGTTTTCACCAATAGATAGAGTGATTCAAGAAGAAGGTTTATATGTATAAAGCATGCTTATTATAGTAGAGAAAAGTCGAGAAATTCAAATATTCAATTCAGGCAGCGGCCAGCTGGCTAGCGGGTGGTGTAGATTTTATAAAGGTTGGGTAATGGCGTTGTGTTTCGTTAGCCACAGCAACGTTTCGCTGGGTCTGCAAGTATTTAACAAAACACGACCCGTTTAAAATAGAGCAAAAATCTCATGGAAGACGTCTTAAGTATCATTTAAAGAAACATTGTGATTTTTTCACAACTATAACTTATATATTACTAGCAGACCCGGCTACACGTTGCTGTGGTTAACGAAACACAACGCCATTACCCAATCTTTATAAAATCCACACCCCCCGCTTGCCAGCTGCCCGCTGCCTGAATTGAATATTTGAATTTCTCGCCTTTTCTCTACTATAATAAGCATGTATTATACATATAAATCTTCCTCTTGAATCACTCTATCTATTGGTGAAAACCGCATGAAAATCCGTTGCGTAGTTTAAAAGATCTACGCGCACATACATTTTGAGCGACTTCATTTTATACTATGTTTTTTTAATTTTTTATTTTTTATTATAGCGACTATATAAAAAATTTTACATACAAAATATAATGGTATAAAATATTGTATTTCTTAGTCCTCCTCACTAAGGGGTCCTGTGCCGAGGCGGACTAAAGTTATTTAAATATAGTTCATTTGTCTTCTATGTCGTTTGTAATGATGTAATGATGACAAACGTGTTTATAATAATTTTCGGAGCATGCTTTGCGAATTTTTCTATCGAGGAAATTACATTTAATTTGCGTTTCGGTGTGGAGCGCGTCTAGATATTATCTTCAAAAATAACATATATTTTTTAAAGAGCTTAAAAACTTCAAATGTTTAAGGCAGATATGTAAGAAATCGTTATTAATTCGGGTAGCGGCGGCTTAAAACGACAAGGAAACTATGTTTATTGCCTGTTTTTGCCGTCACGGTACCGTAACCGCGAATTTTCATGGTAATTATAAAAGTGCTTATTACACAAATTTATTATGAGAAGTGTATTTATTTTCGGTCCACGTTGTATTTCAGAAGAAATATCATTTATATTAAAAGAAAGGCGCTTTCAGAGGACGAGATGAGATTTCGGGATCAATTCAGAAGGCTTAGAGGGATAAAGGAGAGGGGGAGGAGGAAGGGCGAAGAAAGAAAGAGGAAGGATGGATGATGTATTAGTCGGCCTATCGCGTTTCTTTCTTTAATTATTATTTCTTTTGCCATATTGTTAGTGGAATATAGAGCAAGAGAAATTACTTAGGAACTCCAGAATAAGTTTTATTGTACGTGGATTGTTTAGCGCTGTTCTGTTCTAGGTACACTGAGAAAAATATTAAACATCGAATCAATAATAGCCGTATACTATGGTTTTGTATATTCAATAATAAAATATGGTATAATTTTTTGGGGAAACTCAGTAAACGCCAAATATACTTTCATCATCCAAAAACGATGTCTAAGAAAAATTACAAACTCTGCTCGTCTGGATTCATGTAGACGTAGACCTATGTTTGAAAATCTGAAAATTCTGACAGTCCTGTAATATAATGGACTATTTTTCTTTATGACAGCTTTCTTTTTTAACCCTTAATTACTCGCACAAAGAACATTACATATACATAACTGCTCGCATGGGGTCACAGATGACCCCAAGTAGTATGAGTAGTTTTTAATATATATTGAAATATATAAGTTCATGAAACTATTTTATTATTAAAGTGCTTTGTTTATTCTGGAATTACTAACTAATTATACAAAAACAAGTTAAACTAAAATAATTATCAATAATTTGTGCTTAGGTATACTGAGATCATAGTTAAAACTCATATTTTTAGGAACTCTCCGAATCACTCTTGTTACACTGTTGACAGTATATTTCAGAGTAATCATTGCACACAAATCTTGTACATTTCTTGTATTTTGTTGGTACTTTGCGATAAAACTTACCTCTTCCAAAAAAGTAACGTAATAACGTAATTAAGAGCCCAGAGACGCGTCCTTCACTTCATTACTTAAATACAAACTTAGACGCGCGTTATAAAGCTAGCGAGGGCGCGGGGGGAATCGGGCCGCGCCAAGTGCTTCATTTTTTAATCCGAAAACGCTTTGACCCCCTGCGAGTAATTAAGGGTTAAATGGTAACTAATGTTCGAAGAACTGGTTTGTAACCAAGATAGTGTTTCGGATAAACTATCCGATTATACATATATATAGGACATCTATTGTCCTTTTTCTAACGTCTAAATAAATATTTATATTTCATTAAATAACTCTCCCTTTGAAGGTTATTCCCTTCAATGTAATATGTCATTGAGGAAGAAGATAATACTAATAAATCTTTACGAAAATATGAAAAAGAAAAAGACACAAAGAAATTAAAAGAAATCATTCAAAAATGTAGCTGCTAAATGTAACGTTGGAAAAAAAATTGTCGAAGATAATTAATTATTTTAAATTTTTAACTTTATGAGTAAAAACTCAAATATAATTTGGGGCATAACACCCCAAAAATAAATAACAAAAATGAAGACAATATTAGCGAAACTCGATCGAAAATCTGGAGACAGAAAAATTAGAAAAAGATATTGGCGCCTCTGGGACTCGAACCCAGGACCTTCTGCTTTCATGGCTACAGCTCTACTAACTGAGCTAAGGTGTCTGTATCCAATTCGGTCACTTTTAACTGGATCGACACCGCATTAAAATTTTTTTTCTCATTTGCTCTGAATTTTCGAAGGTATGAATTAAAAAAATCATACCTTCAAATTTTAACATAAAGACATAAAAACTTATTATAGGGCTATATAGCCAATGAATTAATCTGTATTTTACTGTTTATCTCATATTTGTAGATTTTATAAAAAAAATATAAAAAAATCGTAAAAATATAAAAGTTTGTCACCGCGCGAATCCCGCGTGATTGTTACTTTGAAACTGTCGTGATAGATACTCAGTCGGAGTCACCATAGAATTTTTTCGATTTCTTTATGTTGTCTGTGGTATACTTGATAATGAAAGGTGCATATCCATGGAAAAAAGACTTAATTTTAACTGTAAACAGCTGATCAGTAATT
Organism: Limnephilus marmoratus; assembly: GCA_917880885.1. NCBI lineage: Eukaryota > Metazoa > Arthropoda > Insecta > Trichoptera > Limnephilidae > Limnephilus > Limnephilus marmoratus. The sequence continues at coordinate 6,273,674 of OU862935.1, forward strand.
CTGTGTGAAAAAAATATTTTAATAATTTATTTTCAACATCGTTATAAAATAGTCTACGAAGTTCGGATTTGCGACATCTATGGTCAAAATAGATGAAGCATTTCAATTGCTTCATTTCAATGTGGGAGATACAAATATTTTTTTTTAAATCGCCAAACCGAAGAGACCATTGCCTTTTTTATCCGAAAAGCAATAGGAGACATTTAAAATGGCGCCAATATATGGCAAAAATTGAACCTGTGATTACAATATTTAAATTGCGTCCCTCTTTGACAAGCAGATCCACTGGTTTGGAGCACTAAATGATTCAATAATTTACAATATTCTCCAAAATCGTATCAAATTTCAAAATCTGCAAAGTACATTCAGATTTCCTAAAAACATTACAAACCAATTTAGGTATTTCTGAAGCAGTTAAAGCACAGTTTAGCAATGATGGTGATGTGATTCTCTTGCCAAAGTTTCTCCTGCAATGCTTCGAGCAACGAGGTCTGGGTTTGGGAACTTTCTCTGATACGAGTATCAAAATTATTACAAAAGTTCCTCGAAAACTCTCCGCCTGAAGGATAGCGCTAAGTTTTTACGGATGTGAGAAAGGTGGATGCCATCACCCATTAATAGAAATTTAAAACCAATTGAAAAGAGTTTTAATCACAACTAGCTCTTACCCGGCATGCGTTGCTATGCCATTTAATAAAGAAATTGTTTCTTCCTGCGTGTCCTTTCCCATTCATCCCGTTCCCCTTCTGCCTCCCGCGTCCCCATCCTCTCTCCCTCTCCGCCTCCTCCTCCTTCCCTCTCCCCACTCCACTCCCCCCTCCCCCCTTTCGCGCGAACCCCCCTCCAAAAGTCCCTTTCCCCCTCCCGCGAACTCCCTACCCGAGTGCCCCTCCCGCATTCCATACATTCATTCCTTGTACATTCAGTTTTCAAAAAGCTCGCGTGCCACCTATTGAATTTTTTTATACAAATTTCATAATGCCAGAGCTCATCATTAGTTTTGTACAAACCTTGTCCTAATAATAACGAACACGAAAAAAAAAGATTTATCCAATTTGATGCAGTCGTTCGGAAGTTATGCGCGTACATACATTTCAGCGATTCATTTTTATTTATAGAAAAATAAGAGAGGAGACAAGATAGAATAGAAAGATAGAAGATAGATAGATAGATAGATAGATAGATAGATAGATAGATAGATAGATAGATTGATAGATGCATAGATATTACGTAGGTTGAAAATTTATTATATATTTTATTTTATAATCTATTCTATTATTAATATAATATCCGTTCATTTCCACAGCTTTGGTCCATCTTTCAACATGTTTTCATCCTCGGTGAGTTTGTGAAATACCATTCAATTAACTGCATCTTTGATTCAGGTTCAAAAAAATGAACTCATATTTCGTCTCCGGTTACAATTTTGGTACAGTTGCATCACGGTACACATTTTTCAGTCTTTCATGATTGCGAATGTGCGTTTCACATTCTGCATTCAAGAATTCAAGAATCCAAGTTCATGAAGCTTTTACATTGAGTATATGAAATGTTTACAATTTTTTACACAAAGGTTATATTCCATCCAAAACTGCTTACGAATACAAAAACTTTTCTATGTATACTGGTGAGCTCTGGCATTATAAAAAAATGTTTAAAACATTGCAATAGGTAGCACGCGAGCTTTTTGAAAACTAAATGTACCGGGACTGAATGTATGGAACGCGGGAGGGGGGGGGGGGGATGCGAGAGGGGGTTCGCGGGACGGGGAAGCGTGAGAGGTAAGAGAGAAGGCGGATTGGGATCGTGTTAAGGATAGAGGATGCGGGAGAGGAAAGGAAAGTGAAAGAGTAACAAGACGAATGGGAAAGAAAAGATAGAGATACCCTAAAATATATTCAGAATCTTAACGACGTAAGTAAAAAAGCCATGTATACGAATTGCGACTCGAGACCCGTGTATTGGACGGACCTACTGTCGAATTTGCCTTATCAAAGAAAAGAAGAAGAAGAAAAATAATGTGGGAATCTTAACAACGTAAGTGAAGAAAGCGTGTAAACAAATATGCTCCCGCGGACGTACGGTCAAATTCACCCTAGCAGGCCTGGAGATTCGACCTTTCCGCCGGGCTCATTTTAATTAATTCTGAAGAATGTGTTACTAATATTTCAGATGTTTCTAAATGAATACCTCCCGAAGTTATTAATTCAACGTCTAGAAAAATAAAATCTGGTGTCCACAGCTATATTATACAACGTATTTAACAATTTTTTAAAGGCGTTGAACGTCGGTCAGCAACGTAAGTAGATATACTCGTTAAAATCACAATAGCAGTCAAGTACAATAAGCGTGTTTATACATCAACGCGTGTGACTCCACAGAAATCGTTGTAACTCCGTCATTGTTTTAGTGACATCCCTAAAACTAAAAGTAAAAGGTCGATAGTGAATCATGCTGTACATCTCTATTCAAGCTGTCCATAGAAATACGGAAAAAGACCTATTCTGTCAGACACACGGTTGGCATATATTTTACCCGCCAAATCGCCTAAGGGCCGCTGGATATTGTTAATTTTTATCAAATATTTTGCATGAAGTAATAAAAAGAGAGGTGACAAAATTGTTTATAATACATTTATACAATAGAATTAGTATTGTTTTTTAAATAATCTGTGATTTTAGTACCGTTTTCACATAAAAACATCACGTGAGTCATTTTTACATTTTTTTAATGTTTGCATTCTAAATTTTAATATTTCCAAATGTTAATATTTATTCGTAGTCTAATAATTTGAAAGCTTATTTTGTAACCTTTCTAAAACAGTTTTTAGTATTCGGTTACGTTCAGAAATGTATCATTTATAGAGCTTTAATTGTGAAGCGGTAATAACACAAAGTTTTCGTAAAACTGACATTTCGTTTAAGACATTGTAGCGGCCACTTAACCCGCTCTATGAAATTTACCGCAGCGCCACTGACCTCCACAGAATTTGCTGGAAGCCCACACAACGAACTACCTACCTACGGCCGATACTGCATCTACCTACAGCAGAATGATAATTCCGCCACCTGCGCGAAAGAGCTAGAACGTCTGGCTGTACCAAGCAAGTGCCCGCAGAAAGTTCGAGCGATTTCTCACCTTTGCGTGAATTCACCGCATTACCTACCGCGAGACTAATTACTTGCCACGGGTATATGAGCCGCGCTCGCTTGCTCGGAGCCAGTCAGTACTTACTTTCCATTCATCGATAAAGGAACACAGTCCGAGCAGTGCAGTAACTGCGCCCGGCACGGGCCCGCGCAGTTAGCAGTAAACAATTTATCCAGCTTGACCCAGGAACATTCCAGCACCTTCGAGGAACTTCTCCAACTACCATCTCGACATGAGATGGCAATCAACATCCTGCAACGAGCAGCAACCACTACCGGCAACGCGCCATCATCCAGCATCCTGCAACGAGCAGCAACCAGCACCTGGCAACGCGCCAGCATCCTCATCGCCTCACAAGGGTCCTTCCTGCGTCACGTGTGTGCTCCGACCCACTGGACACACAGCCGCCATATCCCGTCAACACGACGTCGATCGACCGCCTGGACCAAGGTCACGTCTACACCGCCACGGTGTAGGGCAACACGCCGGCTTCCTGAAGACCTGTGATCTTCACCGCCGTAGTGTCCTGACCTTCATCTTCACATCATTGCGCAGCAGCATCACTACTGTCACTCCGCTCCCGCTCCGCATCGACCTCCGCTACGTAGCCACAATAAAGACTGACTCACACATCGACTTGACGCCTTTTATTTCTCGTCCTCTCTCTACCGATACGGACCGCTCCCTCAACATTAAAAGTGAATATTCGCGATATATCGGACAAAAAAATTATGGTGATGTGCTGTTCTTATTATCTAAAATAAAAATAACTCGCATCCTTTGTGAGGCATGGAATAAAAATGATAATTAAATTACCAATTCGCCGAAATAAATTAAAATGTGAGCCTCGCGCAAACACCCGATAAACGTGGTTATTTCTCGCCTAAGTAGACATAGTGTCACATGCCGGGAACTCGTTACTGTTTTATAAATAAGAAATGATTTTTGACTTTTCTGTAAAATGATTGTATACTCAACTTTCTGCAGGAGCGATCTCTACAGAGTAATATCGCAAACTTGGAAAGAAAAACATCATTAATAGAATTGCGTATCTACTCGTAACGGTTATTATGAAAAAGGTTTGTGAGAGAAAATTCGCTGGTGGATTTGAGAAATAGGGGATGATTATTTGCGACAGGATTTACAGAGCCGTGAAGGCTGTTCTTACTGCTCTTATTCTTCTGTAAAATAAGTAATTGAATATTGTTTTTCGACCTTGGGAACTCAGCAGAGAATAGCTAGACATGGTGACAGATTATGTGACAGGTTGTGTGGAATGGTTTGGCGCAGGGGTCAAGGGTTCAAAACGAATCCAAGAAAAATCACAATGATTAAGATGTATTATTAAAGTGAAAATCATTTTATTATAGCAGCATGAAAGATCAGTTGAGGGGACGAAATTACATAAATTAATAACTGACCCGACAAACGCTGTTCTGCCATATAAATTATTTCCAGTGAATATTTTGGTTGATAAATAATAAAAAAAAAATAGTTCACAACTGCTAACCTCCCAGCTAGCCTCCCAAAAACTGGGCGTACTGTACAGGGCCGGAGATACTTTAATAGTACACAACTGCTAACCTTGTACAAATCACAAGTACGCCCCACGGTTGAATTTGGCAGCCATCTCTGGTCTGGAGCTCCAAAATACCTGAAAAATACCCTCGACTCTGTGCAGAAACGGGCGGTCCGCTTAATAGATTCTCCCATCTAAACAGACGGATTGCAATCTTTAGAGCACAGGCGTCGGGTGGGAATGCTATCCTTGTTCTACCGGTATTATTCTAACGGAAGAAGCTCCGAGGAACTAGCGTCATTGATCCCTTCGGCACCGGTGCATAGTCGGGAAACACGCCAAACGCGTGCCCAACATTTGTATACGGTTGACATTTGTCACATGAGAAGGTGTCGTTTCTTCGACTCGTTCTTGTGTTCAACAGCTCGGCTGTGGAATGATTTGCCGGTCTTTGTGTTTCCTCTTTCCTACAACATGGGACTCTTCAAGACCAATGTTCATTCCTTCCTCTCCTCAAAAAGACCCTCCACACAGCATCCCAGATGACATAAGCCCTGAGGGAATTTATTTTCCTCAGGGTCTCCTGTAAAAAAAATAAAAAATAAATATGGAGATGGGATCCATTACAGAAACAGAAATGGAGCGCTGTAGACGATGACCGCCGATAAAAACAAAAAAAACACCAACTAAAGTAGGAAAATGAAATAAAGAAAATCAATATGAATTTCGAAGAGCAATTGAATGTACGACATTTTTGTCAGTCCGTCTTTAGCCAGCACAAATAAGCTCGATGGTTTGCCTACGCGAGAACATGATGCCGCATGAAATATCAAAGTGAGGCGGCGCTTCTCGTGAATGTCTTGCGCATGTTTTTGGGAGGCGGGAATAGTACCGCCGCCCGGGAACCTTTATTGGATAACCAACACCTCTGCCATAGGTCACCCCAAGTGGTTCGCTACGTTTGGTGATTTAGCAGGGGTGCCCGGGTTCATGGGTGAGGTTTGTCTAGATCTTGGAGGCGGATTACCAGGACACACTGAACCCCAGATTCCTACCCCTTAAACCCTTTTCCTTTCCAAAACTCTCCACTCCTCCCTTTCCTAAAACAACCCACACAACATCCCCAAAGATGACATAGGCACTGAGGAAAATTATTTTCCTCAGGTCCTCCTGTGTGGAGCTCAAGTAAAAAATGTGTGGGTGAAAGTTCGATGAGGCGGACGTAGCGCCATCTGTCATTCAACAACATAAATAATTTCGTTATGTTTGAAATACGAAAGTCGCTTAAATTTGTATTCGGTAATAGGTATTTTTAGATGCCAAATATTTTTTTTAAACTTTAAAAACCTATTCTAGTACCTACCAAATATACATAAAAAATAATAAAAATCGGTCAAGCCGTTTCGGAGGAGTGCGACCACAAACACCGTGACACGAGATTTTTATATATAACAAATATTATTGTTTTTAACACAAATTATATAAAAACCACTTTTGCGGTTGAAATCATAGACTCCGTTTGCTAAGCGATTTTAATGCCTATCTGTATATGTAAAAAGAATGTATATTATTCGTTTGTCCCTTATACGATCCCTAAGCAATTCATCCGATTGCGATGAAACTTTTGTGAGTTGTTGTGCGCACTTATTAAGCCCAATTACCTAGTGGTGAGCTCTGGCTAAATTTCTATAAAGAATTGCAGTGGATGGCATGCGAGCAGTGGCGTAGCGAGGGGGGGGGGGGGGGGGGGCTCACCCCGGGTGCCACCCGACAGGGGGATAACACTCGACCGTGGAAAAAAAATATGAAGGATATTGTCACATGAGAACATGAACACGGTCTGTTATTTTTTTCACATGTTCCCTGTGGAGTGTCTAGAATTTTGGGGGAAGGTAAGGAAGGGGCCACGGGAGGGGAAGGGGAGGCAAAAGTGGAACGGTACGAATGGGAAAGGACACTGCAACGGCATTGCAACGCACGCCGGGAACTCGCTAGTTTTCTATATTCGTGGCGACATATTAAGGCTCACTAAGAATACACACATTTTTGGCATGTGCCTTCCTCTTAAACCCTCTTAAATTATTTTAACCCAGGCATTTACCAACTAATTTGCAATGATTGTCCTTCGTTCTACATAGGTAAGACAACTAGAAATATAAATATCAGAATCACAGAACATTTAAGATGCTTAAATAAAAATAATTTTTCAGAGTTTGCTAATCACCTAATTTATACAGATCACACTTTTAATAAGGACACAGGGGTTAAAATTCTTCACCGTAACAATAAAAGCAAAAAATTAGATAATTTAGAAGCACTATAAATCAATAATAATGCTGGTATTTTGAATAACCAAATTAATTAATCTTTCAGTCCCATTCTAAATATTTTTCCAATAAATTAACCGCTCTGTTCTTTCCGGGAATCCCGCAATTACCCCCACCCCTTTGCTTACCTCCCACTCAAACACCTAAAATGTTTATATCTGTCAACATTCTGTATCATAGTATAGTTATAATATTCTCCTGACGAAGGAAGGGTGCTTTTGAAACCGGTCGAGTGTTTATAAAATAAAAGTGGTCTACAACAAATTTATATGTGTTTTTATTGTTAATTATGGCAAGCCACAAAGTTAATGCTGTTTACAATTATGAAAGATAAAATTATATTATCTGGGTAGTATGTTTACGAGAGATGGGAAGGCTGATAGAGATATCGAAAGAAGGGTAAATGCCGGTAACTCCATTAATGGAGGACTGAATGCTGTTGGCGCTAATAAAAAAACAAACACGACGTCTAATTTTTGATCAAATCCTATTGTTTAAAATTCTAAATAATGGCCTGGACTCACCAGAACTTACCAATTTAATAAATTTTCATATTCCGTCAAGATCCACCCGACAATCCGACTTATTTTATTTACCGTCATGTAGAACAAATCTTAGAAAAAACTCCCCAATTCCTCGCGTATGTGCACAATATAACACAAAATTTCAAAGTATTGACATTTTTAGTAATAACCTAAAGAAATATCGATATGAAGTTACACGTACGACCGATTATTAATATACAATGTATACAATGTATCGGGAGCATCTCCTAGCCTTTTCCTATATTCCCCTTCCTCTCCCCTTCCAATAACCCAAAATTAATTTTAAAATATTAAAACTTCATTTCCCATGTACTCTAGCATAAGAAACTTCTGTGGCTTGACTTCAGTTCATTTGTATATTTATCACTGTATATTATGTAAAAGCTGTTTGTTTCTTACAAATAAATAAATAAATAAATAAATAAATAAATAAATAAATAAATAAAAAACTGTAAAAAAAAGCGAAGCTAGCAGTCCACAATGGAGTCCTGGTACCTACCCTGATGTATGGCAGTGAGGCATGGAACTGGCAGAGGAAGGATGAAAGTAAACTGAATGCTGTTGAAATGAGATCCCTGAGACGTATGTGTGGTAAAACCATGTATGATCGTGTTAGAAATGTGGATATCCGCAAAGAATGTAAGGCTGATGTAAGTATAATGAGCAAAATTAAGAAAGGGACCCTCAGATGGTTTGGGCACGTAGAGCGAATGAGCGAAGAAAGTAGTGTAAAAAGAATATATGATGCAAATGTGAATGGTAGAAGAAGTCGGGGACGCCCGAGGAAGACATGGCACGATCAAGTGAATCAGATACTTGAGACGGGCCATGTCAAAAGTCAGAATAATAGAAGAGTATGTATGAGACGATGTATGAATGTGAGTGAGGCAAAGAGTGTGTGCCAAGACCGAGTTGTTTGGCGGTCCGTCCTCTCTGCCTACCCCTGCGGGGAAACGGCGTGATGGTTAGTTAGTTAGTTAGTTAAAGATAAAATAATTTCTAGTTCATCATCATCACTATTGGCTCTACAACCCCTGGTGGGTCTTGGCCTCCTCAAGAGTCTTCCTCCACTCATCTCGGTTTTGTGCCAGCTCTCTCCAGTTTGGAAGCTCCAAGATAGATATGTCTTTGAGGATGTTGTCGCTCCATCTTAGTCTTAATCTTCCCAGGCTCCTTCCCACTATTGGTCTTGAGTTCAGCAGGGACTTTGGTGCTTGATGCTCGGTCATTCTCTCCACATGACCCAGCCACCGAAGTCTTTCCAGTTTTATAAATTTTGCTACGTTTAGCTCCTTAAACAAAGTATAGAGCTCATTGTTATAACGTCTGCGCCAAAATCCATTTTCTAGAACCGGTCCGAAGATGCGCCTCAAAATTTTTCTTTCAAAAACGTCCAGTGCTCGTTCATTCCTCTTAGTTAGTACCCAAGTCTCAGCTGCGTACGTAAGTACTGGTCTGATAAGTGTTTTGTACACTAATATCTTCGTGTTTCTGGACAGCAGTCTGGATTTTAATTGGTTTTGTAGGCGGAAATAACAGCGATTTGCGTTCACTATGCGCTTCTGGAACACCTCTGTGGTATTATTGTCGTTTGTTATCAGGGTTTCTAGTTACTTGATATTAATAAATGTGATACCAATAAGCCAACAAAAAAAGGGTTGTAAAAATGTAGAGTTACACCACTTTTACAATGAACGACACACATAATATATCTATGAGTATTCTGGGGGATCAACTGACACGGAACCGTGAAAGCGTACTGAGTGGCAAACTTCGAGTGTTATTATTTCTTGTAAGTTGGCGAGTAGGTGGCGTTTAATTATTCAGCGAGTGGACCGCCCCCAAAGGTAAGGAAAGGGCCGGTCATTATTATACTGTTCTGTGTTGTTTCGGCAGGGTTAACTACGGAACTATTACGCAGAAGGTGGTCAAACCATGGTTTTGTAAAAGCAGTCATTTTGAATATGTAAAGTTCTATAGTTCAAGTGATTGAGAATTTTTGTATTTAATTCTATTGCTAATTGACCCGGCCACGCATTGCTATAGCTAACGTAACACAACGCTATCTTCTGGATTGTTACCCAACCTTTATAACCACCGCCATCTGTTAATTTGCGTACAAATAAAATCCACACAGCACGCTCGCCAGCCCGCTCATCCACCACATACAGACATTCTCCTTTATATCTTATTTTCATCCATCTTTATTTTCACTATTACTATTACTAGGTACTACTACTAAGTATAAATTGAAATCGCTTACGTTGTATGTGCGCTTAGATCTTTTAAACTACGCAACGGATTTTCATGCGGTTTTCACCAATAGATAGAGTGATTCACGATGAAGGTTTTTAGGTAGGTATTTGTGAAGGTTTTGTGTAAATTGGTTGAAATACATAATATATCTGGCCAAGCGGCAGCGGGCAGCGGGCAGCGTGGTGTGGATTTGATTTAACAGATGGCGTTGGTTATAAAGGTTTCGTTAGCCATAGCAACGTGTGGCCGGGTCTGCTAGTATATTATATATTATTACCAATGTACACAAAACCTTGACAAATTATATGCTTAAACCTTCCTCATGAATCACCTATTGGTGAAAACCGCATGAAAAATCCGTTCAGTCGTTTTTGAGTTTAACGCGAACGGACAGATAGATGCGGCGGAGGACTTAAATTTATAATATGTAGAGATATAAATAGTAGTCGGGGACACCCGAGGAAGACATGGCACGATCAAGTGAATCAGATGCTCAGGCTATGTCAAGAGAGTCGGAATAATAGAAGCGTATGTGTGAGACGATGTATTTTTTTATTAAATAAAATGTTACAATTAATTACATGTTATTATACATTAAATGTAGTTATTCTATCTTTACATAGTATAAAATGAAGTCGCTTACGCTGTATGTGCGCTTAGATCTTTTAAACTACGTAATGGATTTTCATGCGGTTTTCACCATTAGGTAGAGTGATTCACGAGGAAGGTTTTTAGGTATATAATTTGTCAAGGTTTTATGAAAATTGGTAGAAATACATAATACGGTAGCGGGCAGCGTGGTCTTAAAAGGTTTCTTTATCCATAGCTACGTGTGGCCGGGTCTGCTAGTATATTATATATTATTACCAATGTACACAAAACATTGACAAATTATATGCTTAAACCTTCCTCATGAATCATCTATTGGTGAAAACCGCATGAAAATCCGTTCAGTCATTTTTGAGTTTATCGCGAACAGACAGACAGACGCGGCGAAGGACTTTAATTTATAATATGTGTAGATAGATATGAATAGCAGAAGAAGTCGGGGACAGCCGAGGAAGACATGGCACAATCAAGTGAATCAGATACTCAGGTCATGTCAAGAGTCAGAATAATAGAAGCGTATGTGTGAGACGATGTATTTTTTTATTAAATATAATGTTACGAATAATTACATGTTATTATATATTAAATGAAGTTTTTCTATTAAAAATACATTAAATAATTCGTTTCACATCTTTTTTTAAGGCAAAGCTCGAGTTAAAAAAACGGAGAAAACGTACATATATGTAAATCGCAATTTAACGAAAAAAATTATAATGTAGAACTTTGTGGCTTGACAATATACAAAGTGAAATAATTTCTTTATTTAAAACCACTTTATTTGAATTTATAATCGTCGACCGGTTTCGGTTGTACTCAACCTTCTTCAGGACAATCTTTACATAGTATAAAATGAAGTCGCTCCCGCTGTATGTGCGTTTAGATCTTTTAAACTACCCAACGGAATTTCATGCGGTTTCACCAATAGATAGAATGATTCAAGAGGAAGGTTTATATGTATAATACAAGCATAATATAGTAGAGAAAAGTCGAGAAATTCAAGATTCAATTCAGACAGCGGGCAGTGAATTTGATATTTATGCAAATTAACATATAGCGTTGGTTATAAAGGTTGGGTTAACCACAGCAACGTGTGTCCGGGTCTACTAGTAAACATATGAACTAAAAAATATAATGTTTTTATGTTTATTGTCCTGAAGAAGGTTGGCTACAACTGAAACCGGTCGACGATTATAAATTCAAATAAAGTGGTTTTAAACAAAGAACTTGTTTCATTTTGTAAAAACGTATATTTTTTAGATATATATATATAAAACCAATAATAGATCAGAAAAATATAAACAGAAAGAAGAAGAGGCGATAAAGAAAAAGAGAGAAAAAGAAAGAAAGAGATCAATAAAAAGGGTATCTAATATTATAAATGAGTTGTATCATATTCTATTATTAGATGTAATGATTGAAAAAAGTTATTTAAAAAGTATTTTTATTAAATTTTTTAATTTAAAAATTTGGTTTCCAATCTTAATTTAATGGGTAATTCTAACTAACTAACTAACTAACCATCACGCCGTTTCCCCGCAGGGGTAGGCAGAGAGGACGGACCGCCAAACAACTCGGTCTTGGCACACACTCTTTGCCTCACTCACATTCATACATCGTCTCATACATTCTCTTTTATTATTCTGACTTTTGACATGGACCGACTCAAGTATTTGATTCACTTGATCGTGCCACGTCTTCCTCGGGCGTCCCCGACTTCTTCTACCATTCACATTCGCGTCGTATATTCTTCTTACACTACTTTCTTCGTTCATTCGCTCTACATGCCCAAACCATCTGAGGGTCCCTTTCTTAATCTTACTCATTCTGCTTACATCAGCCTTACATTCTTTGCGGATATCCACATTTATCACACGATCATACATTGTTTTACCACACATACGTCTCAGGGATCTCATTTCAACAGCATTTAGCTTACTTTCATCCTTCCTCTGCCAGTTCCATGCCTCACTGCCATACACCAGTTCCATGCCTCACTGCCATACATTTTACTCCAATATATTTGTAGAATGTGAATGTGAATGATGCAAAGAGTGTGAACCAAAACTGAGTTGTTTTCGTCCTCTCTGCGTAACCTTGCGGGGAAATGGCGTGACAGTTAGTCAATTAGCCATATAGACAGTAAAAATTTTCCTCTCATTTTTATCACAAAGTGTGCAAAATGTATGAAGACATTATTGAAAGGTTTAGAAAAGAAAGCTTCTACTGAACACTCTCAACGAGGTCATATCACCAACCAAGAACAATACATATAAAATCAACACCAAATAAGCTACGACAATATCGTAGGGTATTATTTATAAGACAAACAAACAAATAAGCAAACAACTAACTGGGCCAGAGTTGAGAACGTGCAAACTCCACACAAGTAGTCACAAGTATCTAGCAGTGGCAGCGAGTAGTCGGCGTTTGTGACGTCATGAAGGGTAATAAACTACAAGTTGGCTGACATCTGTGGTCCGCCTCCTCAATTATTCACTGCCTACCTATGCGGGGAATGGTGGGCAGGTGGCAGGGGGTAAGACGGATGCCATGTTATCTGTTACGTTAGTTAGTTTTGCGGGAGAACTAATCGACCGTTTCTAATTGAAAGAAGGCTACTTTGGGATAGGTTATGTTAGGTTAGGTTAGGTAGTACTTGTGTAGACTTTTAAGACAGAAAAACACTCTCAGGCTATATTATTTTTCTTCCTCATGCTACCTTCATTTAAGTGGCAGAATGTTGCTTGTGCAACGATGGAGGACTAATGGACGTTTTTATCTCTACATATTATAAATTAAAGTCCCCCGCGTCGTCTGTCTGTCTGTTCGCGATAAACTCGAAAACTACTGAACGGATTTTCATGCGGTTTTCACCAATAGATAGAGTGTTTCGTGAGGAAGGTTTAGGTATGTAATTTGTCAAGCATTTGTGTAAATTGGTTGAAACATAACGATAATTCTTAGAAGTGTCGGAAAAATTCAAGCCGCCTGGTAGCTTTCATCGAAAACGCTGCCTAATCCTTTTGGGATATAACAAAACAATGCATGGTGGAATATTCCTCTTTTATAGATCTACAAAAAAGTCCGCGAAGGCATACATCTATCTTTTACGGATAGCTTACTATACCCACTCTATCTTCTAAAAATTTTTGGTAATTGAAAAGTTATTTAGACGGATATAGTATTAATACTTATTAACTTAGTTACCCCAAACATTTCATGCACATTATTATAATCGTTCACCCCATCTCTAGTCCTCCGCGGCATCTGTCTGTCTCTTCGCGATAAGCTCAAAGACGGCGGTGGTTATAAAGGTTGAATAACCATCCAGTAGATGACGTTGTGTTTTATTAGCCACAGCAACGCGTGGCCGGGTCAGCTAGTTTATTAATAAATTATATATAATATTAACACCTTTCGGCTTTTACATAATATAACATAGTGTATAGCAACAACATGAAAATACAGCTCTAGTGAGTTTGTAAAACAGAAAGAAATAGTTGAGAAAGACATATGTAGATATTTAGATAAAAAAACGAAAATGAATGCTCCGATATTTAAATATTACAATATTGTAACAGAGAAAAAATACATTTGTATACATGTAATGGTTCCATGACACTTCATCCTGCGACAATTCATCCTGCGACAGTTCATCCGGCCGACAGTTCATCCTGCCGACAGTTCATCCTGCCGACAGTTCATCCCGCCGACAATTCATCCGGCGATTGTCAGGATGAATTGTCGCCGGATGAATTGTCGGCGGGATGAACTGTCGGCAGGATGAACTGTCGGCAGGATGAACTGTCGGCCGGATGAACTGTCGCAGGATGAACTGTCGCCGGATGAATTGTCGCAGGAGGAATTATCGGGTCACCCCATGTAATACACGCAAATAACTTATCTTAAGGAAGAAAAATTATTTATTATTTCATACTTATATTTTATCAGCAACACATTCCTTACATCTGTGTGCGAAAACATATTGCCTAAGTTTTGAATTCTGTGTAGTGGTATATTGAAATGGGACATGGTCGTAGTATTGCCACAATATAACGGCAGTACTGACCTTGTGTTTCTGACTGGCACATTAAAATTTATGAGCGCCACGACTTCAGGGCTGTTAATTTTATTATATTGTGAAGTGAAAACGAAAAATAGCGACACTAAAAAGAGACAAACACAGATATGATTTAGCTTAGGAGAGAATGAGATAGTATAATCGGTCTACTCTTTGTGCGGTGTTTGTTGCCTCCCCACTCTTGTTTACTTTAGTTCTGAAGGTTTCACTTCTACCGCGTGCGAACTGCACTCTTGTATTTTTTTATATGTGAATACTGCACAAGAGTCATATCTACTCCCGTCAGGAGCCAGTGAGATTATATCATCCCGAATTGGGGTTTGTATGTTGTGAGGCTAACGGTAGTGGGTAGGGAAAGAGATGGTGAAGAGGAAAAGGCATTTTTTTACATTAAATCCACACAGGAGGCCCCGAGGAAAATAATTTTCCTCAGCATCCATATCGTCTTTCGGGATTTTTTTTTTTAACATTAGCTCCACACAGGAGGCCCTGAGGAAAATAATTTCACTCTGGGCCTGTGTCATCTTAGGGGATGCTGTGTGGAAGGTTTTTTAAGAAAAGGAGAGGAGAGTTTTGGGAAGAAAAGGGGTTTAAGGGGTGGGTAGGAATCTAGGGTTCAGCGTGTCCTGGTCATACGCCTCCAAGATGTAGACAGTCTAGACACACCTCACCCCATGAACCGGGCGCCAAATGGTCACCCTAAGTGGTTCGCTACGTTTGGCAGCAGACCACTTAGGGCTCAGCAGGGGTGCCCGGGTTCACGGGGTGAATTTTTTCCGGGTCTTGGTAGTGGATGCATCTGTCTACCTGCTGCGTGGCGGGCCGGATCAAGAGAGACTAGTTGAGGGATGCATCTCATGACCCATTCCCTTGCAACGCCGTGGAGGGACGGTTTCATACGCCCGTCACTCCTGGATACATTGACCCCAGATTCCTACCCACCCCTCATGCCTTTTTCCTTTCCAGAAATTCCTCTCCTTCCTATCCCTAAATAGACCCTCCACATAGCATTCCCAATGATGAAATGCCCATTTTTTTTACTCAGGGGCTCTGTGTGAAACTAATGTAAAATAAAACGAGTGTGCTTTAGACCACACGATTGAAGTAAAACTTCTTTAGCTCCATCTATATGATAGGAAGAGAGAAAGAAAATTTGCACGCGCACTGCTCTCTCTTGCTCCAACAGTGTGATACAGACAATAGGCCTGCACTGTGTCTTAGATATACGAAACGTAACTGGCTATGAGAGAAAGAGAGAAAGAAAATGTGTGCTCGCACCTCTCTGTATTGCCTCTACAGTAATATACGAAACGTAACTCTCTCTCATTCTATCGTCCCTAACTTATATCTCCCTCTCAACTTCCGTTCGCCTCTCTTTTTGTAACGCTCTCGTCATGCATTTACCAGCTTACTATCCAAGTTAAGTTTTACTTAAAAAAAGAGGACGTCAAAAATTAACAGCTTGAAATGGCGTTGGCCATACTTGGTTACCAGATCTGAATAGCCAGGTACTTCGCAACTTCCTCTGGTCTATTTTCTTCTCTTTCTGGTTCTCCCACTGTTTTGGATGATTGGGAGCAGTTGGGTCTCTTCGTCTCTTGTCAAAACAAAGGTATGTGTGACGTTCCATCATATCTGCCCAGCCTTTGCGACATCAATTTAATTAATAATTCAAAGTACCAAAGATGCCGTATTCATTTCATCCTTTCATCCGAATTTCTGCAGAGTCTTTCAGACGAAAATCTAATTTTCAGAAACGGAACAAAACAACCCTCCATCGCTCGTGCCCTTTGAGCCCCGCCGTCCCACCTCCGTCCCCACCCCAATCCCTCACGAAACAGCTCAAGTAAAGTTGATAGTTGAAGACTCAAGACAAACTAGCTCACACAAACAAAGTTGGACAAACATGCAGCGCGGGCGGGAGTTGCTGATGCTAAAGTCACCGGGTTACTTTTATATAATCATGTTTGGACAAAAACGTACTGAGAGTGTGTTACATTTGGATTATGAAAATTATCTTCGTGTTGGTTATTTTTTTTTTTTTTTTTACATTAACTCCACACAGGAGGCTCAGAGGAAAATAACTTCCCTCAGGGCCTATGTCATGTTTGAAGATGCTGTGTGGAGGGTCTTTTTGAGGAAAGGAAGGATGAACATGGGTCTTGAAGAGACCTATGTTGTAGGAGGGAGGAAACACAGAGGCCGGCAAATCGTTCCACATCCGAGCCGTTGAACTCAAGAACGAGTCATAGAAACGACCCGTTCTCATGTGACTAATGTCAACCGTGTACAAATGTTGGGCGCGTGTTTGGCGTGTTTCCCGACTATGCACCGGTGCCGAGGGGATCAATGACGCTAGTTCCTCGGAGCATCTTCCATTGTAATACCGGTAGAACAAGGACAGCATTCCCACCTGACGCCTGTGCTCTAAAGATTGCAGTCCATCTGTTAAGATGGGAGAATCTATCAAACGGACCGCCCGTTTCTGCACAGAGTCAAGGGGTTTTTTTTGGTATTTTGGAGCTCCAGACCAGAGGTAGCTTCTAAATTCAACCGTGGGACGCACTTGCAATTTGTACAGGATTAGCAGTTGTGTACTATTAAAGTATCTGCGGGCTCTGTACAGTACGCCCAGTTTCTGAGAGGCTAACGTAACTCTGGTTTGGATGGAGCCCCCGTACCTGAGCTGGTCACATAGAGTTACACCAAATTAGTTAGGTGATAAGATAACTGTTCGGCCTCTTGGTGGTCTTTGCAAATTTGGAGTCGGTCGTAAATTAGGCTCCAATTTGTGACTTCTTTCGTTTTCAAAACAAGGGAGTTGATCGCTGTAACGTATTGAAAAAGCTTCTAAGTGATTCCATCAGATGCCAGCGGAGAAAGTGCTTCAACGATAGCCGACACCCGCGTAGGCGGGTACTGCCGGGACTGACCCTGACCAGCTTACGGGCGAGATTTAATTAGTCACCAGTATAGACAGGTCGTGTGACTTGCAGGATTATTATTGAGAATAGGTAAACTCACAATACACCAGTTTGTTATCAAGAACCTTAAAACGTTATTGAGAAGTCTCCCATAGCACTAATAGTGTTTTAATGTAAATAATACCCTTCATTACAATCACACAGATTCGGGTTATAGATTATATAAATAAGGAGGTTATACTTATACATCGGAATAAAACACTTGTATTGAATTACAGTATTGACTAGATGGGGAATTTTCAGAAGAACAGTATCGCAGGGACTAAAACAGGGGGACGATCTGGTTCCCACTCTCTTCAACATTGTGCTCGAACATGTAATAAGAAAAACGCTAATAGACACTGGCTCCAATATTTGTTTCAAGAGCAGTCAAGTTGTCGGATATGCGGATGACATTAACATTGTCGGAAGATCAATTTCAGCCATTAAGGAGGTCTTCGATCCTTTAGAAACAGCAGCACGGGAAGTAGGACTGTAGGTTAATGTCAACAAAACGAAAATGATGATGCAGAGCAGAAACCCTTCACACAGAAGAAAAAGTAGTACACAATTCAAAGACAACTACTAATACGGAGTGGTCGACCAATTCACGTACCTGGGCTCCAATCTGACAGAATAATGAGGATCCAGCAGAAATCAGAAGGAGAATCACAGCAGCCAACAAAACATACTGTTTGCTGCCAGTGTTTAAGTTACGTAATGTCCACAGAAAAACCAAAATAACCATATATAAGACCATTGTTAGAACTGTATTGGCATATGGATGTGAGCGCTGACACTGACGGTAAAGATGGCTGAAATGCTGGATACTTTTGAAAGAAAAGTGCTGAGAAGAATATGTGGACCCGTGAAAGAGGGTGAACAGTGGCGCATCCGGCATAATACAGAATTGTATAATATATATATATATATATATATATATATTATACAATTCAATATATATATATATATATATATATATATACATCCCGCTATCATTTCTGCGTCCTTTCATCAGATCGACATTACTGCGTCTACCTGAAGGACTTGATTTTACATAGTTCTAACTAAAGTATATACTAGCTTTGAAGTGTTTGATTGTAGTTAGGTATTTAAATTTTTGAAAAACATTAATTTAAAAATATACAAAAGGAAAAAAACGCCCTTTAACGTTCCACCAATCTAAACTCCTTTCATATTCAATGCAGAGAGGCATCCTGCGTATATTTACTTTAATTTGGTCCACAATGAAGCGTCCAATTATATATTCATTTTCATATTGACAACAAACCGACGTCTTGCGACGTTGCCGCTTATTTGTTCAAGTTTTTGGTTGAACGACTGTATAGGTATTTATAGAATATGAAGGCGCCAATATGACTGGCCCAAACGTCGCGGACTCTAATCAACCGGCGGCAATGCCAACGTAAAATTTATTAAATTGGTATGAGATTTTTTGAGACTTATCATTCAGAATTAAAACTTTGCTTGAAGTGTGATTTGTTATTTTTAGTGACTAGATCGATATTGCTGGGATCTTCCTATGCTTCCTCTTTTCTCCATTTTGATTTCGCATCAGATAGTGATTCCCATATTATGGCTATATCAGTGGACTCCTGTATGGTTTTCTCATCAAAAACAGTTTTTTAAGTGGCTAATTATTTTTAGTTTAAGTGGCTAATTATTACTACAACACGATTATCAGTAGAAATATTATGTGACCTATTAATTATAAAGAAACCGCAGACTTCGGAAAGAGTCAATTTGGGAGGCGGTATGGGTACCGCTGCCCCGGGAACCATTTATTGGATAACCAACACCTCTGCCATAGGTCACCCGAAGTGGTTCGCTACGTTTGGTGAATTAGCGAGGGTGCCCTATAATATGTTATGCTCATGTGGTGAGGTTTGTCTGGGTCTTGGCAGCGGACGCGTCTGCCCACCAGCTACATAGAAGGTCGGTTTGGGAGAGAATGGTTGAGGGAGTCCCTTTGATTTTCCAGCCGTACTCTCTCAAAACATCGCCTTGCACCGCAGTAGGAGGGATGGATTACCCGTCACTCCTATTATGTCCGTCACTCCTGGACATACTGACCCCCAGATTTCTACCCACCGCTAGTATCCTTTTCCTTCCCAGAACTTCCTCTCCTTTTTCACCTAAAAAGTCCCTCCCAACAGCATCCCCAAAAATGACATAGGCCCTGAGAGGAATTATGTTAATAATTAATGAAAAATTAAATTAGAATTATAATTAGTTAAATATATATAGTGTCCGACCGAAACAGACCTTTCCACCGAAACCGAATCTTCGGTGTCTGTCTCAGTTTCAGCCGAAACCGAAACTTTTTTAGAATTGTTAAAAATAGATTGTATACTGTTGTTTGGCTTATTTTTTATAAATTTGGTTTGTTTTATAGAAGTAATATTTTTTTTTCACAAACTTAAATTATTGTTTTTTTTTTAATTGAACACGTGTTAACTGTCGGAATAAGTGTACAAAATAAGCCAAATAACAGTAAACAACCGATTTTTAACATGTCTAAAAAAGTTTCGGTTTCTAAAACCGAAACTTTTCGTTTCGGTTTCTAAAACTGATGCCAAAACTTGCCGAAACTTGCCGAAACCGAAACCAAACCTTCGGTCGGTCACTAATTATATATATGTATTATTATTTTGAATAATATTATAGACCGGTCAGTGGTTGAGTGGGCATCGCGTTTGGGTCCCACCCAGGCGTTTCGTGTTCGATTCCTCGGTGGACTAAGTCCTCCATCGTGACTCAAGCAACATTTTCGGCTTACTGTGGTGGTAGTGGGAGATTTTCAAATATTGTCGGGTTATTCGTTAACCCGGGAATGTTTATCTTTCTTTAAAAAAAATTAATGCTTATCATGATTGACGATGCATTTTCGTTCACGGGAGAAACAATTTTAGGGGTTTTAGGGACTAAGGTTTTTAACAACTAAATTATATGATAAATCCTTTTAAAAGGAAAGGGGAAAATAGAAAAGCGAAAGCATAAAACTGTCTAAACAAATAATATAATATGACTTCGGATAATAAGTAAATATTATGTATATTATGTAATAATAAATGACACTGTCCTTTGCAGAGAGGACCGCCAAAGAACTCGATCTTGGCACACACTCCTTGCCTCAATCACGTTAAGTTTTAAAGCTCTTTAAAAAATATATGTTATTCTTGAATATAATATCTAGACATTCCCCGTGCTGAAAAAAAAATTATATAAAATTCCCTACATGGAAAAAAATCAGAAAGTATGCTCCAAAAATTATTATAAACACATTGTTTTCAGTTATTTTACAAATTATATGTATGAAAAAATTCAGTGTTTTTTTTTAAATGCTGTTTAAGACAATCCCCACGAGATTTTTGCTCTATTTTAAACGAGTCGTGTTGTATTTAGGGATTGCAATCCCGCAAAGCGGGATCCCGCAATCCCGCGGGATCCCGCAACTTTTATTAATCCCGCAATCCCGCACCTTCAAAGCGCGGATCCGCGGATCCCGCAAGTTAAAAATTTGGCGCTAAAACTTTCGCAAAAATCGAGAGTAGCACGAGCGCAATGTTACCGTTTAGCGCAAGATAGCCCGCATGTATCCAACCGCTAGTGGCGCTAGTCACCGGCCACTAGAGTCTAGAGGATTGGCCGGGGACTAGCGCCACTAGCGGTTGGCGGCAGGCGGGCTATCCTAGTATCCTGTATCCTGTCGGCGCCTGCCAGTTGTTCATAAATAGTACTGCGAATTGTTGTTTGATCCAGTCTTTGATGTATTTTTTGTGAATGTCTTTGTAGTTAGTAGTTGCTTCAGTGTGGTGGGTATGTAGTTATATAGTTTGGTTGCGTAGTACTTAAAGTTTCTTTGCCCGTATGAGGTATGAGTTATCGGTATGTTTAATGTTTTTTTGTGTGGAGGCCCTGATTTTACTTTAATTGAGGTTGCATTTGGAATGTGAAGTTTATGTTGGAAAAGGATAGTAGTACAGATTATAGTAATAATAGTAGCATCTAAGAGAAAGTTGTGATTTGATTATTAGTCATTATATGAATAAAGACTGAATTAAAAATATAAACCTGTTAGGAGTAAGTGAAAAATTAAACAAAACTATTAAATTATGCCAATTATTTAAAGATGAATCTAAGAAAACAGATTACTAATTACTTAGATAATAAAAAACTTAATTAATACAAAAGAATTAATTTCTGTTGCTAAATGTAAGAAATGTTAAATAAAAGTTGATTTTTACCCAAAAATCTGTAGTTTCAATTTGATTTTAAAACTTATATCATTATTTCAAAGATGCGGGATCCCGCGGGATCCGCGCGGGATTAGGCAATCCCGCATATCAATCCCGCGGGATTGAATTAGCTGCGGGATTGCAATCCCTAGTTGTATTAAACATTTTCACAATTTTTGCATCGACTTCGTCGCTTTAAATACAAGCGCGCTCCTCTAGCACTCGTAATTTCATATCCCTCATCTTCTTCTTTTTGAGCCCGGTTGCGGCTCCTTACGTACTAACTTTTGAGTGTCTGATTGTAGCCAGTCTATTTTTGCCAGTTCTGAAGAATGAATTCTAAACATAAGAGGATTGAAAAACATTTAGTCCATTGATATCAGATGATAATAAAAAGGGTTAATTATTACTTCAACATTGTAAGCGATGCACCATCAAGACTTGTACAGTGTACACTTAGTGTACTGGTTCACGAACTTGATATAATAATGAAAAATTTGTTTGTATTATAAATATAATAAACAAATACATCACACCCAAACACTTGAAATGTGGTTCCTAGAACTCGATAATGGATCAGGAGGCCCGTTACGTATAACAAGGGATTCATTCATTAAGTTTGTCTTCTGGAATATTGCCGATTACTCTAATGAACGGTTCATGCCATTAAAAAGATAACATTTTTAATCTACATTTTTGACAGCAGTGCAATATCTCTCAACGACAGCGGATACCTACTTATCGAGGACATCAACCGCACCTGCTGTGAAATACATTGCCGGTATCCGTGGTCGAGGTGTAAGGCTCTCGAATTGCAATCAGGAGGTCATGGGTTCAAATCGCAAAGTGAGCTATTTTTTTTTATATAGATCCATGCAGTTTTTTTTTTTATTTGATTAATCTGTATTATTTCCCAATTTAATCACTTAAAATAAAATAAGGTATATTTGCGGCACGTTTTAAAGTGTAAGAT
This sequence comes from Limnephilus marmoratus, assembly GCA_917880885.1. Lineage (NCBI taxonomy): Eukaryota > Metazoa > Arthropoda > Insecta > Trichoptera > Limnephilidae > Limnephilus > Limnephilus marmoratus. Next base: position 6,296,356 of record OU862935.1, read on the forward strand.
ACTCTCAGAATCGCCCTGGCATAAGATCACCATTCTGAATCGAATGGTCAGTGACTGAGAGGGCATCGACACAAGCAACATTTTCTGCTTAGTGTGGTGGTAGTAGGAGATTTTCAAACATTGTTGGGTTATTCATAGCCCGGGAATGTTTGTCTTTCTTAAAAAATATAAAAAAGGAAAAAGAATTGAAAAGGCCACCATTCAGAATTGAAACGTTGCTTGAAATGGCTTTAGCCGTGTTTGGTGACCAGTTTTATGTAACCAGGTTCTTCCCCACCTACCTCTTTCCCATCTCCTTCTCGTCCCCACTACCTTCAATCCCGCAGCATGAATAGGTACCCCAATTGGGGACGCCATAGACTCACTGGCTCCATTGGTTGGATGGTGGTCTTACACCAGAACGAACTGAAATTATCATCTTCTCTAGAAGAAGTCACAAATATAGCTACTAATACAATTATTTTTAATTAATAAATTTTTGTAATAATAAACGTATTAAATCAAATAAAATTTTATGATCGCACGCCGGGATTTGAACCCGAGACCTCCGGATTGCTAATAGAGAGCTTTGCCCTCGACCACGGAGGTCGTTATTTCTTGTCTTTAGGTTTTCTCGCACGTCTAAATTAAATGGAACCGGGTCTTTTCCCTATGATTACACACTTCACGTTAAAAAAATGTACTAATATTTTTCAGTTGGTTAAAATCGCCAATAGCCAATTTATTCTTAGTAGTTTTTCTCGATTAGTCTCTGAAGTTCACCTGAACGTTTTCGGTTTAGTAGGAGAACTTTGAAAAATACAATTTCTATCATTAGAAATAAGCCGAAATACAGCATCACGTGCCTTGATTTTTAAATGTTAATCTAACAATGAATTTCAACACGTTTTTCGAGTAAGAAGAAAAGTAACAGTTTTCAAATTACTTGCAGCTTTGGCAGATTGGGTAATTATTACTACAACACCATTATCGGTAGAAATATTACGTCTTTTGCGAATCTTATAACAAAATTATAATTAATTCAATTTGGGGGGCGGGTGTGGGAACTTTTATAGGATAACCAACACCTCTGCCACAGGTCATCCCAAGTGGTTTGCTACGTTTGGTGACTTAGCAGGGGTGCCCGGGTTAATGGGATGAGGTTTGTCCGGGTCTTGGTAGCGGATGCGTCTGCCCACCAGCTTCATGGCAGGCCAAGTCGGGAGAGATCGGTTGAGAGAGCGTCTTTGACTGTCACTCCTGGACACATTAACCCCTGGATTCCTACCCACCCCCAATACCATTTTCCTTTCCAGAACTTCCTCTCCTTCTTTTTCTAAGAAGACCCTTCACACAGCATCCCCAAAGATGACATAGGTCCTGAGGGGAATTATTTTCCTCCCAGGGCCTCCTGTGTTGAGCTAATATAAAATTATATGTTAAATCTCACAAAAGGAAAATCGAAAGCATAAAACTGTATAAACAAATAAAATAACATGCCTTTAATAATAAATAAATATTATCTCACAATAACTAACCAACCCGCTGTTTCCTCGCAGGGGTTCGCAGAGACGACCGCCAAACAACTCGGTCTGTGCATATGTCATAGTCAAAGGTCTATATGCAGTCTCTTCGCGGAATGACTGGTTTATCCTAGGTTTGACCAAAGCCTTCGGGCTAACCCCGAAATAAATTCCAATTTCGGCCTTCGATTAAAGTATTTTTAGTCAAACCTAGAAGTTCCTAACTTTTCATTCAAACATCGAAATTTCATTAAATTGACGTTTGCCTGACTAAATTAGTTTCTTCTAGGTTTGACGAAAATTCCTTAGTCGAGGAACTTCATTTGTTTGGGCTTTGACTAAGACTTCAA